>JARNME010000451.1:0-15234 GCA_030179655.1 Scaptomyza flava | reverse complement strand
TTTTGTTTTTAATTTTTGTTAGTTTATTTTTATAATATGTAATTTCTTAAATGCAGTTTTATTCTAGAAGGCAAACCATGACTTTTGAGCTATTGCTTTTGAAAATCGGGTCAGTTTTGACCAAGTTATGGAAGTCGAAAGATTTTTACCAATGCCCAAGTCAATATTTGGTCATAAAATTTAACATGAATTGACCAAAAATCGAATTTTATTTAAATGTAATTTCTTAAATGCAGTTTTATTCTAGAAGCCAAACCATGACTTTTGAGCTATTGCTTTTGAAAATCGGGTCACTTTTGAGGAAGTTATGGATGTCGAAAGATTTTTACCAATGCCCAAGTCAATTTTTGGTCATACAATTTGAACATGAATATGACCAAAAATCGAATTATATTTAAATGTAATTTCTTAAATGCAGTTTTATTCTAGAAGCCAAACCATGACTTTTGAGCTATTGCTTTTGAAAATCGGGTCAGTTTTGACCAAGTTATGGAAGTCGAAAGATTTTTACCAATGCCCAAGTCAATTTTGGTCATAAAATTTTAACATGAATATGACCAAAAATCGAATTTTATTTAAATGTAATTTCTTAAATGCAGTTTTATTCTAGAAGCCAAACCATGACTTTTGAGCTATTGCTTTTGAAAATCGGGTCACTTTTGAGGAAGTTATGGAAGTCGAAAGATTTTTACCAATGCCCAAGTCAATTTTGGTCATAAAATTTTAACATGAATATGACCAAAAATCGAATTTATATATATGTAATTTCTTAAATGCAGTTTTATTCTAGAAGCCAAACCATGACTTTTAGCTATTGCTTTTGAAAATCGGGTCACTTTTGAGGAAGTTATGGAAGTCGAAAGATTTTTACCAATGCCCAAGTCAATTTTTGGTCATAAAATTTTAACATGAATATGACCAAAAATCGAATTTTATTTAAATTTAATTTCTTAAATGCAGTTTTATTCTAGAAGCCAAACCATGACTTTTAAGCTATTGCTTTTGAAAATCGGGTCAGTTTTGACCAAGTTATGGAAGTCGAAAGATTTTTACCAATGCCCAAGTCAATTTTTGGTCATAAAATTTTAACATGAATATGACCAAAATCGAATTTTATTTAAATGTAATTTCTTAAATGCAGTTTTATTCTAGAAGCCAAACCATGACTTTTAAGCTATTGCTTTTGAAAATCGGGTCACTTTTGAGGAAGTTATGGAAGTCGAAAGATTTTACCAATGCCCAAGTCAATTTTTGGTCATAAAATTTGAACATGAATATGACCAAAAATCGAATTTTATTTAAATTTAATTTCTTAAATGCAGTTTTATTCTAGAAGCCAAACCATGACTTTTAAGCTATTGCTTTTGAAAATCGGGTCAGTTTTGACCAAGTTATGGAAGTCGAAAGATTTTTACCAATGCCCAAGTCAATTTTTGGTCATAAAATTTAACATGAATATGACCAAAATCGAATTTATTTAAATGTAATTTCTTAAATGCAGTTTTATTCTAGAAGCCAAACCATGACTTTTAAGCTATTGCTTTTGAAAATCGGGTCAGTTTTGACCAAGTTATGGAAGTCGAAAGATTTTACCGATGCACAAGTCGATTTATTGTCATACAACTTTAACATGAATATTGACCAAAAATCGAGTTTTATTTAAGTGTAAGTATTTAAATGGATTTTGAGAATATTAAAATTTTTAAATCACATTTTTAGATGATACCAAAGCTCTGGAAAAGAAAGCGTGTGTTTGGTCTTTTGTCCTGTTTGTAGCTCAGTAAAAAACATATGCATTTGTAGTTTAAATCAAATGAGAAAGGATATGGCTTCGCATATATTTGGTAGCTTCTGCTGTTAATAAAGGGTATTACACTTTTTGATATAAACTATAAGAGTGCATACACTAACACATGTCTTATGCATCGACGCCAAAAAGTGTCAAATTGTGGTGACTAAGTACACAAAATCTTTAAATTGAAGGAAAGTTGTAAATGGAACAGATATAATAGAAGTACTACATGAAACAATAAACAGATAGATTCATTTACGTTCTATTTACGTTATATAGAGACAAATGTAATTATCCACGTTGCTTGAATGCATTTTATCCAGTCGAGTGGTAACCTTTCATTCCATGTATTATTTGGTGTAGTTTTTTGAGCCAGCAGTTTGGCGCTCCGTTTTGTTTAATACAAATAAGTGAATTACATACTATTATTATTATTTAACAAAGTCAGGATTCTCCTGAACATTCTCAGTGAACTGCAGCTGATTGTCGATAATTTGGAAGAGCACCTCCGGCGCCGGAAAGCGTCCAGTTTGCATCTTCGACCACACTGGCACATCGTTTAGTGTTATCTCAAAGGCACCCGACGAGACCAGCTGGCCCTCAAGCATGTTGCCCAAAAGAATATCATCATACAGGCATAAATCTTGTTCGTCTGCAGATGTCCCCACCAGCCCGGCGTGTTCATGCCAAACCAGGCGAAGGGACTTGTCGAGCTCACCACAGACATAATGATGATCAGCTTAAGGGCGAATATCAACTTGGAGAGATAGTAATTTATCCCGGGCGGATCGTAGTTACCGCCATGAACCTGTATTTGCGGATACTTTTCACCTAGTATGTTCACATAGTCCTCAAACGCCTTGCGGTAGCCGCATGAGTAACTGTACAATAGAAAAAAGCAAAAGCAACAAACGACATGTAATTAACTGCGATAATCGAGCGTTATCGTGCCTTATTTGCACCTTACCAATAAAGAAAAGTCATCGTTGGCGCAACGCTCTGCCCGAATTTAGTGGCCGGTATTCCTTGCCCTCAAAGGCCAGTGCATAGCAGGCACACAAGCAAAGTACCAGTAATGCCAAATTATACCCTTTGTTAAGCCATTTCGATGTATTTGTAATATTTATTGTGTTAATTTGGCAACCAACGAAATCAGCAGCAAAAAATTTATGTTTTATCTTCTTCACAAAATGGCATTCAAAGGGAAATGAAGCAGTGTGTTGTTTCTGATATCTATCGGTATTTGCGGTGTTGCTATCGATTCTTCAATTTAATTTGTTGGAATTTGTAAATTGACAAGTATATGACAAACACAAACCTATGGTATATGGATTTTGATGATTCATTTCATTGACATGTTGTTAAATTTATGAAGCTCATAATTAATTTTCATGCAGCACCAACGTGTACTGTGCTTCTAAACAGCTGATGTGACATAACCTGCGTTTCGTTTGTATACGAAAAATGCTGCGACGAGTAAATAAAAACTATAAACTAGCTTACATATGTGAAAACTTATATTTTAAATAATTGCAGTTATTGCCCACGGTACGTTTGGCGACTCAGTTGCCTAAAACAACTGTTTCAGTAGCAAGATCAAGCAGCTATAGCGTATATGAGCCGGACTACCTGGAGGTAATGCTATGGTGCTGGGAAAATCATATTTGCTTAACTTAATTTTTTATTATTTTTAGTCACTCAAGCCAAAATTCCCACAATACGAAAGCCTTAATGTGCAAATAAAAGGCTACGATTACCCGCTACTTGAGAGCTATCAACGCTTCCTGCATGGCGTCGCTGAGTACTTGGATATGGATGTCTCCGATTGTTATGCATTACCGCCGCAACAGACGCAAGTGCAACGTTTACGGCCCAATTCGACTGTTATCGAGTCTGAATACAAGCTAACCACGTACGAACGCAATCTGCAATTAAGTAATGTCGATTCGCCTGTTTATCCACAATTTTGCGCATTGCACAAGCAGCTTTACCGGAAGGTGTTTATCTTACTGTGGCGGAGCACACTGATGAATGTGAGGAGCGTCGTTATGTGCCTGATAAGGATCTACTTGATCTCAAAGCGGAACTGGAGCGCATGGGAGGCGCCACACCCACGAAAAAGAAATAATAGCTTATTTTTGTCATGTTTGGCATACGGGCAAATATTAAAATTTAAAAAAAGAAACATTTACATATGTTTGTATAGAACTTTCCTATTTAAAGCTTTGCACTTATTGGACGGCAACGGGTTATACGATTGGAAGACGAATCTCTTATCTTAACTAACTAATTGCACTATGAAATATGTATCTTCGCTTAGACAACACCAAAATGCACAACTTTGATAGAGGACGAAGAGCTTGGCGTTGTTTTGCTGCTCGTCGATTCTTCCTCCCTTCGACGCGTTGGCGGTTTGCTAACATCTGCAAGCGGAAAACATGAATCATATAATTTTTTGAATCAATTTTGGCTTAATTCTCACTACACACTTGTGGTTATTGGATTAAAGTCCTTTAAGTACTCATCATTTGGATGGCAAAGCGGCAGACTATCGGCTAATTCCTTTCGGGGATTTGTTAAATGTCGTGGCGTTGGTCGGGAATAACCATTCCGTTTGGGTGGCATCGGTTTCTCCTTTCGCGGAATTTCCTGTCAGAGAAAAACAAACGTTATAAATTGCAGAAGATCTTCAGCAGTTAGAAACTTACTGGCACAACAGCCACCTGTATGGTGTCCGAGAACTGACTTTGTTCTTCTCGACTGGATTGGTTTTGACACTGGGCGGTGCTGCACTCTCGCCATTGGTTGGTGCCGCTGCAGCATTTGAGAGTATGGAAGCTGTAGGCTTTTTGAGCAGCAAACGCTTTTGGTATTCCTCATTTCCCAGCGTTGGCAGCATAGCGGGTATATTACCAGACACAAGTGGATGCTGATAAAACTTGGGCTGATATGAGGGAGTGGATGCCGACTGCGACTGAGGCAGTACAGCCAACTGTGAATCCTGTTTATCCGCGAAGTTCGTTGGCTGTGGGCGAGGTATCGTTGAAGTTGGCAGTGGCAACGGTTAGCCCAATTGTCTGATCGGGAACATCCTGTGACCAGCCATTGCCTGTTTAACATATTTCGAGTGATTTTATAACTAAGCATTGAAAACAGACAGTTTTTTATTACTTACCATTAGAAACTGTATGCTTTATAGGTGCTTGACTACCACTTTTCTGGGCAAGTGCCACAAGCGATGTCGTCGTGGAGGCGCTACTTAGCTTGGATGTTCTCAGCTCTGGCAGCGGTGGCCTCAATTCCGGCTTGGGTATGTTAATCTGAATCATCTCAGCATTGAAGGTCTTGGACTTAAAGGAGGGCAAAGGTGGCACATAGTTTTTAAGCACCTGCTGACTTGGAGTCGAGTAGCTAGATTGCGAGCAGGCGGAATAGGGGCGTAGATCACTGGCCAAAGCTAAGCTCAAATTGCCATTGATGTGATCCTCCCCATGGATTATGGCTGCGGCCTGGCTGAAGGCAGCCAGTGCAAATTCGCTCAAACTGCCAATGCATTTGGTCAAATTATACAGATCCATAAACAGATCGTAGTCCGCAATATCATGGGCAATCTCAAATGCCTCATTGAAAAGATTTTTGCTGTGTCAACGAATAATGGTTCAATCAAAGTTGAGATTTATTCAAGTTTTCAATGTCTTTAACTTACCGCAGCAAAAAGAAACAGAAGCGTCTTTTAAGATCATAAACCTGATCGCTAAACTCATCCTTGGTATCCTCGGAGAGCGACTGAGTGAATGTCTTCAAGGCTCTAGCCATTAGATCGAAACGCGCTCGCCGCTGATCACCACCAAAGAACACATAGTTGGCAATCTTATGCAGAGTTATCAAACACATTGCGCCATAGGTTTCCCAATTGAGTGCGGCCAGAACATTTAAAGCACGTTCCGGCTGATGAATACGCAAATACTTATCGGCAATGACATCTGCCGTTAAGCCAGAATTATGAATATCGCCTCGCATGCCCGTGCCGCCAAAAATGCGCATGCAGGCTAAGGGACCCTGCTCGTAGAGCAAGAGGAGTAGGCAATCCGTTTGCGCATAGTTTTGCGAGAAACTACTCAAATCCGGTTTGCGACTGAAGGCAATGCTGAGCAGCGTTGGCTGCGAGGCAAAGTAGTGCGAGAGATCGAGCAAACTAAGCGGCGTCACATTCTCGCTAACAGCTGATTACCAATCGGCGCCAAAGCCAAATCGAAGCACTGCAGCACAGAACGCTCATTGGCCACACAGAGGAGCGCAGAGTCACAGTGCCAGGCACACTGGGTGGGCACAATCTCGATTTGATTGACATATTTTGTTGTCTGTAGCACCAGATCGTGCAGACAAATGTTCCGATCAATGCTGCCCAGAAATAACTTCTCCTGATCCGGACTGAAGGCAAAACAACAGATCTGTGTGCCCATTGGAATTGATGTGATTGCAGTTCGTTGCATTTTACCAGATGCCAGTTCATAGGAGCAAATCTCTGCACTGATATCTCCCTTGCGTGATACCTTCTGCTCCAGCGTGATTATTTGATTCTCTGAGCTACGCAAAAAGTCCACACACAACGGATCATTCTCTGACCAGCAATAGGCAATTGATTCCAGTTGCAAACTAAAAAACAAGTTGATTGTAATCAGCTAATTTCAATTTGTATTTCTAATTACCCCTTTATCTTAAAGATGTGTATATTAGCACGATCCTGGTCTCGTACAGTGGGTCGCCAGGGATAGACTTCATTCTGCGAGGATTGCGTCCAGACAACAAACAGATCAAAGCTACCATTCACCGTTAAATGGCGTGCCAGTTTACGCTCTGAGGCAGCACCTGGTATGATGACATGGAATATTCGCGGATCCATGTTGGCAATCTTCTCTGGCCCCAGCGGTCGCAGATTAGGGCGCTGCAACAGCACCACCGTCAGCTGGTTCGTATTGTAGGCCAAGACGATGTGGGAACGTGTAAAAAACGCTGCCAAGTAAAAGACAAAGTGCATGAACAAAACACAGAAAAAAAAACAACAAACATGAAAGCGCGCGCGCGAATTAATTAATTAAAAATTACAAGTAAGAGTGCGCAAGTCGTGAAAATAATTCGACTAGTAAATACCCTTTAGAGATCTAAAGGGTTCTTATTGCGATTAAATCGAAAAACATACGTTATTTAACAGACGATACTAAAAATGAACACATATCAATGTGTAAAATCACGTGAAGTTGTTCAAACATTGATCTGATTTGAAACTGCAAGAGAAATCACTTTATCAATCTTACATATATGAAATAACACAACTTTACAATTACATTGGGTGTAGGGTATAATAAAAAATTACAATAATTGCATGTGGAATGTGATATTTTATGTAGTTGTTGCTTGTTGATGCTGGGAAAGTGCCTTGTTTGTGGAGTTGGAAATGCAAATTTCTCCGAACAAACAAAGCAAATAGCAAATAGCAAACAGCAAACAAACACACACGCACACACAATTACAGAGAGAGAGGAGACCCGCTTACCATCGGTAATGACCTCGGCGGCCAATTTGCCAACGAGATACTTTTCAAACACCATGCGCAATATGTCGCCCGTATAGATATCGACACAGATGTGAGCAATGATGCCATTATCGAAAAGAAGCAACACCTGTGCCGCATCCTGCCACTCCGTATGCACTAATTTATGTGTGCGCAGCACATCTTCCAGTTTTTTAAGATTATCCTTTAAACGCCCAGCCGCCTTGCGACTGTTCTTTAGAACGGCCAGACCATTGCGCCGTTCAGTGTAATCTCGTTTGGCCAGCGCCAGTGTCGGCTCCTGGGCGAGTTCGCGCTGGCGTTTATAGCGAAAGGCACCCAAATCGCTGCTTTTGATGCGCACCTCATCGCGCAGCGTTGTCCAGAGTGCAGCTCACTGAGCAACATCCTCGCCCTCTCGCCTTAACGCATTCGAAATGTAATTAAAAATGCGCATTTGGACATTGGGTGTGGGTACAGTACCCAAATGTGGAGCGCGATTACAAATCGAGGCCAAACAAGTGGCGCATGCGCACAATTCAATTGTAATTGTTTAGCACTGCGTTTAAAACTCAAACTTTTATCGAATTTTACTTGTTTGTTGGTTTAACTTGGTTTTATTTTGCTTAAAACACACGCACGCAAACGTAAACACCGAAAATTGGAGTTTTAGTGCTGACAGTGACACGATCACTTGTTGCTGAATGCGCCCTCGTGCGACTTCGATAAGTATTATCGTTTTGGAGTGTGACCATTTGGGGACTTGTTGAATGCGTTTTAGCGCGCTAATATTTAAATATGTTGAGAAACAAGTCCATGCTCTATTGTTGATAAGTCGTCTGATAAGTTTAGGTTAGTGGACTCAATGTCTAATCTAAAATAAGAACAAGTGAAGTGTTTAGGTGGACTATGTTCAATGGAGCGCAGACAAAACGCAGATAAGATTATAATAATATCATAAACGTCTTATATTTTCAAACAAAAAATTGTGTTTATTGATTTCAACCACTCAATTAGATTGTTATCAAATTTCACAGTACTTTTCTTTCTTCGTTCTTTGCACGTTATCAATTAAATACGATTAAGGCACACTATATACTGTAGTATGCACATATATTGAGAGTACACTGTACTCAGTACATTTCCATAATATTGAACAGCAACACTTTGTTGCTGCATAAACATAAACCAAAACAACAACACTTTGTTGTTATATAAACACCCAGCACATTTCAAGTGCATAGTAACATGATCGCATGAGAATGTGGCGGGCACAATTAAAGCCGCGACAGCATTCTCATGCATTGACCACTAGCAATATATATGTACATTACTCTCACTCTCCAACTTATATACTTTATACATTATGTACGGCTCTGACGCTGGCTTCTCTGCCGAAGCAGCGTGCAGCCTTCTTAGCTAAGCTACTCCATAAGAGAACAATTTAAAAACATTCGAAATAAAGCAAAGAAACGGAACAGACGTTCCAAAGAAAACACAAACGGTCTATGGTCTTATCATTTTTAATAAACATAATTCCACATGGCGACCGTGACAGGACGTCAAAAAGGACCCAGGACAATAATCTACCCAAGTTAATTAAAATGTTTGGGCAAAATCTAAGACAATAACAACGAGATCCGCGATTCGGCAATGATTGAGTTAAATACAACAAGTGAGCAACAACAATTAATCGAGTTATAAAAACCGTTTACGAATATAAAACGTGTGATTTTATAATAAACTTTGAAAAAAAAAAAAAGTGCATAATGCCCACAACTCTGATTAAATCGTGCGCAGTTAAAATTTATTAAACACTGCTGCCGTCAATGTTGTCCGTGCTCCATAAACAAATTGTGTTCCTTCAATAAAAGACATGCACCAATGGTCTTTTAATTATGATATACAAATAATTGATGGCGGAGGAGCCACAATTTGAGACAGCTGTTCCCATTGAACAAAGGGATTTAGCGCCGTTGCAAGAGGCCTTGCAGTTAAATCCCACCGATGGACCACGCCCACTCACAATAGCTGAGTACCGGCTCGTCAGAAAAAAAAAAACAACAACACCAAAACACAAAAGAAGCGGACACAGGATCAAGCTTCTTCAACAAAGAAGACTCATAAAAGACTTACTAAAGACAGCGACAACGCAGGAAGACACACAAATGCACAGGGAAAACCTCATCAAGATTGACCAACAGCTTCGCACTGGTGCGAAACAACGCAATAAGGGCTGCAGTAATGCCAATGCCTAAGTTGCCTTTAACTATAAATAAAAACACAAGCCGATGCGGGAAACCGCTGCTTGAAAAACACAAACCAGTCCCGAATAGCCTACACTAAACACTAAAAAAAACACTTTGTTGTGTAAACTTAGTATAAGTAAAATATTGTAAAATTGCCTTTTACAAATGTAAACAACAAGTGTTCCCCTGTTGTTAAAAACACGATAATTTACAAAAATATTTATGTATGCGCTAGAAATATCTTAAATATATATGAGCTCAGAATATTTAATTTTGCGTAGATTCTCGACAGAAAACGCTATGGGCATTGTAGATGTAAAAACGGTGGACTCCACCGCCAATGTTATAAACAAAGTTGACGTGACTCCACCGGATTTACAATACATGCTCATCTTAGTTTTGATAATAGCAGCAATAATGGTAGTGAAAGCAATAGTCAGCCTTTATAGAATGCACCAAAGGTGTATGAAAAAAAAAATTCGGCAACAGCACTGCTAACGAATTAGACCAAATCTAATATACTTGTTTTAACAACATGATAGAATCAAAAATCAACGAAGTATATACCAACCACCCAAATTTTCGTATGCAAGCCATACAAGTACTAATCAAATTCAAAGAATATATATCTGTTAATAAATTCGAAACGGAATTTATCACACAACACAATTTAACATCAAGTCCCTTAATATCCTACAACAACTTGAAAAAGCACAGATACTAACAACGTTACCATACGTTTCAGTAAAATCCATAATAGATAACCATCCAAATTTAGGACCCACTAACATTTTTATCGTGCAATTGCACAGATGACAGATAAAAACAAAATAATGGTAGAGCTAAAACTATTAGCTAGGTACATTCCATTCATCCAATTTCTTGTCGATTACGGCATTAACAATCCAAAGCTGAAAATTATCCTAATGTGGATAATCACTAACAAGACAGTAAAATTGCATATGTATAGACAAATAGAACGTATACTATCAATGCAACACAAAAATCTACTAAGAAATAACGTGCGCTTGCCTAAGTCAATAAGCGACTTATTTGCGCATGAAATCATCAAAGCAGAACCAATAAGTTCTGACAGCGATGACAATTGAAAAATGTACGATTGTGAATTAACAAGTTATGGAATGGCAAGATATAGCTCGACTAATAAATTCATTCAAAGAAAGATTTGAAAAATCATATAAATGTATTAACAGAGATACAGCGATAAGAGTCGAAACGCTATTGCAACACATAATAGTACTAAAACTGAATACAATAACATCAGCGAACTAGCATCTTCACAAAAACATAGACTTACAGCCGCACATAATGAACAGTGCCTTAAGACATTACATACGTTAGCTTCAAGGTTAGAAACACTTAACCTTCGACTTAATATAAAATTCGACATACCAAAGAATCCCTATTTCCCTGTTGAGTTTGACCCAAGTCAACTCACGGATTTAGAGGAATCTAAGACACCCATTGAGCCTGATTCAGACCAAACCTTAAAGGCAGTAGATCAAATAGAAGAAAACCAAAACTGACAAGAAAAAAGTTCCACAATGGCTCAACAAACAAACATTGAGTTTATTAAGATAGCCTCCTCCATACTATCTGTGTATGATGGAAAAGCTGAGAACCTACAGAGCTTTGTAGACGCATTGAATCTTTTAGATTCTCTAAAAGGCGAACACGAAGCAACGGCTATAAGCCTTATCAAAACAAAACTAAAGGGACACGCGAGAAATCTAATTAGCAATGAAACAACTATTGCTCAGATTGTCGCAAAACTGCAAAATACAGTAAAAGGAGAATCAGTTGAAGTTTTAATCAGCCAAACTCCTTAATCTACAACAAAAAAGTAAAACTGCCAACATATATACACAAGAAGTTGAGCAGCTTACAAAGGCTTTAGAAGGTGCATACATTAATGATGGTTTAACACCAGATATGGCCGCAAAATACAGCACAAATTCAGCTGTTAAAGCCATGACAAAGAATTGCGCTATTGATAGAGTTAAACTCATCATGCAGGCAGGCACATTTAACAACATGAACGATGCTATTTCAAAATTTGTCGACAGTTGTACTGAAGCAACTGGGAACACCAACACTGTTCTATTTTACCAAAATTACTCTCAACGTGGTGGAAACCGCGGTAGAGGTAACTACAGAGGCCGACCCTACAACAGGGGCGGTTTCAGGTACAATAACAACAACGGCAACAGATACAACAATAGCAGAGGTAACTCTCGAGGCGGCTCGTACAGAGGCGGCTCGTACAGAGGCGGCTCGTACAGAGGCAACCAAAATAGAGGCCCTGAACAACAAAACCTGGTCCGAGTTACACAAAGTAACTCGGAAAACCAGCAAGCCCCCTTGAGCAACCAGCAGTAAACATACTAACTATAAATCTAAGTCTCAGCAGTATAATTAAAATAAAAAATCATGATAATAATAAACCACTTACACTTTTGATAGATACAGGAGCAAATGTCTCAATATTGAAAACAATAATATAGACACAAATATTAACAAAAATTTCAAACTAATATATCCGGAATTGGCCAGGGAACAATACAGTCAATGGGACAAGCCCCAATTGACCTCCTTTTCGATTATTTCATAATCAACCACGATTTCACAATAGTTCAAACTGAATTTCCCATACCATGCGATGGAATTCTTGGACTAGACTTCATTAGAAAATTTATTGCATAATAGACTACCAAAATGATGAATTCATCATGAAACCAGGAAACTTAAACTATCAAATACATGTACCACTATTACACAATGATATTGATAATTCAATATTATTACCAGCAAGATCAGAAGTCATGAGAAAAATCATGCTTCTGACTAGCGAAAATTCTGTATTAATACCAAACCAGGAAATACACCCTGGGGTAATATAGCAAACAGTATTGTTGAAAGTAATAGTGCATAGTCCGCATTCTAAATACAACCAATAAAACATAAAAATTCAGAATCCAAATATTAAGTTCGAATCACTAGAACAATATGATATTAAAACAAGCACAGAAAAAAAAACAACAGATCTTATGAAGTCATCAATAAACTAACCTTCCCAGACCAATTCAGAACAAAATTAACTGAATTATGTACCAATACAGTGACATATTTGGTCTTGATTCAGAACCCATATCATGTAATAATTTTATAAGCAAAAATTGAGATTAGCAGATAGGACACCCGTTTTCATAAAAAATTACAGAAATGCTGAAACAGAAAAACCAGAAATAAACAGACAGGTCGAAAAATTAATAAAAGATGGTATAGTTGAGCCATCAATTTCTGAATATAATAGCCCACTTCTCTTGGTTCCCAAGAAATCTCTCCCAAATTCCAAGGAGAAAAAATGGCGTTTAGTAGTTGATTATCGCCAAATAAATAAAAAACTTCTGGCAGACAAATACCCACTGCCAAGAATAGAAGAAATACTAGACCAATTAGGACGAGCAAAATATTTTTCATGTCTCGATCTTATGTCAGGATTTCATCAAATAGAACTAGAAGAAAAATCTAGAAATATAACATCATTTTCCACGAACTCCGGTTCTTATCGCTTCACGCGATTACCATATGGTCTTAAAGTAGCACCAAACTCATTCATGCGGATGATGACACTCGCATTTTCTGGCCTTGAGCCATCCCAAGCATTTCTCTACATGGATGACTTAGTAGTCATTGGCTGTTCAGAACAACACATGTTTAAAAATTTGTCAAATATTTTGACTTGTGTAGAAAACACAATTTAAAACTAAACCCAGAGAAATGTTCGTTTTCATGCACGAGGTAACGTTCCTTGGGCATAAATGCACAGACCATGGCATCCTTCCAGATGATAAAAAGTATGATGTTATTAAAACTATCCAACCCCTACTGATGCGGATAATGCACGACGTTTCGTAGCATTCTGTAATTATTACAGAAGATTCATACATAACTTCACACAACACTCACGTCATTTGACTAGATTGTGTCGAAAAAATGTCCATTCGAATGGACAAAAGAATGCGAAGAAGCATTTAAATACTTAAAAAAGGCATTAATGAAACCCACATTACTGCAATACCCTGATTTCAATAAAGAATTCTGCATAACCACAGATGCAAGTAAACATGCATGTGGCGCTGTACTAACCCAAGAGTATAGCGGGGTACAATTACCAATCGCATACGCTTCTCGAGCTTTCACGCAAGGAGAAAGCAATAAATCAACTACAGAGCAGGAATTAGCTGCAATCCATTGGGCAATAAACCATTTTAGACCATATGTTTATGGCAGGCATTTTCTAGTTAAAACAGACCATAGACCATTAACTTACCTATTTTCAATGAAAAATCCAACATCAAAATTAACAAGAATGAGACTAGATTTAGAAGAATATCAATTTACGGTAGAATACCTCAAGGGAAGGATAACCATGTAGCAGACGCTCTATCCAGAATAAACATTGACCAATTAACTCAAATAAATAGGAATATAATGATGGTCCAAACGAGATCATCAAATCGACAGCAAAACATCTGCGCAGATGAAAAAATAAAATTGCAAAAGAAGAAAAAGAGCCCATGTCTATGAAGTCATTAGCAATAATGACGTAAAGAAATTTGTGAAGATAAAATTCGGTAAATCAAATTGTTTGTTAAAAAAGGGAAAAGAATTATTTCACAATTTTCAATTAATGATTTGTATTCTAATGAAAAGTTCGATCTAGGTCAATTCTTTCAAAGGCTTAATTCAGAAGCCGGAATATATAAATTGTTAATTTACAGTTGTCACTAAGTGAACAAATTTTCGAGTTTGTATCACTAAACGAATTTAAAAATATGGGCAATAAATACTTAAATAAAATAAAAGTAGCGCTACTAACAAAAGTGACACAAATAGACAAAAATGACGAAAGTCAAATTAAAGCAATACTGTCGAAATATCATGACGATCCTATAGAAGGAGGCCATACAGGGATTACGCGAACCCTGTTAAAAATAAGAAAATACTATTTTTGGCCCCAAATGACAAAGACTATAACAAAGTATGTGAAAACTTGTCTAAAATGCCAACAAGCAAAAACGACAACACATACAAAAGCACCCATGATTATAACAGGCACACCAAGTACAGCTTTTGACACTGTTTTAATAGATACCATTGGTCCATTACCTCGTACAGAGAATGGCAATGAGTATGCAATCACAATTATATGTGACCTCACAAAATATCTAGTTACATACCAGTAACAGATAAAAGTGCAAAAACAGTAGCCAGAGCTATATTTGAATCTTTTGTATTAAAGTACGGTCCTATGAAGACGTTCATTACGGACATGGGTACTGAATACAAAATTCACTTATAAATGACTTGTGTAAATATATGAAGATACTTTATACATTATGTACGGCTCTGACGCTGGCTTCTCTGCCGAAGCAGCGTGCAGCCTTCTTAGCTAAGCTACTCCATAAGAGAACAATTAAAAACATTCGAATAAAGCAAAGAAACGGAACAGACGTTCCAAAGAAACACAAACGGTCTATGGTCTTATCATTTTTAATAAACATAATTCCACAATACATAGTGGCATGATAATATATTGTATGCATTATTAATCACTA
>JARNME010000450.1:0-30807 GCA_030179655.1 Scaptomyza flava | reverse complement strand
TCTGCATCGGAGAATCTTTAAGGCAGCGTACACCCTTGTCCCATCCGTACCCCTTTGCAATCAGGCCTCTTTTTACCTGTTTTAATACTGGTATCGAGTATGCCGCAGTCGGTTGCGTCCGACTGCAATTTTTCCACTTGTTTTTTAGCTAAATTTATTAAAAAGCTTTTTTTTTTTTTTTTTAATTATTTATTACTAACAGCCCATCCCGGCTTCGCACGCTGCGAACGCTCAAGACTTGACTCTCGCGAGCGGACTTGAGAAGTTCCCATATTTTGCTCGGCAAGCCGCTTTGAACGCTCAAGACTGTGCTCTAGCACGCGGACTCTAGAGATTCTCACATTTTGTTCAGCTAGGCGCTGTGAACGCTTAAGACTGGACTCTCGCGCGTGTATTGAGTGGTTCTCATATTTTTTTCAGCGAGATACTCGACTCTCTGGCACGCAATTGCGACGCATATTCTGTCTAACTTGATAGACGATTTTATGTTTCTGAAGAAGATTCTCAATTTCGACGAATTTTTGAAGCCCTAGCATGGGAACTATTTCTAGAAAGTTGAGATCTTGATATATTTGTAATTTTAAAATGACCAAATAATGCCTTTACACTAAATCATTAGCTTAACGTTTGTTAGCTACCTACAAATACAACAAAAATTAAAAATAAAACTATTTAAAATACTTACATATATGTGTCGGATCATTATTAGTTAGTAAGAAACAATGTTAAATCTATGACTATCGATATGTTGTATGGAACATCTCTTAAGTGATTAAAGTCGATCTATAGTTTGAAGTATTATTTCTAATAAGGTCACACTGTTATACAGACGAGCAGTTTGGAGTATCAGTCGTCCTCTTCTAAATAATGTGGTATTGTGCGCCCAACAAAGTTCTTTGTCCTGTGTATCCCCGGTGTGACAAGTGTAAGAGCGAGATGGTTATAGTGCGTAATTGCAAGCCGCCAAAAACAAGGTGCGTGCTGAGGTGGTCTAGCAGTGATTTTTTAGTGAACAGATCACTAGCACATAATCGCAATTGAAGACAACAGAAAAGGAGAATAATGTCACAGCCGAGGAAATGCAAGGCCCGTGGTTACAATCAGGAGGTACAGGACGACGATATGAACCCTACAAGCCTTGCTCCGACATATACTTATTAACTTAATGTACAACATAAACAAATGAGTCTATATCCATATGTTCTTAATAGGATTTGAGCCCGGGTAAAGAAAACAAAGTTTGGCTAAAAACTAAAATTATCAATTTATCCCTCATTTCTACCCAATCCACGCCACAAATGTTGGACCACTTATTTTAGTGTTAAATTTTCCAGACCTTTTACGTTAACTTTATAAATTTTTTACCTCTACTTACTTTCTTTTAGATTTATATATTACTAGATTTTTCCCAGTGCGCTTCGCTACACCTAATTCGATTAAAACTCTTAATGGTTTTTACTTTGTGTTTTACTTACACAGAGAAAAAAAATGAAACGTTAAACCAAACATTTTAATTTTAGATTCAGATTTTAAATTTTTTTTCTTAATTTCAATACGAAAATTTTTGATTTTAAAATTAATCGTATTGAAACACCAAATTTAAAACGTTTCGTATTAAAATCAATGCGGAAAAACGTTGATTTGAATAATTAGTTCTTAAACCTAAAATGAAAATTTTAAATTTAAGAATGTGCGCTTTTAAAATCGATATCTAAAACAACCACATTTAAATCGATAGTTTCAATTTTAGAAATCAGTACGAATCGGTTTAGAATTAAAGTGCAAACTTTTATAAATCGTAATTTACTATTTTAAATTTGAAGAAATCAGAATAATTACAAAATGCAAAATTTAAATTTACTACTCGAACTTCGAATGAAAAATTTTAAATTTAATAATTTGCCCTATTAAAAAACATATTTAAAACGAGCACATTTAATTTGATGATTAAAATTTTAGAAATCAGTACGAATCGCTTTAAAATTACGCTTAACAGAGAGAGAGAGAGAGAGAGAGAGAGAGGAGAGAGAGAGAGAGAGAGAGAGAGGGAGAGGCGCTCTTATGTGTAGTATGTATTAAAATTAACTGTCTGTAAGACATAGTCGGCAACAGCGCAATGGGTATGGCACACGCGTGGTAATCGTAAGGTCTCAGGTTCGAGTCGCGGCATAGGTAATTGGCTTTTCGTGATCGGTAAGTTTTAAAAAATTAATTTAAAATTTTACAAATGATTTATACTAAGTATGTAAACATAAAATTTCTCACGCATTTACACTAAAGGAATCTAATAACTATTAACAAAGAGCTATCACGCAATGCTGATACCTGGTGGTGTGTATCCTTGCGCCCCAAGCAAAAAGTTTAATAGAAATTTATAGAATCTTATAGTATACATTTGTTCATGAATTATAACCACCAATATGGTGTTCAAAACTGATATCGGGATGTAACATTATTATTTCGATTCAAAAATTATTTTAGTTAATTAAGGTTTCTAATGCTTAACTTTAAAATGAAAACATTTTGAATCAAAAAGTTTTCATTGTGAAAACTAAAATTAAAGCACTTAAATATAAAATAAAAATTTTTAAACCAAAAATTTTAATTTTAAAATTTTATTTTAAAATTCCACTTTTAGAATTTAAAATTATAGGTGTAGACCGAAAATCGTTCCGAAAAATTTTAGAATCTAAGTGTAATTATGCGATTTAAAATTTTTTTTTTCTGTGTGTACTGTTACTTATTCATAGTACATTTTGGTTTTGTTTTTCCACCTGGCGCGTAAATAAATAAGCACCTTGGTGTTCTCACTCTCGAGCATGCGACGCAAAATTGGGCGTGTGAGAAGCACGGTTCTTCCAAATTGACACCACACACTCGAAACGTTTGCCCTTGCGATTTGTTGAGGGTCATCGCAAATGCAAGACGTACTGCATGTCCGTTGGAATCATTGGAATGCGTGGTAAGAGTACAATTTCAGCTGCTGCCTTGCCATTTAGTATGGTTGCTTCAATCAAATTTGGCCACAATTGTTTTGACTGATATCATGTGCCATTACATGGTGGCTTCAGATTTCCTAGAAGTATATTGGGTGAACCGACTTTTAGGACTAAACGATGCGGTGGCAGACCGGGGGATCCAACGAATTCAAAAATTCAAGAATTTGCGCGTTCACTTAAGTTATCGTAGATGTGATAGTGTTGAACACAATTCGGAAATATACTTTCAATCAATTCTTCTTTCGATTGTAAAATTGTACAAAAGTTGTTCGGCAATATGATCAAACCGGTATCATCGATTGGTGTTTTGCCTTCGCCAATGTACAACAACTACTTCAAAACGCTGCTGCGGATCGATCATTTTGCAATTGGACTCGCATGTTGATAGTAAGAGTCAGTCTTGAACATGTCTCCACAAATTTGAAGATATTAAACATGCGTTTATTTCGTCCATAGGAGTTGATCGAGGAATGACTTTCAAAATTTGCCGAAAATCGCCGGATAATAATACAATCGCTCCACCAAAAAGTTGTTGGTTTTGGCGTAAATCTTTCATTGTTTGCATTATTGCATTATTGAATGCTTCTAATGACTTTTTGTTTGCCATTGGGCACTCATCCCATAGCACTATTCCAGCTCCTCGCAAAACTTTTGCCATTGCTGAATTCCTCGATATGTTGCACGGAACTCGGCCTTGACGATAATTTGGCCGTTGATTGTCTGTGGTTTCAGCTATTAACAGTGCACTCCACTCTCTGTACACCGCTCTACCTCGGGCATTAATTTGAGAGCGTTGCTCTTCGCTTTGAATTCTTCTCTATATTGAAATTCTAAGTGAATCACGCGTAAGCCTGCCAACCGTATTAATTTTGCGTTGTCGAGGCATTTTTTTTATACCCTTAACCCATAAAATGGGTAAATAAGGGTTTAATGGTTTTGTGCAAAAGTATGTAACAGGCAGAGGGAAGCACCTCCGACCCCATAAAGTATATATATTCTTGATCAGCATCAACAGCCGAGACGATATAGCCATGTCCGTCTGTCCGTCTGTCTGTCTGTCTGTCCGTCTGTATGAACGCGTGGATCTCAGAGACTAACAGAGCTAGAGACTTCTGATTTTGTATTTAAGTTCTCCTATACCATGAGCAGAACAAGTTTGCATCAAATTATCGATAACTATTCTGGTTTCCGATATACACATAATATCGATAACAATAAAATATCGAATTCGGAAAATATAAAATGAGGGTTGAAATAATGGGTAACGATAGAACTTTCTGAAAATTTCGTCCAAATCGGTTAAGAAACACCGGAGATATCTAATTTATCGATTGAAGTTAATGAGTATACCAAAGTCAATTATAAATTTAATTTACATATTTATTGCAACTTGGTTCAATGTATCTTCTAGTCGGGCTCTCCCGACCAGAGCCTTCTTACTTGTTTTTCTTATACCCTTAACATATAAAATGTTTTAATAAGGGTATAATGGTTTTACGCAAAAGTATGTAACAGCAGAAGGAAGCATCTCCGACCCTATAAAGTACAGTCTGTCAAGAAACACTTTACACACTGCAGAAAAACCGATTTATTTTACTTTGAATGTAAAAACACAGGCTTTTACTTATTTTTTTGAAATTTCTTTGATGGCAAATTAATAAACAATCTATTCTTAGTTAACTAGCGAAAACCCCATATTAAAATTATAAATGCTTTAGAAGAAAATCAACAAAGTGCAAGTTTACACACTTTTGACACTGTCAAGAAACTGTTTACACAAAGTATTTCATTGTTGGTTTTGTTTATTATATAAGGCTTATTGTAACATAATTAATAAATTTAATATTTTGTGGCACCCCCTTTGCATTAATTACATGTTGAAGACGTTTTTTCATTGAATTGACTAATTTGGGAAGGTCATATTCAAGTGGAATCTTGTGCCATTCTTCCAAAATAGCTTGTTTAAGAGCTGTGCGGTTTTTTGATGCTCTTTTTCCTACTTTTTTCTTTAAAAGTGCCCACAAATTTTCAATGGGGTTCAGATCAGGGCTCTGGGGTGGAGTATCAATGACCTTGCCACAGTTATATAAGTGCCAAGTCCGCACATTCAGCTCCTTATGTTTTGGGTCATTATCTTGATAAAACTTAAAATTTGGCTTGTTGTTGTCATAAAACCCAGACTTCTCCGCACTGCTTCTTAAGTTTGCTTTTAAAATTTGGAGGTATTGCACCGCATTCATAGTATTTTCAATAAAAGCTAGTTCCCCGACTCCCCGGCTGGATATGCATCCCAAAACCATAACCGAAAGTTTGCCAAATTTGACAGTGGGAATGATGTTCCGGTTTTCCAGCGCAGTTAATGGCTTGCGCCACACTCTGCTGGGACCATCGTTGTAATACATCATTATTTTGGACTCATCGCAAAAAATGACGTCATTCCAATACTCGGCCGGCTGATTGGCCATCCTCAAAGCAAAAGTTAAGCGCTTTTCTATGTTTGCTTTTGAAAGAAGCGGCTTCTTCCTTGCAACTCTTGATGAATACCTATGGCGGAGAATGGCTTGGCGCACTGTTTCGTGCGATACATCCAACCATATTCTTCCTTCAGATCTTTGGCAAGATTTCTCACCGATACTTGCGGATTTTGGCTGACTTTTCTCATGATATGGCGATCTGCACGTTGCGCCCACCTCCACTCTTTAACTCAAGCCTGCCTTCGTTTTTCGCGCGATTTATTATGTTGTAGATGGTCTTCCTTGACACTGAAAACATTTCGACCAATTCTGCAACAGATTTGCCCAACTGGTGATTGTAGAAAACTAACTGACACGTCAAAGCTTAACCTTTTGCCAGGCATTTTAATTATTAATTTAAATTAAATTTTCAGTGCTCAATCAGCTAAATTCACAACTAAATTAAAAGATGTGCATATTTTGCGTTGCAGTGAGCTACGACCAAAGCATAGATAACGGTTAAACACCGTATTCGTAGAAATGAGAGCAAAAGAGAATTGAAAAGAAACATGTGTAAACAGTTTCTTGACAGTGTCAAAAGTGTGTAAACTTGCAAAGAATAGATTGTTTATTAATTTGCCATCAAAGAAATTTCAAAAAAATAAGTAAAAGCCTGTGTTTTTTACATTCAAAGTAAAATAAATCGGTTTTTTTGCAGTGTGTAAAGTGTTTCTTGACAGACTGTATATATATTCTTGATCAGCATCAACAGCCGAGACGATATAGCCATGTCCGTCTGTCCGTCTGTCTGTCCGTCTGTCTGTCTGTATGAACGCGTGGATCTCAGAGACTACAAGAGCTAGAGACTTCTGATTTTGTATATAAGTTATCCTATACCATGAGCAGAACAAGTTTGCTTCAAATTATCGATAACTATTCTGGTTTCCGATATACACATAATATCGATAACAATAAAATATCGAATTTGGAAATCTAAAAATGAGGGTTGAAGTAATGGATAATGATAGAACTTTTCTGAAAATTTTGTCCAAATCGGTTCAGAAACACCGGAGATATTGAACTTAATCGATGGAAGCTAAGCCAGTATACCAAAGTCTTATATAAATTAAATATATTTATTGCAGCTGGGTTCAGGGTATCTTCTAGTCGGGCTCTCCCGACTAGAGCCTTCTTACTTGTTTATTTTTAGATCCAGAGATTTTAAAAATAATTTGTTCTCAGGTGTTAGTAATTTTTTCGTCGACCTGTATCCTTCTGCAGTAGAACTCAAAGTGCTCGCTGGGGGTGGATAGCGCACGTTTTTATACCCTTAACCCATAAAATGGGTAAATAAGGGTATTATGGTTTTGTGCAAACGTATGTAACAGGCAGAAGGAAGCATCTCCGACCCTATAAAGTATATATATTCTTGATCAGCATCAACAGCCGAGACGATATAGCCATGTCCGTCTGTCCGTCTGTCTGTCCGTCTGTCTGTCTGTATGAACGCGTGGATCTCAGAGACTACAAGAGCTAGAGACTTCTGATTTGTATATAAGTTATCCTATACCATGAGCAGAACAAGTTTGCTTCAAATTATCGATAACTATTCTGGTTACCGATATACACATGGACTCGATAACAACAAAATATCGAATTTGGAAAATTTAAAAATGATGGGTGAAGAATGGGTACTGATAGAACTTTTCTGAAAATTTCGTCCAAATCGGTTGAGAAACACCGGAGATATTGAACTTAATCGATTGAAGCTAAGTCAGTATACCAAAGTCTGACATAAATTTATTTATTTATTGCAACTGGGTTCAGGGTATCTTCTTGTCGGGCTCCCCCGACTAGAGCCTTCTTACATGTTTTTTTTTTTTTTTTTTTTTTTTTTTTGTGTATGAGAAAGTTCAATGGCGATTCAATATATGTATTATTCAATTTTGAAACTTAACATGAAACATGTTAGGACTTTTTAAAAATATTTATGTATTTTTAGCTCTTTAGAAAGAACGAATGACAGGCAAAAACTATCAACATGCGATGTCAATAATTTTAAAAGCATCCGCCTGCTGTACCAAAATACCGGCTGAAAAGAAAATAGGCAACGGAACTGGCAATAATGAACAAAATACTGCTTCGATACTGCTTTTGTTTTAGGGAATACTTTTCAACTTCAAGTGCAAGGGAGATTTGAAAGAAGTTGTCATTCTCGGAGCTATTACCACTCACGCCCAGTCAAGCTCTTGCATTTTTGATTAAAAACTCTATAACATAGGCACAATACCACAATATGAGAGCTTTAATAATAGCACAATTCTCGAATATATATCCATGCTATTGCAGTATACACATATATCCATATAGATTCAAATATAATAAACAGCAACACTTTGTTGTTGTCCAAACATAAAATCGAGCAACGACACTTTGTCGTTGCATAAACAATAAGCCAAGCACCCAGTGCTGGTAACATGATCACGTAAGAATGCAACGCGCACAACGATGCCGCGTCAGCGTTCTCACGCTTAGACCGCTCGTGATATATATGTATATACTCTCGCTCTCCGTCAATTATTCTTAATATATAATGTACTTATATATACGGCTCTGCCGCTGACTTCTCTGCTGAAGCAGCGCCAGGCCTTTCCAACAAAACCTTAAGCTAAGAAATCCATTCAATAAAAGCTTTCATGAAGAAAAGTCAAAGTTTTTTTAATGTGACGTTCTATATGGCGACCGTGACAGGACATCTGCTCTGTTAATCAAATAATAACGCGTCGAGTTCGCGGTGCTGCACTCAAAGTGCGAAAATATCAAATATCACAGGAGCAATATGTGGATGGGAAACTAGGCTCGCCCACATACACAATGTTCAACATATACATGATAATTAATACATGTACTAATCAAACATAGTGTCTAATTGGCCAACAAACGGCAAAGGACGTCAATGACGCACAATAAAAAATTTACTAAAAGAAAGAAAAGACCAAACCACAACCACACACACATCCACCTACTCTACCATTACAAATATTGCCAAATATAATAAAAAATTACAACCACCAGCAAAGATCGACATCCCCAAACTACAGAAAACCTGCCCGAGAGACTGTAAAGGACGACTATACACACCTTTTTGCGAATATACCTGTGCAGCCAGCACCGGTGCCCCATCAGAGAATCAACAGCCTGTGCAGCCAGCACCGGCACCGTCTGGCGTACCAAGCCAGACGACTCTGGAAAAGTGAACCGACAGCGTTTCCAAGGGCGCAATTTTTTTTACTAGCACTGCGTTGCAAAATTTTTTTAATGCACTGCGATGCATAACATTTTATTTTATAAAAATTAATATTGTAAAATTGAGCGGAATAAAATCTGCCCGATTAGAGCATGGCCTGTAAAGCCATGCAAACGCAGCCAGGTGATCACTGAAAAGATCAAAATAGGGATAAACACAAAATTAAAAACATAATTTAAAATTTATAATTAACCAAAAAAAAATTTTTGTATACTAAGTAAATATCATAATTTAAATAGAAAAACAAAAAAAATTTTTTTGTATATTAAGTAAAATCATGAAATAAAATTAAATTGAATTTAACAAAAATTTTTTAAATAATAATGAGGTGGCCAAATTAGAAATATTCAAACAGATTTATCATATGCAATCAGCAAATAAATACGAAAATTTCTATAAACTAACGTACGCAAAAATGGGTAAAGTCGACGTCAAGACTGTCGATTCGACAGCTAATGTTATTAACAAAGTAGACGTATCTTCACCCGATTTGCAGTACATGCTAGTTTTGGTAGCAATTATAGTAGCACTCATGATCCTAAATTGAGCCCTTCGAGTTTATAACTCCCACACAAAAAGCCTTAAGAAAAAGTACACCTCAATTAGTAAGGGTACAGATTTGGATAAAATTTGAAAAAAAAAAAAACAAGAAAAAATCAATTTTTATTATAAATGCAAACATGATAGAATTAAAAATCGAGCAATTATATAACCAGCACCCAAATTTTCGTATGCAAGCCATACAAGTCCTACTCCAATTCAGGGAATATATATCTGTTTATAAATTCGAAACAGAATTTATCGACTACCACCATTTAACATCAAGCCCTTTAATATCGTGCAACAAAATAGAAAAAGCACAAGTAATAGAAACGTTACCATACGTTTCGGTTAAATCTATAATAGATAACCATCCAATTTTAGGCCCCACTTACATTTTTATCGTGCAATTGCACAGATGAACAGATAAAAACAAAAATAATGGTAGAGCTTAAACTTTTAGCTAGGTACATTCCATTCATCCAATTTCTTGTCGATTACGGCATTAACAATCCAAAGCTGAAAATATCCTAATGTGGATAATCACTAACAAGACAGTAAAATTGCATATGTATAGACAAATAGAACGTAAACTATCATGCAACACAAAAATCTACTAAGAAATAACGTGCGCTTGCCTAAGTCAATAAGCGACTTATTTGCGCATGAAATCATCAAAGCAGAACCAATAAGTTCTGACAGTTCTGACAATTGAAAAATGTACGATTGTGAATTAACAAGTTATGGAATGGCAAGATATAGCTCGACTAATAAATTCATTCAAAGAAAGATTTGAAAAATCATATAAATGTATTAACAGAGATACACCGATAAGAGTCGAAACGCTATTGCAACACATAATAGTACTAAAATTGAATACAATAACATCAGCGAACTAGCATCTTCACAAAAACATAGACTTACAGCCGCACATAATGAACAGTGCCTTAAGACATTACATACGTTAGATTCAAGGTTAGAAACACTTAACCTTCGACTTAATATAAAATTCGACATACCAAAGAATCCCTATTTCCCTGTTGAGTTTGACCCAAGTCAACGCACGGATTTAGAGGAATCTAAGACACCGATTGAGCCTGATTCAGACCAAACCTTAAAAACAGTAGATCAAATAGAAGAAAACCAAAACAGACAAGAAAAAAGTTCCACAATGGCTCAACAAAACAAACATTGAGTTTATTAAGATAGCCTCCTCCATACTATCTGTGTATGATGGAAAAGCTGAGAACCTACAGAGCTTTGTAGACGCATTGAATCTTTTAGATTCTCTAAAAGGCGAACACGAAGCAACGGCTATAAGCCTTATCAAAACAAAACTAAAGGGACACGCGAGAAATCTAATTAGCAATGAAACAACTATTGCTCAGATTGTCGCAAAACTGCAAAATACAGTAAAAGGAGAATCAGTTGAAGTTTTATCAGCCAAACTCCTTAATCTACAACAAAAAGTAAAACTGCCAACATATATACACAAGAAGTTGAGCAGCTTACAAAGGCTTTAGAAGGTGCATACATTAATGATGGTTTAACACCAGATATGGCCGCAAAATACAGCACAAATTCAGCTGTTAAAGCCATGACAAAGAATTGCGCTTTTGATAGAGTTAAACTCATCATGCAGGCAGGCACATTAATAACATGAACGATGCTATTTCAAAATTTGTCGACAGTTGTACTGAAGCAACTGGGAACACCAACACTGTTCTATTTTACCAAAATTACTCTCAACGTGGTGGAAACCGCGGTAGAGGTAACTACAGAGGCCGACCCTACATCAGGGGCGGTTTCAGGTACAATAACAACAACGGCAACAGATACAACAATAGCAGAGGTAACTCTCGAGGCGCTCGTACAGAGCGGCTCGTACAGAGGCAACCAAAATAGAGGCCCTGAACAACAAAACCTGGTCCGAGTTACACAAAGTAACTCGGAAAACCAGCAAGCCCCCTTGAGCAACCAGCAGTAAACATACTAACTATAAATCTAAGTCTCAGCAGTATAATTAAAATAAAAAATCATGATAATAATAAACCACTTGAACTTTTGATAGATACAGGAGCAAATGTCTCAATATTGAAAAACATATATAGACACAATATTAACAAAAATTTCAAAACTAATATATCCGGAATTGGCCAGGGAACAATACAGTCAATGGGACAAGCCCCAATTGACCTCCTTTTCGATTATTTCATAATCAACCACGATTTCACAGTAGTTCAAACTGAATTTCCCATACCATGCGATGGAATTCTTGGACTAGACTTCATTAGAAAATTTAATTGCATAATAGACTACCAAAATGATGAATTCATCATGAAACCAGGAAATTCAAACAATCAAATACATGTACCACTATTACACAATGATATTGATAATTCAATATTATACCAGCAAGATCAGAAGTCATGAGAAAATCATGCTTCTGACTAGCGAAAATCTGTATTAATACCAAACCAGGAAATACACCCTGGGGTAATAATAGCAAACAGTATTGTTGAAAGTAATAGTGCAATAGTCCGCATTCTAAATACAACCCATAAAAACATAAAAATTCAGAATCCAAATATTAAGTTCGAATCACTAGAACAATATGATATTAAAACAAGCACAGAGAAACAAAACAACAGATCTTATGAAGTCATCAATAAACTAACCTTCCCAGACCAATTCAGAACAAAATTAACTGAATTATGTACCAAATACAGTGACATATTTGGTCTTGATTCAGAACCCATATCATGTAATAATTTTTATAAGCAAAATTGAGATTAGCAGATAGGACACCCGTTTACATAAAAATTACAGAAATGCTGAAACAGAAAAACCAGAAATAAACAGACAGGTCGAAAAATTAATAAAAGATGGTATAGTTGAGCCATCAATTTCTGAATATAATAGCCCACTTCTCTTGGTTCCCAAGAAATCTCTCCCAAATTCCAAGGAGAAAAAATGGCGTTTAGTAGTTGATTATCGCCAATAAATAAAAAACTTCTGGCAGATAAATACCCACTGCCAAGAATAGAAGAAATCTTAGACCAATTAGGACGAGCACAATATTTTTCATGTCTCGATCTCATGTCAGGATTTCACCAATAGAGCTAGATGAGAAATCTAGAAATGTAACATAATTTTCAACGAACTCCGGTTCTTATCGCTTCACGCGATTACCATATGGTCTTAAGGTAGCACCAAACTCATTTATGCGAATGATGACACTCGCATTTTCTGGCCTTGAGCCATCCCAATCATTTCTCTACATGGATTACCTAGTAGTCATGGTTGTTCAGAACAGCACATGTTTAAAAATTTGTCAAATATCTTTGATCTGTGTAGAAAACACAACCTAAAATTAAATCCAGAGAAATGTTCGTTTTTCATGCACGAGGTTACATTCCTTGGGCATAAGTGCACAGACCATGGCATCCTCCCTGATGAAAAAAAATATGATGTTATCAAAACTATCCAACCCCAACTGATGCGGATAGCGCACGACGTTTCGTCGCGTTCTGTAATTATAACAGACGATTTATTCATAACTTCGCACAACATTCACGTCATTTAACCAGATTGTGCAAAAAGAATGTCCAATTCGAATGGACAAAAAATGCGAAGACGCATTCAATACTTAAAAAAGGCATTAATGAAGCCTACATTGTTACAATACCCTGACTTCAGCAAAGAATTTTGCATACCACAGATGCAAGTAAACATGCATGTGGTGCCGTACTAACTCAAGAGTACAACGGTATGCAATTGCCAATTGCATTCGCTTCAAGAGCTTTCACACAGGGAGAAAGCAATAAATCAACTACAGATCAGGAATTAGCTGCAATACACTGGGCAATAAAACCCTTTAGACCATACGTTTATGGAATGCATTTCTTAGTAAAAACAGACCATAGACCTTTAACCAACCTTTTTTCGATGAAAATCCTACTTCAAAATTGACTAGAATGAGACTAGATTTAGAAGAATATCAATTCACAGTAGAATACCTCAAGGGGAAAGATAATCACGTTGCAGATGCATTATCAAGAATAAAAGTAGAAACTTTTATAGAAATGAACAGAAATATAATGATGGTCCAAACAAGGTCATCAAAAAGACAGGAAACATCTGCGCAGATGAAAAACAAAAATTGCCCAAGAAATAAAAGAGCCAAATGTCTATGAAGTCATTAGCAAAAATGACGTAAAGAAATTTGTGAAAATAAAATTCGGTAAAAATAATTGTTTACTAAAGAAAGGAAAGGAATTATTTCACGATTTCCAATTAATGATTTGTACTCTAATGAAAATTCGATTTAGGTCAATTTTTTCAAAGGCTTAATTCAGAAGCTGGAATACATAAAATCGTTAACTTTTGTATCACTTAATGAATTTAAAATATGGGCAATAAATATTTGAAAATAAAAGTAGCGCTACTACAAAAAGTGACAAAAATAGACAAAATGACGAAAGTCAAATAAAGGCAATCCTGTCCAAATACCATGACGATCCTATAGAAGGTGGCCATACGGGGATAACGCGAACCCTGTTAAAAATCAAGAAATACTACTACTGGCCCAAATGACAAAGACAATTACAAAGTATGTTAAAACATGCATTAAATGCCAACAGGCAAAAACAACTACACATACTAAAGCACCAATGATCATAACAAACACACCAAAGACCGCCTTTGACACTGTTCTAATAGATACTATTGGACCATTACCTCGTACAGAGAATGGCAATGAGTATGCAATCACAATTATATGTGACCTCACTAAATATTTAGTTACAATACCAGTAGCTGATAAAAGTGCAAAAACAGTAGCCAAAGCGATATTTGAATTTTTTGTACTAAAGTACGGTCCTATGAAGCCGTTCATAACGGACATGGGTACTGAATACAAAACTCATTAATAAATGACTTGTGCAAGTATATGAATATAAGTAATATACACTCAACAGCACACCACCACCAGACTTAGGAACAGTTGAAAGAAGTCATCGAACATTTAATGAATTTATTCGTTCATATATTTCGATTGACAAAGATGATTGGGACATATGGTTGAATTACTTCACCTATGTTTCAATACAACTCCGTCGACAGTACATGAATACTGTCCATACGAGCTTGTCTTGGAAGACCTCCAGACAATTGGCAGAATTTAATAGATAGCTAGAATAGATCCCATATACAACATAGATGATTATGCTAAAGAATTTAAGTTTAGACTAGAAATTGCTTACAAAAGAGCAAAACAATGATAGACATAGAAAAAACAAAAAAGAAATTAGATATGATAAACAGTTAATGACATACAACTAGAAATAGAACATTAATCATGTTAAGGAAAGAAACAGCTCATAAGCTAGAAAGTAAATATTCAGGACCTACAAAGTTATAAGCATAGAAGATGAAATAATATAAAAATGACGTAGGAAAGAAAAAAACACAAATCGTGAACAAAAATAGAATTAAAATATTCAACAAATAGGTTAGCTCGAGCATAGTCTAATATTTAATATTTTGGCCTGATCAACCACAAGATGATAATATCGTTTTATTAAACTAAACAACATATTTCTAAGAGTATAAAAAGTTTTATCTTACACTTCAAAAAAAAAAAAAAAAAAAAATTATAGAAAAAGAAAAACTATTCAAAAATCCTTTAATACAAACAATAACAATATAATTAACTAACCATATATAAATATATATTATAAACTAGACATATATACACTTTCAAAATAACTTCATTATATTACGTTATTTTTAAAAGGAGGGAGATGTAGTATACACATATATCCATATATATTCAATATAATAAACAGCAACACTTTGTTGTTGTCCAAACATAAAATCGAGCAACGACACTTGTCGTTGCATAAACAATAAGCCAAGCACCCAGTGCTGGTAACATGATCACGTAAGAATGCAACGCGCACAACGATGCCGCGTCAGCGTTCTCACGCTTAGACCACTCGTGAATATATGTATATACTCTCGCTCTCCGTCAATTATTCTTAATATATAATGTACTTATAAATACGGCTCTGACGCTGACTTCTCTGCTGAAGCAGCGCCAGGCCTTTCCAACAAAACCTTAAGCTAAGAAATCCATTCAATAAAAAGCTTTCATGAAGAACAGTCAAAGTTTTTTAATGTGACGTTCTATAGTATAATAAGTGGACTGCTAAAATTGTATGTATATAATAATTAAAATATATAACGCTTGTCGGTAGTGCAGCATGCAATCTTAACACATTTTAGCGCACGGCTGAGCATTCTTCAACCAGTCGTTGTTAATCTCCTCTTATAAACAGAAGCGCATATTTCCACATTCTTACAGCTAGCTACTGGAATCTCCCATAAAAGTACTGCATCAAAAGTTTTGGATGTCACTCCCACTTACACCGCCCACAGCTCAACCTTTTAAATACTGGAATGAGTGTATCTTCACAGTTTGTTCGCTAGAATCAAATTTGGTAGGAATCGCATATGGTAGGTGATATCCCACAACAATCGGTTTTTTTTTTATTTTTTATTTCACCTTTTGATTTATATATAAAATCTGCCCGTAGGGACATTAATAAATTGTATAATCAAAAAGTTGGCAGATGTAGATTTTTATATCATCAGTTTCAAAAGCACGTGTGAAGGAGGATCAATCGTCTTCCAGATGTGGGAGGTCGAGCGGGTGGGTCCTCTGAAGTCTTCTTGTTGTAAGGCTGTTGTCCAGAAGGGATAGGGCAAGGTTGTTCGGGTGATTAAACAATCTATCAGTGTAGCTGGCACTCATCTTCCTAATTATTTCATTTACAGTTGGCATGCCCAGTTGGCTATGTATGTTGGCATTATCGTGGTACACGTTCGCACCGGAAATGATTCGAAGAGCTTTGTTTTGGAATCTTTGAATCAACATCAGGTTGCTTTTCCTCGCTGTACCCCACAACTGGATGCCATAGGACTATATGGCCTCAGAATAGCTTAATAAACGAGCAGTTTGACTTTGAGTTTCATTTTTGATTTTTTGCCGATTAGCCAGTAATACTGACGCAGCCTCAAGGTATTTGGAGTTACTTCCTCAGGGATGCCTGTTCCGTCTAGATAGACATGCGGACAATTGCCCGGGCGTAGGGCAAACGTGGTTTGTGTCGACTTTTCCTGGTTTACAGCAATGTTCCAACTTTTCAGCCAGCCGTCAAGCAGATTTAGTTGCTGTTGAATTTCGTCAGAAGCGTCCTGGGGCAGCAAAGCGGTGGTTAGAAAGGCGGTGTCATCTGCGTAAGTGGCTACAAACAGGTTACCGCTGCGGTAGATGGGCATGTCGGCTGTGTACAAGGTGTACAATATAGGACCCAGTACACTGCCTTGTGGTACACCAGCGCTGATAGTCCTGATCGATGAATTAGCTTCACCGCGTCTCACGTAAAAAATTCGGTTCTTGATGTACGAATCCAAAAAGTTAAAATATGCCATGGGTAGATTCGCCTTAATCTTGTGAAGCAGTCCGGGATGCCAGACCCTGTCAAACGCTTGTTTGATGTCGAGCATTACCGCGTAGCAGTACTTCTTGATCTCAAATGCATTCAAAATCTAATCTACAAGCCTATGGCATTGCTCGGTTGTTCCATGTGAGCGCCTGAAGCCAAACTGGTGATCGGGGATCAAAATAGCATCGTACATTATCACCAACATTCTGTTCAGATATACTCGCTCAAGTATTTTGGATAGTATGGCCTGCAAACTTATCGGACGATAGGAAGCTAGATTGATCTCTGGTTTTCCGGGCTTAGGAATAAGTATCACTTCCGCGCATTTCCACTGCACAGGGAAGTGACCAATTTGCATACATCTATTGAAAATTCTACATATCAACACGGTGCAGGTAGGGGGGAGCATCTTAAGCGCCATGGCGTCGATGCCGTCAAAGCCAGGTGACTTGCTACATTTCAATGCGGCGATGTCTTGCTAATGTCCTCAACGGCCGCTGGAGGAATTTTCGTGTCACTGGGTCTTAAGGATTCTAGGAATCTTCTGCTATCCTCGGTATCCTCAGTAGTGCATCTCTCGATGGGCGAAAAAGCGTTGTAAAGATGGTCCGCAAATGCCTCGGCACGCTCACAGTTGGACCGGCACCAATCACCGCTTGCGTTTTTAACTGGCACTGCTCTCTTGGTGGGCCTTTTGATATGCCGCGTTACCCGCCAGAGGTTGTGCTGGGGGTCACCAGGCTCAACGTTCTCAAGAAACTCATCAAGCGCGCTCCTTCTTAGGTTCAGAAGCAGCTCTTTGACTTGTTTAGTTGCTCTGTTTAGCCGGTTTTTGTCATGAGGGCTACGTGTCAAAGACCAAACACGCCTGAGACGTCTCTTTCAGTGACAAGGGCTGCATTTTCAGGGGTCCAGAGGTGCAGGTCTCTCGAAGGGATATGTGTCCGGGTGCTTCTACGCCGAGCAGTTGCGAATGCAGCAGCGTTATGCATTTACTTCGTAAGGTGATCAATAGTCGAATCAATATCCTCAGGGGAAACTAGTTCGGCATTTGGGTTGATTCTCTGTTGCAGCCAGGATTTGTACATTGTGGGGTCCGTGTTGCTCTGGGTAAGCCTTTTCCGGGCGGATTTTCTCTCAACGGGTGTGTTCAGGTGCAATGAAATGGCGCTGTGGTCCGAGAGGAGGTCCGAGTTTGCGCTGCAGAGCAAATTGCCTGACTTTATGCCCTTGGAGATGGCTATGTCCATAATGTCTGGATTTTTTGACGGGTCAGTTGGCCAGTATGTTGGATCACCCGAAGAGTGGCACGTTAGGCCTTTGCGTAAAATGCACTTTAGCAACTCTTTTCCTTTAGAGTTGTTGACTCTAGAGACCCACCAGGAGTGTTTGGCGTTGAAGTCGCCGCCAATGATGAATCTGGCTCTGAGGTAGTCCAGGAGTTGACCAAATTCGTCTTCTTTGACGTTATGGTGGGACATACGCTGCAGCGACTGAGAGATCACCTAGTGGGCTGGTCAATCTGATCTGCGCACACTGGATCCAGTTTTCTTGTAGGCCAGCCAGCTCGAAATACTTGATGCCGCTTTTAACAAGAATTGCGACACCACCACGGGCACTTCCGTTGGGATGATTTTCATGGATTAGGTCATATCCATTGAGGCGAAAATAAGATCTATCGGTGAGGTGTGTTTCGGACAGGAGAAGGATGTCAATGTGGTTGGTCTTAACGAAGTGCTCGACTTCCGGCCTGCTTTTGCTCAGGCCGTTCGCGATCCATATTGTTATATGGAGTTTTATTGCATAACTTGGTAATTAGCGTGGCGATCATTTGAGCTGTCTGTGCGAACATCTTCTCCATGAGACTTTCCATCATGTTTTCCATGTGAGTCAATTTTTTCAATTTGGTTGCCAAGTTGCATGGGAGCAGGATCGGGAACCTGGTTCTGTGCGCTACTACCACCTCTGAGAATTGAAGCGTAGCTGAAGTTAGGGTCAACTGCGTGGAAGGTTGCTGCTTGCGATGGTTTTGTGAGCGTGGCTTCTGGGCAGCTGCGCTTAGGGCGGTGAGAGCTTTAGCTTTTTTGTAAGCAGTGCATCCTCTGTAAGAGGCGGCGTGGTCTTCCTTGCAGTTCATACAAGAGGCCGGTTCATCCTTACTTTTTTGTAGTCGGCCGTACTATGCTTACCTCCGCATTTGACGCATCTAAAGCTTAGTTGGCAGTTTCTTGGGTGTGTCCGAACCCTTGGCAGCGGAAGCTTTATACCACGTCACTATTGAGCTGCAGAGGCGCTTAATTTGGTAAACATCTTTATTATTGCTGGCTGGCTCCAAGTTAATAAAGAAATTGACATAGGCATTTTAGTGCTGCGACTCATGGCATAGTGCAGGTCTCTGACAATGTGGCCTTGCTCCAACATTGCCTCATTAATGCTGTCTTTCTCGGTCGAATGATGCAGGCCCTTGATCACAATTCGGTAAGCTCTCTCGTCACGAGGCTGGAAGGTGTAGTATCTTGAATTGTTAAGGTCTAGGTGATTTTGAGAGCAATATGACTGCTTATCACCCATCATCACTCTTACTTTGCCGTCTCTTTCTGCCTTGTAGGAAAAATCCTAACCATTGCCAATGAGTTTGCGTATAGACATGATCAGGGCGTTAAAAGTTTTGGGAATGGGCTGTGGTTCTTGTTCGGTGGCGTCCTCTGTGGCTTTCAGAATTCATCATCGCTAATTTGTCGTCATCGCTTGAGAGCAGCTGAAATGAATCGTACTCAGAACAGAGGAAGCCACAGCACTGGTACTAGGACCGACGTTTGTAGTGGACAGAATACTACTCAAACATTATTTTGATAACTTTAATTTTGAGCAAAACATTAATTCATTTTTTGCCACAGAAATTAGCAAAATGTCCCATTGTCATAATAAGCTCATCTCGCTCGCAGCTTCCGAAACCGTTACTTGGTGTAAGATCATTTTTGGCTCGTCTTAGTTACGCTCTTTCGCTAATTCAGCAATGGAAGTATACCGTATGAAAGCTCTTCCCTTTGGCAAATCGAGCTGCAGACAAAAAATTTTCTGTGCTGTCGATCTATTATGTCTCAACATCAAAGAGATAAGTTGTGTATTGAATAAAATCAAATCGTTTTAATATACAAACCACGTGGAACTGAATTCAAAGTACAGTACGGCAATAAGGCCTAAAAAAAAAAAAAAAAAAAAATTATAGAAGTGCGACAGAAAAGATTATCGAATCCCTTAAAAATAACCAGACGCTTGCTACTCAGTTAGCAGCACGGTTTAATTGTTTATTAATTTTGCGGAATTATAACGAAAGGTGATAGATTACTAAAATTAGCAAGTGCATTGTAAATACATGTTGAGACATAACCCCCAAAGATAATTTCGACCACGTGTCGTCAGTCGTCCCACTGTGCACAGCTTGGCCGAATGAAGCTTTGACATAAACCAGTGAGAGTGAACTGAAAACAAAAGTTATGTGAACTGCCCTCACTCTCAATTGCATTACCTTCGCTAATGTGATTTCTTTCGTTTTTGTATTGGAGACTTGTATCGTGCTATCAAGTATTTGGATAGTATGGCCCGCAAACTTATCGGACGATAGGAAGCTAGATTGATCTCTGGGTTTCTGGCTTAGGAATAAGTATCACTTCCGCGCATTTCCACTGCACAGGGAAGTGACCAATTTGCATACATCTATTGAAAATTCTACATATCAACACGGTGCAGGTAGGGGGGAGCATCTTAAGCGCCATGGCGTCGATGCCGTCAAAGCAGGTGACTTGCTGCATTTCAATGCGGCGATGTCTTGCTTAATGTCCTCAACGGCCGCTGGAGGAATTTTCGTGTCACTGGGTCTTAGGGATTCTAGGAATCTTTGCTATCCTCGGTATCCTCAGTAGTGCATCTCTCGATGGGCGAAAAAGCGTTGTAAAGATGGTCCGCAAATGCCTCGGCACGCTCACAGTTGGACCGGCACCAATCACCGCTTGCGTTTTTAACTGGCACTGCTCTCTTGGTGGGCCTTTGATATGCCGCGTTACCCGCCAGAGGTTGTGCTGGGGGTCACCAGGCTCAACGTTCTCAAGAAACTCATCAAGCGCGCTCCTTCTTAGGTTCAGAAGCAGCTCTTTGACTTGTTTAGTTGCTCTGTTTAGCCGGTTTTTGTCATGAGGGCTACGTGTCAAAAACCAAACACGCCTGAGACGTCTCTTTTCAGTGACAAGGGCTGCATTTTCAGGGGTCCAGAGGTGCAGGTCTCTCGAAGGGATATGTGTCCGGGTGCTTCTACGCCGAGCAGTTGCGAATGCAGCAGCGTTATGCATTTACTTCGTAAGGTGATCAATAGTCGAATCAATATCCTCAGGGGAAACTAGTTCGGCATTTGGGGTGATTCTCTGTTGCAGCCAGGATTTGTACATTGTGGGGTCCGTGTTGCTCTGGGTAAGCCTTTTCCGGGCGGATTTTCTCTCAACGGGTGTGTTCAGGTGCAATGAAATGGCGCTGTGGTCCGAGAGGAGGTCCGAGTTTGCGCTGCAGAGCAAATTGCCTGACTTTATGCCCTTGGAGATGGCTATGTCCATAATGTCTGGATTTTTTGACGGGTCAGTTGGCCAGTATGTTGGATCACCCGAAGAGTGGCACGTTAGGCCTTTGCGTAAAATGCACTTTAGCAACTCTTTTCCTTTAGAGTTGTTGACTCTAGAGACCCACCAGGAGTGTTTGGCGTTGAAGTCGCCGCCATGGTGAATCTGGCTCCGAGGTAGTCCAGGAGTTGACCTAATTCGTCTTCTTTGACGTTATGGTGGGACATACGCTGCAGCGACTGAGAGATCACCTAGTGGGCTGGTCAGTCTGATCTGCGCACACTGGATCCAGTTTTCTTGTAGGCCAGCCAGCTCGAAATACTTGATGCCGCTTTAACAAGAATTGCGACACCACCACGGGCACTTCCGTTGGGATGATTTTCATGGATTAGGTCATATCCATTGAGGCGAAAATAAGATCTATCGGTGAGGTGTGTTTCGGACAGGAGAAGGATGTCAATGTGGTTGGTCTTAACGAAGTGCTCGACTTCCGGCCTGCTTTTGCTCAGGCCGTTCGCGATCCATATTGTTATATGGAGTTTTATTTGCATAACTGGTAATTAGCGTGGCGATCATTTGAGCTGTCTGTGCGAACATCTTCTCCATGAGACTTTCCATCATGTTTTCCATGCGAGTCAATTTTTTCAATTTGGTTGCCAAGTTGCATGGGAGCAGGATCGGGAACCTGGTTCTGTGCGCTACTACCACCTCTGAGAATTGAAGCGTAGCTGAAGTTAGGGTCAACTGCGTGGAAGGTTGCTGCTTGCGATGGTTTTGTGAGCGTGGCTTCTGGGCAGCTGCGCTTAGGGGCGGTGAGAGCTTTAGCTTTTTTGTAAGCAGTGCATCCTCTGTAAGAGGCGGCGTGGTCTTCCTTGCAGTTCATACAAGAGGCCGGTTCATCCTTACTTTTTTTGTAGTCGGCCGTACTATGCTTACCTCCGCATTTGACGCATCTAAAGCTTAGTTGGCAGTTTCTTTGGGTGTGTCCGAACCCTTGGCAGCGGAAGCTTTATACCACGTCACTATTGAGCTGCAGAGGCGCTTAATTTGGTAAACATCTTTATTATTGCTGGCTGGCTCCAAGTTATAAAGAAAATTGACATAGGCATTTTAGTGCTGCGACTCATGGCATAGTGCAGGTCTCTGACAATGTGGCCTTGCTCCAACATTGCCTCATTAATGCTGTCTTTCTCGGTCGAATGATGCAGGCCCTTGATCACAATTCGGTAAGCTCTCTCGTCACGAGGCTGGAAGGTGTAGTATCTTGAATTGTTAAGGTCTAGGTGATTTTTGAGAGCAATATAGACTGCCTTATCACCCATCATCACTCTTACTTTGCCGTCTCTTTCTGCCTTGTAGGAAAAATCCTTACCATTGCCAATGAGTTGCGTATAGACATGATCAGGGCGTTAAAAGTTTTGGGAATGGGCTGTGGTTCTTGTTCGGTGGCGTCCTCTGTGGCTTCAGAATTTCATCATCGCTAATTTTGTCGTCATCGCTTGAGAGCAGCTGAAATGAGTTCGTACTCAGAACAGAGGAAGCCACAGCACTGGTACTAGGACCGACGTTTGTAGTGGACAGAATACTACTCAAACATTATTTGATAACTTTTAATTTTGAGCAAAACATTAATTCATTTTTTGCCACAGAAATTAGCAAAATGTCCCATTGTCATAATAAGCTCATCTCGCTCGCAGCTTCCGAAACCGTTACTTGGTGTAAGATCATTTTTGGCTCGTCTTAGTTACGCTCTTTCGCTAATTCAGCAATGGAAGTATACCGTATGAAAGCTCTTCCCTTTGGCAAATCGAGCTGCAGAAAATAAAATTTTTCTGTGCTGTCGATCTATTATGTCTCAACATCAAAAGAGATAAGTTGTGTATTGAATAAAATCAAATCGTTTTAATATACAAACCACGTGGAACTGAATTCAAGTACAGTACGGCAATAAGGCCTAAAAATCAAAAAAAAAAAAAAAAATTATAGAAGTGCGACAGAAAAGATTATCGAATCCCTTAAAAATAACCAGACGCTTGCTACTCAGTTAGCAGCACGGTTTAATGTTTATTAATTTTGCGGAATTATAACGAAAGGTGATAGATTACTAAAATTAGCAAGTGCATTGTAAATACATGTTGAGACATAACCCCCAAAATAATTTCGACCACGTGTCGTCAGTCGTCCCACTGTGCACAGCTTAACAGTGTTGGCCGAATGAAGCTTTGACATAAACCAGTGAGAGTGAACTGAAAACAAAAGTTATGTGAACTGCCCTCACTCTCAATTGCATTACCTTCGCTAATGTGATTTCTTTTCGTTTTTGTATTGGAGACTTGTATCGCCTCAATGCGCATTCACCTTTGATAAAAATTTGGTTAATTATCAAAATCAAATATCTTGAAATTATATTTTAGTATTAAGTTATACATGTGAATATTTTTTAATCGAATCTTAATTGACAGGAACCCTTTTGAATTGGTAGACCACACGATTTATATACATGCATAAATAAATCATTTAATCTAACAGCGCATCAGTTCTTTGGTACCAACGGACTCTGCGATGGATTTGTATTGTGAGTACAAGTAAAGTTATGTAAGTTCTATAATATCAGATAGTTTGTATATTTCGTATGGCTACCTTAAAATAAATAATAGGTTTTCTCTTATAAAATTCGATTCGATCAAAACTTTTCTTTTTAAGAACCGTTTCTAAAAATATCTACAATTATGGAAACTAAGTGAAATATTGAATTAACGTAATGAAACGTAATTATCGTATTATATTTTTTTTGCTTTTGATAACAATTGTTGTTTAAAAATAATTCTTAATAAATCTATGTATTGTCATTAGTACATCATAATGAAAGAATATCGAGTATAAACAAATTAGGGGCAATTTTATTTATTTAAGCTCACAAATTGCCAAGGCAGGGAGGGTATAGAGAGCATATGACCCACAACATCAGGTTCATATAAATACGACGGCTTTTCTGCATAACTAATCCGCATACCAAACACCATTTTTGACGGAGCTTATTCCTTGCTTTTCTTTGTTTTTGATTTGTAGACTTTAGAGTAGTATCTGTATCCGTGCACTTAAACTTTATTTTTGTGTCGTAAGTGTGTCATAGGAATATAAGGGATAGGAAAACCCCGACCCCATCCGGCGAGCCATCCACAGAGCGTAGCATAGTGCACACACCCGATTCCCTTTCCCAGTTGAGGCTGTATTTAAAAGACCGGCAGCTCAGTTCAACTGCTGCCCATTACATAAAAATAATGGCGCCCAACTCGTGTGGCCCATCGTGGTAGTATTACTTAAAACTGAACATCTAGTTATTGTAGGCTACCCACAGAGAATAATAATATCAAGGTCATTTATAAATTATATATAATTTTGAGTCTAGAGAAGAAAAGACTCAGAAGAACTAATTAAACACATTTATAAATTGTGCCTTGAGGTCCGCACAAAATCCAGCTCTGTTTAACCATCCTTACACAATTTTTATATTTAAATTGTATTTATTATGACTTAGTTTGCGAGTATATCAATTCCAGGAATTGAGATTCGAATCAAGTATTTCGTTTGATCTACTAGAGGAGAATATTCATGGACCGGGTCTGAGAAAGCAGTTCAATTCAATACTGTTTATTTGTTTAATGAGTAGCACAGCTTTGTATATCCATAAAAGAATTGCGATAGTTATTCATAAGTTTGGAAAGGTCGACTTCAAACGGAATGCATTCCTTTTTTGCCATCTCAAATCATAAGTCAACTAGAATTTTGTGGTGGCTGTGAACAACAAGTCTTAGATGGAATTTGAGGTCTTGTCCAGTACTCATAGAATTTTGAGTTAGATTATACAATAGCCACATTCTTTTACACAGTTTAGTATGCAGATTCACGCACATAATCACTTTACGATATTCTTTTATTATGTATGGAAAATGACGATAAATTAAATTTTCACAACTTTAATAAAAACATAGATATTTATATTATATTTAAGATGCCATTGCATCACAGTTTTGTGAAACAAGCTACTCCAGAAGAGGAGCAGGCTAAAACTTGAGTTATGTAACGAAAACATAACAACAGAACAGGTCACAGTAACAACTTCTTGTCATCATGAGTTTCATAGCAATTGTTTAATTGAGAGATTCAAAGTTTCATCTAATTGTCCACCTGTCTGGTCCAATGCACAGCTGAGCCGTTTAACAATCCAAGCCTAGCTGTAGAACTTTCTGAAGCAGAAGCTCGCAACAGTCGAAACGCTAGTAGCCTTGAAACTTGTCTTTGAATATGCCTTCTACAGATCGTAGAACCGAGCGTTCAACACGTGAAAGAGGTAGAGGAGCCATACCTAAAAGAGGTGTGAAAACCAGGTCTATGCGTCATCCTAAGGGGTTCTGTTAATGAAAATAATAATTCTGTTCAACGAGAGGTTTTACAATTAAACCCTCAAGTTTTATCGAGGCAGACAAACGCAAACATGGTATTCCAGTTCAACCAGTCGTAAGCTCGAATGGTAGTAGTCCAAACAACATGTTTAGGCACAGTAGCGTAACGTCAAGTCTACCTCCAGAAAAAGTAGGAAGTATTATCCAAAACTGGCACGTCCGTTTTGATGGAACTAAAGATAATGTATTGGCTAGTGAATTTATTTACCGTGTCCGATCCCTCACAGCACAAACACTGCGTAATGAATTCAAATCATTTGCGACCATTTGCATTTACTTTTGGCAGGCAAAGCGTCCGATTGGTTTTGGCATTTCCATCGCAAGCACCCACATTTTAATTGGGAAACCTTTGTTCCGCTTTCCGTGATAAATATGATGATACGGATAGCGATGTTGATATTTGGAGAAAAATTGCGAAGCGTCGGCAAGGCGAATCAGAGCCGTTCGATGTCTATCAAGTAGGCATTGAAGACTTAACCAATTGGCTTTTACGTTCCATATCCGAATCAGAATTAGTTCAGCTTTTAATTGATAATTCAATAACTCCACTTAGACATGAATTGTTGCATTTACGTATTCGTACTCTCGATGTTCTGTATGAAGAAGTACAGAAGCATGAACAATTTTATGGTGAGCTTCGTCATTCGTCAAATAAACTCCCTTTAACTATCGTCGTAATATTTCTGAATTATGTCAAGCTGAAGATACAACGATAGCTGGTATCGTTCGAAATAAAATGGTGTGTTGGAATAGTGACAAAGTTGGTCCCGATACGACGACTGTTATGAGGTACGCAGAGTATTTTGTTACGGCTGTGGTACCAAAGACATGTACAAACCACGGTGTGTCAAGTGTAATCCTCCGGAAAACCGGCTAAAGGATGCGCAAACCTCCACCAACTAAGCGCATCCAGAACTTTACAAAACGATAGCTATACTCAACGGAAAGAGAACTTAACTCATTTCCGCAGTCAAGCTTATTGTCACCCAATTTATTCATAAATAAGCAAATAAGAAAACCATTTCATGAGAGATTGAAAAATTATATGGAAGTCAGAAATAGAATTTTTGGAGATCAGCAAGTATTAGAATTAATAAGCAAACCTAAGCGCTCTACAATCCGCTTGAGAAAATTTTGGAAAAACGTCATTAGCACGCGTAAGAGACTAGTTTCGTCCGTGTTTTTCAACACCGATAATAGATTGTATATAGAAATTCAGATTGAAGGTAAAATCCATAAGCTTTATTAGATTCAGGCGCATCTATTAGCTGCATCGGCAATGAATTGGCTCGTGAATTGCAGTCTTCTTGTAAGACTCGTTCTTGCTCCGGCAATGTTAAAACAGCTGATGGAAGTACTTGCAAGGTAGTGGGAATATTTACGTCTTCAATTACATATCGGAATAGGACTAAATCTATTGAATTCTATCTCATTCCAGCGTTAAAACAAACAGTATATCTTGGTATGGATTTTTGGTCAAGTTTTGGGCTAGTAGACCAAATTATAAATCCAAAATATGCGAATTAGATATAGGAGATTCAGATGATGAAGTAGATCTTTCGAACTGCATTCCCTTCCAGCTGAGCAAAAGAAGCGATTAGACGGCGTAATAAAGATTTTTCCATCTTTCGAACTTGAAGGATTGGGTAGAACTAGTGTAATTTCACATTCCATAGACGTAGGGGACACAAAGCCTATTAAGCAAAGGCATTGGCCAGTGTCACCCGCTCGAGAAAAATTGATGTTTGCAGAAATAGATAAGATGCTAGCTTTAGACGTTATCGAACCATCCAACAGTGCATGGAGCAGCAATTGTGTAATTGTAGAGAAAAATAGCAAGGTACGATTGTGTTTGGATTCACGTGTAGTGAATAAGCATACTCATAAAGACGCATATCCTTTACCCCATATCGATGGGATTCTCAGTCGCTTGCCTCCTGCTTGTTTTATTACCGTACTAGACATGAAACATGCGTTTTGGCAAATTCCTTTAGAAGAAAAGTCACGCCAATACACTGCATTTACCGTACCAAATAGACCATTGTATCAATACAAAGTGATGCCATTCGGCTTAACAAACGCACCACAAACGATGTGTAGGTTAATGTATCAGGTTGTTCCACCTCATCTTCGAAATCGAGTTTTTGTTTATCTTGATGACCTTCTCGTACTTTCTGACGATTTCGAATCCCATTTACTTCTACTACAGGAGATTGCCCTTTGTCTTCGTAAGGCCAATATAACGATTAATGTGAGCAAGTCTAAATTCGCCATGAGAGAGATAAAATATCTTGGTTTTATAATTCGAAACGGCCAAATAAAAACGGATCCTTTTAAAATTCAAGCAATAAACGACTTTCCTGTTCCTATCACCGTCAGACAGCTTAGGCGTTTTCTAGGATTAACTGGTTGGTACCGTAGGTTTGTCGGAAATTATGCTGACATAAGTTTTCCGTTAACTGAGTGTCTTAAGAAAAATAAAACGTTTAAATGGACAGATGAAGCAAACGAAGCTTTTATAGAATTAAAGAAAAAGTTGACATCCGCTCCAATTTTGATAACTCCAAATTTTTCTAAAAGATTTGTATTGCTTTGTGATGCAAGCTCATATGGACTTGGATGCGTGCTATCACAAGAAAATGAGCAGGGTGTAGAAATGCCTATCGCATTTATGTCGGAAAAACTTACTAAGGCCCAAAGGAATTATTCCGTCACGGAATTAGAATGTTTAGCAGTCATAAAAGGCATCAAGAAATTTCGTGCTTATATTGAGGGTCAAGACTTTTTGGTTGTGACCGATCATGCATCACTACAATGGCTCATGCGCCAGAAAGACTTGTCAGGTCGTTTAGCACGATGGGCTATTAAATTGCAGGTTTCATATTTAAATAGAACACAGAAGAGGATCTCTGAATGTGGTCGCGGACACATTGTCTAGACAAAACGATCCGTCGATCGACGAGTTTGCCCAGACCGGACCTATCATTGATCTATCATCTGACCATTTTCGTAGTCTAGAATACATGAATCTTATTGATCGCGTGAAGAAGAATCAAGCTAAATTGCCTGATCTTAAAATTGCTGATGGTTTTGTCTATAAGCCAACAGAAAAAGCAACTGGGGACGCAGATCAAGAGGCAGAATCATGGAAGTTATGGGTACCTTCAGGTATTGTTACTAATGTCATGCAGCAGGCTCATGATTATCCAAGTGCATCGCACTGTGGCACGGGTAAAACGATCGAGAAGTTGAAAAGATACTTATTTTGGCCACGCATGGTAGCTCAAACTCGTGAGTATATCAAGAAGTGTGCAATCTGCAAGCAAACCAAAAGTCCTAATGTTGTATTGGATTGAATAGGTCGGTGTTAGCAGCAATACGTGCCTTAATTGGAACTGATCATACTTGTTGGGATCAAAAATTGAATGAGATAAATGGTGCGATTAGATCTAGTATACACAGTAGTACTGGTTACTCTCCATACTTTTTAACTTTCGGTCAAAACATGATACTTAATGGAAAAGATTATGATCTCCTAAGAAAACTGCATTTACTAAGTGACGACACAAGGATTAGTTACCCTGATGCATTGCAATTAGCTAGAAGTGAAGCAAAAACCAATATTGCAAATGCTCACGAAGCTAATACTCGAGTTTACAATTTGCGCAGCAGAACCTTCAACTTAAACTGGGCCAAGAGGTATATGCGCGGAAGTTTTCTCAAAGTAATGCTAGCAAAAAGTTCAGTCACAAACTTGATCTTGTTTTTGTCAAGGCCAAAGTTATTCGCAAAATAAGCCCTGTGTACTATGAACTGCTTAACGAACAAAACAAGAATATTGGTGTTTATCATTTGAAAGATATACAGACTAGGTAGTAAACCGTCCTTTAGTCAGACAATGCCACTTTGTAGACTTCAATGCCATTATCTGTGGTCTGTAGTGGACAGAATACTACTCAAACATTATTTTGATAACTTTTAATTTTGAGCAAAACATTAATTCATTTTTTGCCACAGAAATTAGCAAAATGTCCCATTGTCATAATAAGCTCATCTCGCTCGCAGCTTCCGAAACCGTTACTTGGTGTAAGATCATTTTTGGCTCATCTTAGTTACGCTCTTTCGCTAATTCAGCAATGGAAGTATACCGTATGAAAGCTCTTCCCTTTGGCAAATCGAGCTGCAGAAAATAAAATTTTTCTGTGCTGTCGATCTATTATGTCTCAACATCAAAAGAGATAAGTTGTGTATTGAATAAAATCAAATCGTTTTAATATACAAACCACGTGGAACTGAATTCAAAGTACAGTACGGCAATAAGGCCTAAAAATCAAAAAAAAAAAAAAAAAATTATAGAAGTGCGACAGAAAAGATTATCGAATCCCTTAAAAATAACCAGACGCTTGCTACTCAGTTAGCAGCACGGTTTAATTGTTTATTAATTTTGCGGAATTATAACGAAAGGTGATAGATTACTAAAATTTAGCAAGTGCATCGATGTAAAGCTTTTATGTTCATTTTTTTGTAGTTGGAGACAAAGTTCAAGAGTCGACGGCTAGCGCTAAACGCGCTGTGCGCGTTCCGCACAGGTGCACATCCACATAGCAGTCGACCGCTGCAAATTTACCTTGGTATCACCACACGCACACGAGCCCTACTCAATGTTCCATGATGTGTTAGAAGACCACCTGATTTAGACAGAGTACAGACAGCGAATTTGCTCCAGAGGACAGGATTGCGAAACTCTGTTGCATGTATATAATCCATGTAAATACATGTTGAGACATAACCCCCAAAAATAATTTCGACCACGTGTCGTCAGTCGTCCCACTGTGCACAGCTTAACAGTGTTGGCCGAATGAAGCTTTGACATAAACCAGTGAGAGTGAACTGAAAACAAAAATTATGTGAACTGCCCTCACTCTCA
>JARNME010000449.1:0-393085 GCA_030179655.1 Scaptomyza flava | reverse complement strand
TAAAAATCGAAAGCGAGAATTGTGGCCAGAGACAACGCGAGCAAGACGAGCGTCGTCCGCTGAGCAACGCGTACTTCTCCGTAGTTTCAGAGCAGCCCGAGCGGTCAATTACCCTCAACCCGCAAATCGAACTCTCTTACACAGCGCGTGCCAGAGAACGTTCTTGCTCACCGTCTCCGTCCCTGTTATCTATCGAGTCAACGCAATCTGACCGCGCGCGACCGAAAATTTTCGTGCTCCCCGTCTCTCTAAGCAACGACTGCAAGTGCTGCGCCCTCTCTAGGTACCGCAACAGCGACTGCAACCACAACTGCACCGATACCTACTTGCCTTTCAACAAGCACAACGACTGCTGCGCCGTCAGCAAATCAAACTGCAAACAGCAAAAATGTTAAGCCGGCTACGCAGACTGGTATGGATGGCTACATTTATATCAAAAGAAAGCTAAGTCCGCAAAATTCAACGAATAAACCAAAAATGACCCGTAGCAATTTAAATATACCCTCGAATGATACTACATACAATAGCAATAGATTTCACATCTTGGAAGAAAACACAGATGATCTGCCTTCTGAAGCCGTTGGGGTTGTCACGAAAAAGCCGAAGCCACCCCCAATATATATACGCGAGAAAAGCTCCAGTGCTTTTGTTAACAAAGTTATCGAGCTCATAGGCAAAGATAGTTTCTACATAGTTCCTCTCGTATAGGATAAAATTCAAGAAATTAAAGTCCAGATAAAGTCGGAAGATAGTTACAGAGTTCTCATAAAGCATCTAAACGAAAAAAAAAATGAATTATTATACGTATCAATTAAAAAGCTGCAAGGGCCTGCAGGTCGTAATAAAAGGCATAGAACCTGATGTAACACCAGGAGAAATAAAACAGGCGCTGCAGGAGAAAGAGTTTCGAGCAAAAACCGTCATAAACATCTTAAACAGGAACAGGATGCCGCAACCACTTTTTAAAATAGAACTTGAACCAGAAACGAAGATGCTTAAAAAAACGAGGTGCACCCAATATACAAACTTCAGTTTTTACTTCACCGAAGAATCACTGTAAAAAAACGAAACGGTCCGGTACAATGTATGAACTGCCAAGAGTACGGCCATACAAAAGCTTACTGTACACTGCGATCGGTATGCGTATACTGTGGGGAACTGCATAGCTCCGCAAGTTGCCCAGTAAGCAAAGCAGACTCTAGAAAAAATTCTGCAACAACTGCGAAGGCAAGCATACAGCCAACTACAGAGGCTGCCAAGTCTACAAGGAACTTAAAAATCGTATCCATCAGCGCTGTACCACTGTACGCTCGCAACACGCACCGACTACCTTCACTCCATCGAAACACAACCCAGACGTCTTCTTTTCATCTGCAGTCAGATCCTCACTTGGCCCCGAGTTCTCAACCAATAACGCAACTTATGCAAGCGCACTAAGATCTGGACTGGCTCTTCCTGCCTCTAACACACCGTACTTACAACCAAAACAAGTGAGCACAAACGCTGCACAGGAGCAGCAACAAAGCAACCTCGAAGCACTCATATGTACCCTGAAGCAGAGCATGAAAGAGCTTATGTCATTCATGAAAGCAACTATGCAGGAACTAATGCGTAATCAAAATCTCTTGATACAAATGCTTGTATCACAACAGTCAAAATAATCAATGGCTGAGATACGAATATCTACGTGGAACGCTAATGGCGTCTCACAGCATAAACTTGAATCGGATCAATTCCTACTCGATAAGCACATCGACGTAATGCTACTTTCCGAAACACACCTTACAAACAAATATAACTTTAACATAAGTGGGTACTTATTCTATGGTACAAATCAACCCGATGGTAAAGCACACGGTGGAACTGGTATTTTGATCACTACCATAAAGAGATTGTTGAAAACTTTCTACAGGCCACATCTCTAAAAATACATTTGGACAGTGGGAACCAACTTACTCTTGCCGCTGTATACTGCCCTCCGCGTTATACCATATCTGAAGACCAATTTATGGAATTTTTTAACTCACTAGGAGAATGCTTTATAGCAGCAGGAGACTACAATGCCAAGCACACACACTGGGGATCTCGTCTAGTGAATCCAAAAGGAAAGCAGCTCTACAATGCAATTATAAAAGCTAACAACAAGCTCGACCACGTTTCTCCTGGCAGACCAACATACTGGCGACAGATCCCAAAAAACTACCCGATTTGATTGACTTTGCAGCTACCAAAAACATTTCGCCTTTCGGATCTATCATCCGATCACTCGCCAGTCCTAATAAATCTGCTACGACACGCTGAATTCATAAATCGACCCGGTAAGTTAACTTCACATAAAACTAACTGGCTCAGATACAAAAATATATAAACTCACACATTGAGCTTAAGCCACGTCTCGTTGATGTAGCTGACATTGATAGTTTTGTTAACACACTGGAGACGGTCTTCGTCGCCGCAGCTCGCACCGCAACTAAAGGAGAACAAATCTACAAATTGAACAGCTCGTTCTTGAAAAGCGGCGCTTACGAAGTGACTGGCAATCTAACAGATCGCCATCGGCACAGCAAAAACTAAAAGACGCAACACGTAAACTCACCGTTACATCGAGCAATTATCAACCACCAGTACGAAAAACTCATTGTGGAGAGCTCACCCAACTCTAAGCTCACCAATAGAAACAGTAATGCCTATAAGAAACTTCGCTGGCGGCTGGGCTTGCAGCGATGAAGAAAGAGCTAACACATTTGCTACTCATCTCCAAAAAGTGTTCCAACCTAACACTGCAACAAATACGTTTGCACTACCGACTGCTTCAAACGGCTCCCAGCTTCAACATGATCCAATCAAGTTTCGCCCGAATGAAATCGTTAGAATCATTAAAGAGCAACTGAACCCAAAAAAATCTCCAGGAGGTGACCAAATAGCCCCAAAGATGATTATTGTGCTTCCTTACTGTGCGATCTGCATAATTGCCCAGCTCTTCAAACCAAACTTGGCCACTATCCAGACAGATGGAAAAAGTCAATTATCATTATGATACCAAAGCCTGGAAAATATCACATAGTTCCCACGTCGTATAGACCTATAAGCTTATTACTGTGTCTATCAAAACTTTTTGAAAAATGTTTGCTGTCCCGGATAAATCCATTCCTGAATCTTCATAACATAATCCCGCCACACCAATTTGGCTTTCGTGAAAAGCACGGAACAATTAAGCAGGTTAACAGAATAACATCAAAGATACAAAGCGCGTTCGAAAATAGAGAATACTGCACTGCAATATTTCTGGATGTTCCTCAGGCATTCGACAAAGTTTGGTTGGAAGGTATAATGCATAAGATCAAAACAATGCTTCCAAACAACACACATAAGCTACTTAAGTCGTACCTCTACGAAAGGAAGTTCGCAGTAAGATGTAACACTGCAATGTCTGACGAACACAGTATCGAAGCTGGTGTTCCACAGGGCAGCGTACTTGGACCAACACTGTACGTGCTTTTCACAGCAGACATCCCAATAAGCAGCCGGTTGACAACATCTACCTTTGCTGATGATACAGCTATTCTCAGCCACTCCAGATGGCCAATACAAGCAACAGCGCAACTAGCCCTTCATCTGGTCAACGTGGAAAAATGGTTATAAGATTGGTGAATTAAGGTAAACGAACAAAAATGTAAGCAAGTAACTTTCACCCTTAACAGGCAAGATTGTCAACCGCTCACGTTAAACAACACCACACTTCCAATAGCAAACGATGTAACGTACCTGGACGTACACTTAGACAGAAGACTAACATGGTGGCGAAACATTAAAGCTAAAAGAACACATTTAAACTGAAAGCCAATAGCCTCAATTGGCTCATCAATGCTCGCTCTTCCATTAGTTTGGACTACAAGGTCCTGCTTTACATTTCTGTTCTAAGACCAATCTGGACCTATGGTTCCCAGTTATGGGGGAACGCCTGCAACAGCAGCATTGACATTGTCCAGAGAGCCCAGTCAAAAATATTGAGAACCATTACCAGGGCACCGTGGTATGTCCGATACGAAAACATTCATAAAGACATTCATAACAGTCAAGGAGGAAATAGCGGAGCAAAAAGTAAAATATTTTAGTAAGCTCTCATCGCACACAAATAATCTCGCGAGAGGTCTCACAAGGCTGCGCAGCCGATCCCGTCTTCGTCGTAACGACTTACCAACCCAGCGATGATTTTTAGGGACGCGCACTCAGAATACAGTCAAAAAAGAAAATGAACTGTTAGCTCAGATTTATTAATAAGATTTGTATATGTCGTAGAACTACTGTTAAGAATACTGTTAGAGTTAAGTTACATAGACACGTCAGAGTTAAGAGTACTGTTAGTGCTAAGTCACGTAGACACGTCAGCGTTATGAATACAGTTAGTGTTAAGTAACGTTTTAATTAATGAAAAAGGAGACAACGAGAGTATGCATCATGAATTGGTAGATACACAAAGGCGAGGTCCGAGAGAGATAGCTATACGGACTGAGTGTGGCGCGGATGTTCTAGAAGAAAGTCAGTGTGAACGAAGTGATAGACGAGAACGCACGCGACTCACTACGCTTTTGAAAAGAAGAAAGTACAAGCAATATAAGAAACATGGAAAATACCAATATTCTCTCGGCTCCTACATCAGAAGTGGGATCGCCACAACTACAGCATCCTGGAAATATATTGCAAGTGTTGGAACAGCAGAATATAAAGTTCTTGGAACTGCTGAAGGCAATGAAGACGCCAGCAGCAACAACAACTGCAAAAAATAATTTTGTGACGCTGCCTACGTTCAACCCCGATGTCGCTGATGCCAACGCAAAACTGCGAGCATGATTTTGGCAGAGCATCCATTGGAGGGCAGTGCATTGGTGATGACGCTTAGCAAATCGTTAATTGGAAGCGCATCACAATGGCTGTCACAACTCAGTTTTGGTGGAATGACGTGGCCTCAGTTTCAAGAACTGTTCGTGCAACGATACGAAGACATAGACACGCCAGCCTCCATTTTGTTTAATGTATTAAACGGACGGCCGAGTGCAAACGAGTGCTTGTCGGTGTATTGTAGCCGCATAGTGACGTCATTGATGACGAAATGGAGCACTATGACAACTGAGGAGATGGCAGTATCCTATGTGATGGCACATGCATCGCAAATCGACACTAGGCTTCAAAACTTGCTGTACACGAAAGCGATTAAGACGCGCAGTGAATTGCAACAACAACTTACAGCATTCACAATTGGCAAGCGCGTTAAAGGCCCTAGTTCCGATCATGGTCCGGAACCAAAAAAAAAAAACAGAAGATGCAACCTCCAATCAAGTGTCATCATTGTAATGGGTTGGGAAACAAAATACGTGATTGCCGCAAAAGGATTGCAGAAGAGAAGAGCGGACTAACACCAAAGCCAACATATAACAGGACGGCGCCTGGGCGAGACCGATTAGGTGTGAGGTGTTACAGGTGCGGCAATGTAGGACACATTGCTACCAATTACAGTTCCAGCAAGTGGTAACATCGAGAAGCGAGTCGACGTGTGTACGGTATCGAAGCCACTGAGAGTTCTGCATCAAAATGGTGAGCTGTTCCAATTTTTCTTCGACTCCGGTGCGGAATAATATTGAATTATCATATTGTAATATTAAGAGACATAGGAGAAAATGTTGTCAAAAGCACTTTGCAAGTTTTGGCCAAAGTTAAAATATCTGCATTTCATTTGGAAATCCTATTTCCCGTTGTAAATGATGACTGCCTTAAGCACGATTTAATGATTGGCCGTGAAATATTGCAACTTGATTTTGGCATAACTATCGATTCAGAAAAGTTAAATTTGTTTAAAACCAAAATAGTTAATGTTATTCATAATGAGACTACAACTGACATTATGTTAAAATCCATTAATGATAATGTAGAGTTAAGTGAGCACGATAAGCAATCATTAATAACCATACTAGAACAGTACTCTGATGACTTCATAAAGGAAATACCGAAAAGGTGCGTCACCTCTGGTACGCTAGAAATACGATTGATAGTAGACTGCGAGATGGAAAATATTTTTCAATCTTAGATATAGCCAGTGGCTTCTACCAGGTACCTATAAAAACCGAATCGATTGAAAGAACTGCATTTGTGACACCGGATGGGCAATATGAATTCCTTGCAATGCCTTTTGGGCTGAAAAATGTCACCTCAGTTTTTCAGCAAGCAATAATTCAGGCGTTAGGTGAACTAGCCTATTCCTATGCGATGGTTTATATAGATGACGTACTTATTGTTGCTAGATCGAAAGAGGAAGCCCTTGAAAGGTTGAGTGTTGTGCTTAATGTTTTATCAAGTGCTGGATTTTCTTTTAATGTAAAAAAATGTGCCTTTCTTCAAACAGGAATTGAATATCTTGGTTATTTTGTTAAAAATGGAGAAATAAAACCAAACGCTAGAAATATAGCAGCCCTGTCAGCACTATCGAAGCCAAGCTCAGTAACACAACTTAGGCAGCTCACAGGACTTGCATCCTACTTTCGTTTTAAATTTGTGTCACGCTTCTTTGAGCAAATGAAGCCATTCTATAAACTGACTGCTAAAAATAGTGATTTCGTTTGGAAGGAAGAGCATGAGCAGTTACGTAAAAAAACAATTTTGGCATTGACTAGTGACCCAATATCATCTCTGACCCAGAACTTCCCATTGAACTCCATACAGACGCAAGTGCCGTTGGCTATGGTGCAATGCTGGTGCACAGAGTTGATGGCAAGTGCAGGTGGTGGAATATTACAGTAAGTGTACCACGGCAGCGGAGTCCAAATATCACTCTTACGAGTTGGAGACTCTAGCGGTGTACAATGCTGTTAAGCAGTTTCGCCATTACCTTTATGGTCGGAAATTTGTTGTGCACACAGATTGAAACTCATTAAAAGTGAGCCGCACAAAATTCGAGCTAACGCCGAGGGTCCACCGTTGGTGGGCATTCCTGCAAACATTCGATAACGTGGAGTATCGTAAGGGTATTCAAATGGCACATGTTGACTTCTTGTCCCGTAATCCAATCTCTCCAGTTACACAAATAGTACGGTTGAGGTGCGTGTTGATTTAGCTGAAATTACGGACAATTTACTAATTATTGAGCAACAGCGTAATAAAGACACTAGTGGTATTTTAGAACAGCTAAACGCAGGTGAGATGCAGGAAGATATAGCAAAAATATATGAGATTAGGAGTGGATTATTATATCGCAAAATTCAGAGAAACGGTAAAACACGCTGTTTACCAGTCATTCCTCGCGCCTTTAGATGGTCCGTGATCAACAATGTCCATGAAAGCATAATGCATCTTGGTTGGCAGAAAACATTAGACAAAGTTTACGAGCAATACTGGTTTGAAAATATGTCAAAGTACACCCGAAAATTTTTAGAATATTGTATGACTTGTAAGATCTCTAAGCCCTCATCAGACAAAGTGCAAATGGAAATGCATCCTATTCCAAAAATTAAAATTCCGTGGCATACTATTCACATAGACATTAGCGGCAAGCTTAGTGGCAAGAATGACATGAAGGAGTACGTTATCGTACAAATTGACGGATTCACTAAATTTAATTATTTGTATCATACGCTAAACTTAGATGCAGAAAATTGTATCAAAGCAGTTAGATCAGGCATTCCGCTGTTTGGCGTACCCAATCGCATAATAGCAGATCAAGGTAGAAGTTTTGCATGTGGTAAATTCCGTGAGTTTTTTTTGTAAAAATTAAAATAGAGCTACACCTTATAGCCACAGGAGCCAGTCGGGCGAACGGGCAAGCAGAGCGAGTCATGAGCACTATGAAGAGTATGTTGACAGCTGTAGAGAGAAGCAAGATATCATGGCAGGATGCATTAGAAGACGTGCAGCTAGCCTTGAACTGCACAAATAATCGTGTGACTAAGTTACGTCCATTAGAGTTATTGATTGGAAAAGAGGCTAGACCACTAGGCATGGTATGCGTAAACAAAGAGAGTGACGTTGATCTTGACGATGTAAGAACACGAGCCAAAGAGAATATTGACAAGAATGCAATGTATGAGAAGAACAGAGTTGATTTAGGTAAAGCAAAAATTGTTAAGCACAAGGTTGGCGATCATGTCTTGCTGAAATGCGAAGAGCGACACCAGACAAAGCTGGATCCGAAGTTCAAAGGGCCATTCGTGGTAATTGAGCAAAAGAACATACAAGTATGCACATGAGAGTTTGCGAAGGATGCCAGATGAATGTGATTGCGGTGAAAAATACGTAGATCATCAGTCGAGGATGGCTAAGGTGATAAAGACGTAAGTCATCAGGCGAGGATGACTAGGGTGAAAAAGACGTACACTGATAGAAATAATCAAGTATTCCGTACTCAAAACCCCACATTTCGAACTTGATTTCTCACTAAGTACGGAATTACTGAATCCGAGAATGTCGTACTCGATTCAAGTACGTTTGTTTTAAGTTCGTTTGTTTTTGATTTGAGTTCTTTTTTAACTTGAATTAAGTTCTTTCAGAACTCGATTTAAGTTTTTGAGTACTTAAAATGATAAATCATTAAGTTTTTAAAATAAGTACGTGCAAACTTGGTCCGAGAATTTGATACTTGATCCAAGCATGATAATACTTGATTTTATTAATTCCTGAAAGTCTTATATAGATACATGGCGCAGCTAGAGCTTTTTAAAAGCTGACTATCATTCTCAGGATTAAGGTAGATATGAAAGAAATTGGAAATAACTTTTACAATATTGTCCGTATATGCTTACCGCTCCGGGATTTGAACCACAGATCTCGTGGTATTGCGTCGAGTGCCTTAGCTGTTGAGCCAATTCCAGGCACATTACGACTGCAGTTCATTTTTATGTTAAGTGCACTTGGCTTATCTCAGCTTTTTTGGCATTTTTATGCTTATTAATGATTTAAAAAAAAAAAAAAAGTACATAAGTAAACTATTAACATGTAACCCGATTTTAAAAACCAAAAAAAAAAAATTCATGTCCGCCGGGATTTGAACCCGATAATCGTACTTGAATCAAGAATTTCGTACTGGATTTAAGTATTTCTGGAATTATACTTGATTCAAGTTCTCTTATTCTTAATTCAAGAACGTTTGTACTTGATTTAAGTATTTTTAAAATCATTTCAAGTATTTTATTCTTGATTTAAGTTTTTGTATGCTCATTTAGAGTATTTCATACTTAAATCAAGAATGAAATACTAGAATCGCAAATACTCAATTCAAGTACGTTCGTACTTAATTTTAGCACGGCTTTTTTCTATCAGTGTAGGTCATCGGTTAATCTCTGTCACCGAGGGTGCAGGGAACATCTTACATAGGGGTTGGTCCAAGCAGCAATGTTCATGTCGGTGCCGAATGAAAGTGTTTGTGGCAATGTTCATGTCGGTGCAGAATGAAATTGTTTGTGGCGGATGGTTGATCAAGTGGTGGATCAAGGCACTGCAGGTGCACAGCGTCGCAGAGTGGCGGCGAGAGCCCGAGAAACATGTACGGATAAAATCGATAGCCAAATGGGCGAGTTTCGGTGGAAACTGACATTTGAAGAATTGCAAAATATGATAAGGCTAAGTTGTATGTTCTGAGCGAAGCATGATGAATTGTCAAGCAAGATGTGATGCCAAGCCTGATGTTTACGTAACGTTATGCACACGAGGACGTGTGAATGTCAGGAAGGCCGTGACGTAGAACTGCTGTTAAGAATACTGTTAGTGCTAATTCACGTAGACACGTCAGCGTTATGAATACATTTAGTGTTAAGTAACGTTTTAATTAATGAAAAAGGAGACAACGAGAGTATGCATCATGAATTGGTAGATACACAATGGCGAGGTCCGAGAGAGATAGCTATACGGACTTAGTGTGGCGCGGATGTTCTAGAAGAAAGTCAGTGTGAACGAAGTGATAGACGAGAACGCACGCGACTCACTACGCTTTTGAAAAGAAGAAAGTACAAGCAATATAAGAAACATGGAAAATACCAATATTCACTCGGCTCCTACATATACTTATTGTTAGTTTTCTAATTTACTAGAAAAGATTCAATAAATAAGCCCTGCTTTAAAAAAAAAAAAAAAAAAGTTAAAAAATCCTCGGGCAAATCCAGCCCGTTGAGGATATCCAGCGAGCTCCTATATCTTGAGTCCAGCTCTGGGAACAGGGGTTCCGGTGTGCCTACACTCGACTCCCAATCGGGTGATGGTGTTCGCTCACGTGGGGACCAGTTCCTCTGCTCGGGTGCTGGTGTCCTAGGTGGTCTCCTCCAGGGTGCATCAAATGGAGCCGGTTCTGTGAGTTTTATGACCCACTGGGCCATTCTTTCCTGGTTGACAGGATCATAGATTTCCATCGGTGCCGGCATCCTCTCCGGCACACCAATGAGCTGTACTGTCGGCCTCAGCCAGCTGAGCATTGTGTTCTTCTGCTGCTGCTGCTTTCTCGACATCTTGTTAATTTTTGGCATGATGCTTCTTGACTTTGTTGACTTTGTATGGTTGAACTATGCTCTGCACTGCCTTTTTATACCCATCAGCAGCACACACACACACACATACACATGCGCAATACAAGTAACAATACAGGTAACAATTATCCTGCCCACATTTAAAATAGGAAAGTGTCACAAAAAAGAGTGACGCGCCCAATAACTGTAGCAACCAAAAGAGTGACGCGCTCAATACCTGTTGCTTTCAATGGAGTGATGCGACCATTACCTGCTGCTTCAAAGAACGTCGTTTTTATCTATCCAAGAGTTGTGCGCATTCGAGAACCCTAACCATTTAACGAGAACCTGCCCTTTTCGTTTTTCTATTATTTTCTCAACTAAGTAAGTGTGCGGAAACTTTGTTTTTGATAGTTCCTCTTTATAAAAACCGCCTTTTACTTCGGTACCCTGGTAGTCGCTCAATATGTAGGTAGTAGGGTATGTATTTTGTATTTTTTTAACTTGGAAAATTTCACTTGTCCAGTTTGGGGTATACCCTTTCTCAAATAAATGTTTATGTTTACTTTTACGCACATAGTCACTTACTTTGAATTTGCTACCACCAAATATTTTTAAGTGACTGTAAACAGTATTTAATAACATCTGTTCATTTGAGGAATTCACTTCTATAGGTGGCATTTTAATTGTTCTATGATATTGATTATTGTACTATTTAATCAGCCGCTTACACAATTCGATCCAATTATATGTTCCATTGAAGCTAAACTCTCTCCACATCATTTCCTTTAAAGTTCTATTCAAACGCTCAACAATCGATGCCTTAAGTACACTATAGCTTGAGTAATGATTAATGTTATGTTTTTTACACAAGTTTTTAAAATCAGTATTAAAAAATTATTTTCCATCATCCGTTTGTAAATTCTTAGGAATTTTCTTCCCTTTAAAAATGCCCGCGAACGCTTGTGTAACTTCTTTTCCAGATTTTGACTTCAGTGCTACTCCCCACGCAAAAATGTGTTTAGAAACCCGCGAAATACGGACTGGGAGCAGTTCGTTAAAGAGGTTGAATGAAATCTTCCACGACCACCCAATATAGTCTCCACAAAAAATTTAGAGAAGTCCCTAGAGAAACTCAACAAAAAATCTAGTGGCAGCCTACAATAAAACGTGCAGACCATCCCAAGAGAAGAAGAGACACACGCCTCCGTGGTGGACTCCAGAACTCAAAGGAAAAAGGAAAGACGTACTAGAACTCTTCAAACTCGCAAAACAAGCGGAAGAAGAGCTAGTATGGATCGAATACAAAAAAAAACTCCGTGACTTTAAGAAAAAATTACGAGTAGCCAAAAGACATGCATGGCAAAACTTCTGCTCAAGCATTGAGAAGACAGCCGACACCGCAAGGTTAAGGAAACTGCTAGCTCGCCAACAGACTGTACAAAGCCAACTAAAAACCGAAGACGGCAGATAGACGGAAAGCAGTGAAGATGCGGCAAATGTGCTCCTGGAGGCGCATTTTCCTAACTGCACTGAATTCAACGCAAACACGCAATCGATACACCCAACCACAACAGTGGAAATTCCGGAAGGTATCACGACAACGCGACGGATAATGTGGGCGATAGACTCCTTTGAGAGCTACAAATCACCAGGTCCAGACGGAATATTCCCGGCCATGATGCAGAAGGTCAAACATGTGATCACTCCATGGCTGAGGGAAATTTTCAGAGGTTGTCTTAGGTATGGCTATGTGCCGGAGGCCTGGAGGACAGCACGGGTAATTTTCCTGCCAAAAGCTGGAAAATGTAGCCACGTGCTGCCGAAGGACTTCAGACCCATTAGCCTGACTTCGTTCCTCCTGAAAACTCTAGAAAAGCTGATAGATCTCCACATCAGAGAGAATACAGAAATGACTCTAGAGCAGAACCAACACGCATACACAAAGGGCAAGTCGGTGGAAACAGCGCTACACTCCCTTGTAGCTACCATAGAGAAAGCACTACACCACAAAGAATACGCCCTAGGCGCATTTCTCGACATCTCAGGCGCATTCAACAATGTGTCGACGGAAGCAATAATGCACAGCCTAAGAGCTGTGACCCCAGCAGTAACAGTATACTCTTGGGTTCAGAGCTTACTGAGCAGCAGGAGAATACTAGCGGAATGGGGAACCACTACCGCAATCAGGGAAGCCAAGTGTGGCACTCCCCAGGGAGGAGTGCTCTCACCCCTACTGTGGAACTTGGTGGTAAACGGACTTCTTAAAAAATTCAAACGGAAAGCCCCGAAGATAACTGCCTATGCAGACGACATAAGCATAATTATCACAGGCAAGTGTCCATCGACAATCAGCTCTGTCATGGATCACACACTTAAAGAGATACTAGAATGGGCCATGGAAGCCGGTCACAGTATCAACGCGGACAAGACGGACCTCATTCTCTTCACAAAGAGATACAAGGTACCTCGCTGGACTCCACCAAAAATAAACGATAAGGCACTGATACCGAAAGAGAGTATCAAATACCTAGGGATAGTATTGGATAGCAAGTTGAGTTGGAAGCTCAATGTGGAGGAAAGGGTGAAGAAAGCCACCAATGCACTTTATCCATCGCAAAAGATGTTGGGTAGCACTTGGGGACTCTCACCACGACTGACACACTGGATTCTCATCTCGATTGTGCGCCCCATACTACTCTACGGAATACTGGTATGGTGGGAAGCCACAGAGAAATCCACATACCTAAAACGAATGGAAAAAACTCAGCGACATGCACTTATATGCATCACAGGGGCGCTGAGGACAACACCAACCAAAGCACTACAGACAATACTTAATGTCAACCCCGTGGACATACAGGCACGCCTAACAGCAAAAAAGACTGCTCAACGTCTTTGCACGATAGGCAACATGAAGATACTCAACTACGGGCATAGTATAATTGGAAGAAGGATCCAAGTCGAAACAGACTATATGATCCAAAGAAACAATTTTAACTATACGCCCACGCTCCTAGGAAAAATGATTGGCGCTGAGGAGCTGAGCAGACGGCCATCAACGTATATACAGACGGCTCAAAAATGATGGAGGGAGTCGGCGCAGCAGTATACTGTGCCGAACCACCCATGAGCCTGTCTTACAAACTCCCAGACCACTGCAGCATATTCCAAGCGGAGATATTCGCAATCAGGAAAGCAGCAGAAGTAGTCTTAAAAACGAATACAACGCAGGACATGGTGAACATATTCGTAGATAGCCAGGTGGCAATCAAAGCCCTACAGGCTCACCACATAAGCTCTCGGAATGTCCTGGCGTGCAGGGAAACGCTAGATGCACTCGGCACCGTTAAAAAAGTGCGCATCTACTGGATTCCAAGCCACCAGGGCTTCGAGGGCAACGAAACAGCGGGCACTCTGGCTAAGCAAGGTGCAACGGGACTCAACAGTGACATTGTTGATGTCCCGATCTCCCTGCGAACGTTACACTCCTATATGGAGACACAGGCACGGGACACAGAAGTACGAAGGTGGACATACACCTCCGACTGCAGAATCTCAAGAATAATGTGCAAAACCTACGACGAGAAACTAACGAAATATGCACTAATGCTAAAAAGGCATGACTGCCGAAGGCTGGTAGGTCTCTTCACAGGCCACTGCCTAACCGCAGTACACGCGAAAAGGCTAGGCATAACTGACAACGACGAATGCCGGAAATGCAACGTTTCTGGTGTCAAGGAAACGCTTGAGCATCTCCTGTGCAGCTGCCCCGCACTGGCAGCACAAAGACTACGCTATCTACATGCTCCCCTTCTAGCTTCACTCGATGAAGCCAGTAAGCGGGAACCCAACAAGCTTCTGGCATTTGCCCGAAGTACGCTTACCCAGCTGGACACCACTTAGAAAGGTAGTCCATCGGGATAGCCCTCAACACCTCTAAACACCGGCCTCACTAAGGACCCTTCAGCGGTCTATGTGTGGCGCTCCCCCTGGGAGTGCCAGCCGGCATAACCTTACCTAACCTACTCCCCACGCATATTTGGAAAGCGAATCAATGATTGTCAATAGAAATCGATATCCCTTATTAGATGAACTTTCCCATTTCTACTAAGTCTGCCTGCCAATGGTCATCGATTCCTTTCATTACAACTCTTCTTCGCTTAAACTTTTTACGTGCAGGAGCATGTAATTCTTTCACTAATTCCCGTTTGCTCTTATTGGAATGTAGCACGTCTTGTTGTTATTATTTTTATTTTTTTTATTTTATTTATTTCCTCTACAACGTAGTAAAGTAGGTTGTTGTTGACGACGTCTTTTTTTATTGTCTCGAGAGAAAATTTTTGGGAACCACATCTTTTTCATCATAGGTGCCTTCTCCATCAGTATCGTAATCCATACTACCCATATACACTTCCACGATTTAAAACGCATGTTTCTTGACATAACAATAATCAAATAACCAAACGTGGTGGGGGTCAATCAGTATTTAACGGGCTTTGATAAATTGCATTTACTTATATATCATTTTTATTTATCACTATTTTTCTTTCGTTTTTGTGTTGTAGATGTACAGGCACCTCATCCGCTGCTATTATTTATTTTTAAAATGGTAGGATTCTCAAATTAGCCAATTACAAATGTAAAATATTTATGAAGCATTTCTTTCAAATTTTCGATACTCCTTACAGTATTGTTTAAGTTCTCTTGAAATAAATCAAATTTTTGGTTCTCTGTTTTATTAATAATAATGAGATGATGTGAGCTATATCATTTTTCACTAGAATTAATACTCGATCAACGTATTCTTTTATAACCAAGTCATTTGCCTCCTGCGGTTGTATACAACACCTGATTCGTTGTTTCTGTATATTTAAATTTCCATCCTCATCAACGATAAAACCCACTAATCTTTTTCCATTTCTGTGTAAATACTCCAAATGCTTCCTATCGCTTGAGTAGTGTCCAAACTTATCTAGAGTCATATTGACATCGATCTTCTTCTTGATGTAACTGCTTGCTTACAAACTCATTATTACTGTTTATTCTTCAAATAATTTCATTGCTAACTTTGTTAACATCATCTAATAACTTAGTTACTTAGAAGTAGGTGATTGCCGGTTCAACGCCAGGAAGAAGCTGTCACTTTTATTATCCCCAATCATAATTTATTACCCCACTTGAGAATCAGCGATCCCTTTTTACAGTTTTATCATAGGATCTGGTTTCAAGTGTGTTCCTGTTTTAAATGCATTGCCTTGCACACATACAAGCAGGCAACAGTATGCATTGTTTTTTGTCAAAAGCAGCAACATAACAACATTCAAGTGGGTTATTTGATCATACGATCTGGTGTCAAGGATGCGCCTGTTTAACGAGCAAGCCATAAACATTGAGCATAGTTATTGGGAAAAATCAGTTTTGGCTATTTAACCATTTATTATTAGAGTCAAATACAGGCTAAGCGACAGCATGCATTGTTTTTTGTAAAGATCAGTAACAGTAAAAACATTCAAGTGGGTTATATTATCATACGATGTGGTGTCAAGGATACGTTTAACGTGCAAGCCATAAACATTGAGCATAGTTATTGGGAAAATCAGTTTTGGCTATTTAACCATTTATTATTAGAGTCAAATACAGCCTAAGCCACAGCATGCATTGTTTTTTGTAAAGAGCAGTAACAATAAAAACATTCAAGTGGGTTATTTGATCATAGGAGCTGGTGTCAAGGATGCACACATGTGACATATACGTTGTCTGTAAGAAAGTCAGTACATACAAAAATAATTTTATTTTTTTTTTTTTGTAAAGAGCAGTAACAATAACAACATTCATGTGGGTTATGTGGAGTTAGAGGGAGAGGGTGTTAGAGTGTGAAGGTGTAAGAGGGGGAAAAGGATAGAGGAGACAAGTGTCTATGAAAAGCAGATGAGAATGCTAATTGATTGGTTCATCCTTAAGTTGAATACTATCATCCAATCATATAGGCTGGTCATTAAAATGTTTGGCGCCATCCCTTTCTAACCTTTGTTTTTATATATATATCTGTTTTGAAAATTAGTCAAGTGCTAGAAAATCTTATATCCTGCACTGACTTCAAAATCAATAAAAGAGGCATTTTTGGTTAAATAAACGATCAGTTGCTCTCGAAGTTTTCAAGTGTGACTTATTTTGAATTTGACCTCCGTGTTTTTCAAACGTTTTTGTTTTCGAGTTTAAAGCAAACCAAAAAAAAAAATAAAATAAAAAAAAAATATTAATATGTCGTCAAACGCGAATAAAAAATTTGTGTACACCACCGAGGTAGCGAACCTCTTAACAGAGATTTGCGGGGCTGATACAAACCCCCCAAAGGAAGTTAATTGGAGCGATGACAACAACGAACCCTGCGCCAACACCTACAGAAACACATGCTACAACACCAACTACAACAACGAACCCTTCGCCACACCCTACAACAATACACCCTACGACGCTACCTACAACAACGAACCCTTCGCCACCACCTTCAACAACACATGCTACACCACCACTTACAACAACGAACCCTTCGCCTCACCCTACAACAACACATGCTACGCCGCCACCTACAACAACACAGCCTACGCCGCAACATACAACAACACACCCTACGCCGTCACCTACGCCGCAACATACAACAACACACCCTACGACACCACAGCCTACACCACCACCTACAACAATACACCCTACACCGCCACCAACATCATCGCCGCCACCCCCAATGCGACGACAAAGTGGTGTGACCCATGTAAGGTTAATGTACTTTTCTCAAAGTGGAATGGACATTTAAGGTCCAATACCCACAAAATGCGTATTTTTATACCTCTGAATAGTGCTGTTCAGCAGATTTCAGGATTTAAAAACCGAATTCTAGCATTATCGTTTGAGAATAGGATTGAGGAAATTCTTGATCCTCAAGAATTCCTCACTGATGCCTAATCAGGAGCTTATCCCAATAATAACCAATGTTTTGTCTTTACACACATCGTGTAAGGTAAACTTTGAGTTATTTGCGGAATACATAAAATTCCAGCAAGACGAGATGGTGATGCAAGTCAAGTCGCATCAAACGCCTATGTCTGTTCTAACTGCTGGAAGAAGTATGGAAGAAGTCTATAATCAGCATACTGAACTCATCCGAAAAAAAAAAGGATGAATTCCAGGAAAAGGACAGCGGATGGACTATGTCCCAAATAATAAGACTGGAGTGCAATCTTAACAAATACACTCCTTTAAAAGTTTCAAATTATATTGAAACTCCAAAGGTGTTGAGAGTGAAAAGGCGATTGTGAATGTACAAAACAACGATGAGTACCGTTTCAAATGGGCTTTAATATTAGCCCTGAAAGCCCCACGCAACACCAGCCATCCTGAAAGATGTTCGAGCTACAATGTGAATATTGACAACTCAAAAATCTTTGTAAGTGATACACTTACTTTAGATTTTGGGGAGTTGGAGTTTCCGCTTACACTTTCACAAATTAAAGTGTTCGAAAGACGGAACTCAACTGTTAGTATCAACGTTTTTGGGTTCGATGAAGAAAAAGGAAAAGTGGTGGGCCCGCTATATTTAACGGAGGTCGAAAGGGAACGGCATATAAGTATATTGCTTTTGGAGAACGATGGTCGGGCGCATTTTGTGTGGATAAAAAGTTTAACAAGGTATGTAAAAAAAAAAAAAAATTAATTTTCTTAATACTTAGTACTTACTAATACATTTTGTTTTGTTTTGTTTTAAAATTTACAGACTGGTTAGCTCAAAGGTGACCGGTAACGCGCATCAGCTTTTCTTTTGCAACACCTGCCTCAACTTCTCGCACAGCGAGAAATTATCGATGGAGCATCGGATGAATTGCGGAAAAATGGTTTCAACGCTTCCATCAATTGAAAAAGCAAGTCTTAAATTTAAGAATTTTAATCGTAGTTTAGATGTTTCGTTTGTAGTGTATGCAGACTTCGAATGCATACTAACCACCCTCGATTCAAAAGTGAGCGAGAATGTTACAGCTACATCATTGCATGTGCCTATAGCATTCTCATATTATGTTAAGTGCTTCTTTGACCCATCCTTAGACAAGTTTGTTTTAGAGACTGGTAAAGATGCAGGTGTCAAATTTGTCACATCTCTCGTCAGAGATGTAAGTGAAATTTACACGACCTACCTCTCTAATATTAAACCAATGACAATGAGTGCAGAGGAGGAAACCAGTTTTCAAAATGCAGTTAGTTGCCATATCTGCAAGAAAATTCTGGGAACCGACCGAGTGAGTGACCATTGTCATTTAACGGGTCAGTACAGGGGTCCAGCCCATAATTTTTGCAATATTAATTTTCAAATTGCACCTTTTGTTCCCGTTTTCTTTCACAATTTTTCGCGGTATGACTCCCATCTTTTCGTTAGGGATCTTAACAAAGTGGAGGGTGATTACAAAGTACTCCCACTGAATAAGGAGTTGTATATATCACTCTCCAAATTTACATTTATAGCGTCCCATGACAAAAATTTAGAAATTCGATTTTTGGATACGTTTCGCGTTATGGCCACCAGCTTAGATGCTTTAAGTAGTAATCTGAGTACTGAATGTTTTGAGAGCGTTTAGCGTTTTTATCCCTCTTAAGAGAAGTTTAACTTATTACGTAGAAAGGGAGTTTTTCCATACGAGTTTTTAGATTCGGAAAGCCGACTGTCCGAAACCTGTCTGCCTCCAAGGGAGAACTTCTTTAATAGTTTAACTAATAAGGAATGTTCGACTGAGGACTATTTACATGCACAACATGTATGGAAAGTTTTCAACTGCCAATCATTAAAAGAATATATGGAGCTTTACCTAAAATCAGATGTTCTTTTATTGACAGACGTTTTTCAAAATTCTCTAGATCCTGCACATAATTACACCACACCCGGTCTGTCATGGCATGCTATGCTCAAAACAACTGAAATAGAGTTAAATCTGCTTACCGATATTGACATGTATAGGTTTATTCAAAGTGGAATTAGGGGTGGTTTGGTTCAGTGCTGTAAACGGTACTCCAAAGCCAATCATATGTATATGGATGCGTATGACGCAAGCAAACCATCCGAATATTTGATGCATTTGGATGCAAATAATTTGTATGGTTGGGCAATGTCTCAAAGTCTGCCATACACCGGTTTTCAGTGGATGAGTGACGTTGAGATTGCATCATTAGATGTAACTCAAATAGTAGGAAATTCTGAGTATGGCTACATTTTAGAAGTAGACCTTATATATCCTGATACCTTACATGATTATCATAATGATCAACCCTTTTGTCCGCTCAACCAAAAACCCACACCAGAAGCAAAGGTGTGTAAACTTGTTGCTGACCTTAGGTCAAAAACTAAATACCCAATTCATTACAAAAACCTTCAGCAATGTTTACGTAATGGTTTAAAAATGTCAAAAGTACATAGAGTTTTAAAATTTAAACAGGCTCCTTGGCTAAAAAAATACATTGATCTTAACACTTCCCATAGAACTTTAGCGAAGAATAATTTTGAAAAATACTTTTTTAAACTGTTAAATAACGCAGTCTATGGGAAGACAATGGAGAACGTTGAAAAACATAAACATGTAAAAATTGTTACTTCGTGGGAATCAACCACACGCAATCGATTAGATGCACGTTCGCTTATTGCAAAGGCTAGTTTTCACAGCTCTGCGCAATTTGCTGAAGACATGTATGCTATTCAAATGCATCGGCTCCATAATGTTTATGACAAGCCAATGTACTTAGGGTTTACAGTTTTAGAACTCTCCAAATGGCAGATGTACGATTTTCATTATGATTATATTAAACCTAAATTCCAAGAAAAAGTCACATTGGATACAGACTCGTTCATATATTCAATACAGACAAAAGACTTTTATGCAGATATTGCTGAAGACGTAGAAATGAAGTTTGACACGTCTGAATACCCTGAGGAGTTAGCAAAGTTATACGGGATAAAAAGGTGTAATAAAAAGGTCTTGGGTATGATGAAGGATGAGAACTGTGGCAAACGAATGTTAGAGTTTGTTGGTCTCAGAGCGAAAATGTATTCACTGTTTCTTGAGGGGGGGGATGCATTAAAAAATCAAAGGGTGTAAAGAAGTCTGAATTAGATAAGCTTACTATAAATAGCTATAAAAAATGCCTTTTTAATAATAAAATATTCAATGATGAAATGATGTTGTTTATATCTAAGATTCACAACTTATATGCACATAAGATAAGAAAAACCACTTTAAGCTCTAATGACGATAAAAGAAAAATAAGGTCTGACGGTATAAATAACTATGCCTGGGGTCATTATAAAATTGATTCCCAAACAGCTTGAACGTACCTGTATTATGAATAAAAATTAAAAAAAAAAAAAAAAAAAACTTTATAACCTATAAGACCTGAGAAACCTGTAAATAATAATAAGAAAACCTGTGAAAAAAAACCCGTATACCTATAAATCAAAAACAAAAACCTTTATACCCTATAAAACCTTCAAAACCTGTACAAAAAAAAAAAAAATAAAAACCTTTATAACCTATAAGACCAGAGAAACCTGTAAATAATAATAAGAAACCCTGTGAAAAAAAAAAAAAAAAACAACAACAACCCGTATACCTATAAATCAAAAACAAAAACCTTTATACCCTATAAAACCTTTAAAACCTGTAAATAATAATAATGATATAAAATAAAATGAGTAAATAACAAAACATTTTATATATGATAACAAAATTTATTCTTTAAGGTCCGGTTCCAGTACAATAAAAAATTCCTGGCAGGAATTTGTGATATATTTTGGAAGCGTGGGCACAAGATTTTATAGTGTGACCATAGTCCACTAATTTGTCGTAAAAATATGGCATTTTGCCTTATATAGCTTAAGAGATACATGGTCACACTAAGGCATCAAATTTAAAAAGTAAGCAAACCCAAAAACACAAAATAAAAGATAAATAGTGCGAATATGCTTATTCCGTTGTTGGTAGCATATTTTGTTGCAGTGTCAATACTTTCCCATGTCTGTCTCACCGAAATAAAGTCAAAATGTTATTTTTTTTCTGTCAACCTCCAAAGGCATGGTCGCGACTCGACTGATTTAATAAGCAAAATCTTCCCCTCGTGACTAAAATTTTCAACCCGTTTTAGGTTTTTCTTTCCATTATTATTTATAAGTTTTTATAAACGTTTTACAAAATGTGATTGCTGGCCTGGGCACAAAATGATATATGATTTGGTATTTCCTGCGCCCAGCGCCAGTGTGTACATATTAAATAAATCGATACTATCGATAAGCAGTTTAGTATTTTTTGCTACGTTGCTGGATACCTAGAACACACGTAGCAAAAAAAAAACAATTTCTGCTGCGACGATTTTGTATGAAAAATTTTCTTTTCGCTGTACTGGATACGGACCTTTATATTTTAAAAAATGTACCTAATTTTATAAAATTTGTTAAACCTGATAATAATAATTGTTAGGTAAAAAAAAAAATAAAATAAAATAAATAAATAAAAAATCAAGCGAAATATGTTTTAAAATAAAAAAATTGTTTTTATTAAATATTTTACAAAAAAAAGAAAAAAAAAATGTCATTCTTATAAATTATTTAAGAATTCATCGCTGTTCATCTCTTCCAGCATAAAATCCAATGAGTCCATTGATTGAAATAGTTCACTCCTCTCAAGCCGGGTAGGACTATACCTCAACTCGTCGAGGCCTAAGTCCAATAACGGTGATGGCGTCCACTCATCCCGGCTATAAGTCGGAGTGCTCTGCTTATGCTCTCGGTTTCCTATACGGTGCATCGAAAGGAGCTGGAGACGTTAGCTTGATAACCCACCGGGCCATTCCAGGAAACCGACGACGGCATCTCCGGTTTTTACCCTGGTTAACCAGATCGTAAAAGTCCATCGGTGCCGGCATCCTCTCCGGCACACCAATGAGCTGCACTAATGGCTTCGGGATAACCCAGCCTATGAGGGTGTTCCTCTGAACACTGCTAGTCTTCAATTTATTTTGACGCGTTGTGGTCTTGGTCATTTTGTTTTGTTTTGTTTTTCTTTTTATTGTTGTGTGTTTTCTCAAAGGAGACAAGTTTGACTGAATGAGCTCTGTTCTGGACTGCTTTATATATCCATCAGAACACACCACCCGCTGCAAATTATCCTGCTAACCCTTAAAAAAAAAAAAAAAAAAAAAAAAAATGGCAAAAGAAATAAAAAAAAAGAGATGTGGCACATATGTGTTTATAGTACATCCTTTTTATCTATCCAAGAGTTTTGCTCATTCGAGAACCCTAACCATTTAACTAGCACTCGACTGTTTCTTCGTTCTATTATTTTTTCAACGAGAAAAACATGTGGACATTTTTTTTTTTTGTAGTTCCTCTTTGTAAAATCCGCCTTTTACTTCGGTACCCTGATAGTCGCTCAATATGTAGGTAGTAGGGTATGTATTTTGTATTTTTTTAACTTGGAAAATTTCACTTGTCCAGTTTCCCTTGTCCTTTCTCAAATAAATGTTTATGTTTACTTATACGCACATGGTCATTTACTCTGAATTTGCTACCACTAAAGATTTTTAAGTGACTGTATACAGTATTTAATAACATCTTTTCATTTGAGGAATTCACTTTAATAGGTGGCATTTTAATTGTTCTATGATATTGATTATTGTACTCTTTAATCAACCGCTTATACATTTCGATCCAATTATATTTTCCATTGAAGCTAAACTCTCTCCACATCATTTCCTTTAAAGTTATATTAAAACGCTCAACAATCGATGCCTTAAGTACACTATAGCTTGAGTAATGATTAATGTTATGTTTTTTACACAAGTTTTTAAAATCTGTATTAAAAAATTATTTTCCATCATCCGTTTGTAATTCTTAGGAATTCTATTCCCTTAAAAAATGCCCGCGAACGCTTGTGTAACTTCTTTTCCAGATTTTGACTTCAATGATACTCCCCACGCATATTTGGAAAACGTATCAATGATTGTCAATAGAAATCGATATCCTTGATTAGATGAGGAGAACTTTCCCATTTCCACTAGGACTGCCTGCCAATGGTCATCAATCCCTTTCATTATAACTCTTCTTCGTTTAAACTTTTTACGTGCAGGAGCATGTAATTCTTTCACTAATTCCCGTTTACTCATATTGAAATAAAGTGGATCGCCTTGAATCAGGTTTTATTTTATCTATTTTTTTTTTTTTAAATATATTTATTTATTTATTTTTACTTTATAAAGTAGTACGATGTTGTTGGTGACGTCTTTTTGTATTATGTTGAGAGAAAATTTTGGAGATCCACACATTTTTCTTTAAAAAAGTTGTCCACATTTTCAACATAGGTGTCTTCTCTATCAATATCGTGACACATACTGTCCATATACACTTCCAAGATTCTGAACTCATGTTTCTAAGTTTAGTAATAAACAAAAAAAAGCTAGAACCATCCGTAATGGGAGTCAATCAGCTTTTAACAAGCACTGATAAATAACATTTACTTATATAGCATTTTTAATTAACTTTCATGTCCTAAAATTTTATTTTGTAGGGTAAAGGCATCTCATCTACTCTTATTATTTCTTTTTTAAATGTGAGGATGAAGGTGTAATAATAGACTTAAAAATGGTTTCCTCAATAGACCCAATCGCAAATGTATAATTATTAAGTTTTTCTTCTAAATTTTCTATCCTCTTTTAAGCGTCGTTAATATTCTTTTTTAATAAATCAACTTTGGGATTTCTTTGTTTTAATGATAATAGTGAAATTGTGTTAGATATATCATTTTTCGCTTGATTTATCAATTCATCAACGTATTCTTTTGTAGCCAAGTCATTCGCATCCTTCGGTTGTATACAACATATGACTCTTTTTTCCGGATATTCAAATTTCCGTCTTTGTCAATGAGAAAACCCACTAGTCTTTTGTTATTTCTGTTTAAGTACTCCAAATGTTCTTTATCGTTTGAATAATACCCAAACTTGTCAATTGACATAATAAATCAACGTTAATTTAATTTTTATATGGATATTTAATGGTTACGCTTTCTTGGCGTGCAAATGGTCCCTTTTTATACTCGATACCGAAGGTAAAGAGTATATTGGGTTTGTGCAATGTCCGTCATGGTGTCTGTCCGTCTGTCCGTCCTTCCGTCTGTCCGTCTGTATGAACGCAACTTTTTTCCACACCCTTCAAACTAGAGACTTGAAACTTTCCAATTCTCTTTATCTATGGGATAGTAAATTAAAGTGTCAAGATTGGGGTTCTACGATAACTGGGGGGCTGGCAAATCGATAAATTCGATAGCTCAAAAACTATAAATCCGCATATTTCACACACCCTTACAGCTAGAACTACCAAATTTGGTATGAAGATAGCTACTAGCAACCCCCAAAAAACTGCATCAAAAATTTTGGAGCCACGCCCCCTTGTTCCGCCCCCAGCCCCCTCGCATTTAAAAGTCAAAAAAGCCTATATCTCCCACAATTTTTGAGCTAGAGCCACCAAATTTAGTGCCAAGATAGGTGATGATGACCCCACAAAAACTGCATCAAAAGTTTTGATGCCACGCCCACCAATACCGCCCTAGCCGCCCCCAGCTGCCCCAACGCTTCGTCAAAAACGAGAATGCGCGTATCTTCCAGAGCTGTGGAGCTAGAGCCACCAAATTTGAGAGGAAGATAGCTTGCAACGACCCCCAAAAAACTGCATCAAAGTTTTGGAGCCACGCGCACCCCTTCCACCCCCTTTCCCACCTTTTACAAACTTTGAGCTATAGTCACCAAATTTTGTATGAAGGCAGCAATTGACATTCCACATAGATCTGCATCAAAAATTTGGATGCCACGCCCACCCATACCGCCCCCAGCCCCCCTTTCAACAGCTCTTACAAACTTTCAGCTAGAGTCACCAAATTGAGAAGGAAGATAGTTGGTGGCATCCTCATCTGCATCGGAGAATCTTTAAGGCAGCGTACACCCCTGCCCCATCCGTACCCCTTTGCAATCAGGCCTCTTTTTACCTGTTTTAATACTGGTATCGAGTATGCCGCAGTCGGTTGCGTCCGACTGCAACGTTTCCACTTGTTATAAATAGTTACTGATGTTTCATCGGTCTCTGATTTCACAATTGGTTTTTTTTCTTGCAAGTGGTTAAATACAAATTCATTAGTATTTTTTATACTTGAAACAAGCTCACTGCTAACTTCATTTACATTGTCTATTAGCTTAGTTATTTCATCCATTTTACTTTCCAGATCTTTTAGCTTGTTATTTCTTTTCTCTACTAACTGGGAAATAAATGCCGCTTGACTTTTTTTCAAATCGAATACTTTAGCATCGACGTATTCTTTTATTACCAAATCATCATTATTTATGGGGTTGATTGAATTTTTGATACGTTTGTTTTGAGCATTTAGATTACCATCCTCATCAATGTGAATCCCACTTACAGTTTTAATTCCCCTTTTTAACTGCTCCGAGCGTTCTTTATCGTTGGAGAAATTACCAAACTTGTCAAGAGACATATTAATAATAAGAATATTTTATTTTTGCAGACCATATTTATTAGAATACTATGTTTGCCTCTCGCAACTCTTCAATTATCGATACAATTTCATTATTATGACTAGTGTTACCAGCTGCCTGTGAGGCTATCAAAAGCTTAAGTCTATCAACAATTTCATTTGGATTATTCCAGTATACATAATTTGGTTTATGTTTGTTGAGCATCATAAGAGTTCCGCCTTTATGTGTGGATTTTTTATTATTCAAAGGTGTAGACATTGCACTTGGCTCAACAACTTTCGGGAAGAGTTTTTTTATTATTTCAGTATACTTTCTGGAGCGATTACCCTTTAGTGCTTCATTAGGCTTATGATTTTTCCTATGAGCATTTGTTTTTAATAAGATTTCCTGATAAGCATCCAGGTCCATTTGGTTATATTCATGTGGATTTTTTAAAAATATTAAAGAATACAATCCAGGAGTAAGATTCCACTTTTCTCCCGTTTTCACTTCTAGTCTTTTGAAGTTAACGTTTATTTTAGAGCTACCTAATTTAGTTTCTCCTTTATTTTTAGTTGGTTCAAATGCTTTATCTAGCTGTCCCTCTCGCTCTAACTCATTTAGACTGAGATTATAACTATCATCACTTACTACATTTGACTGATTATAATCTTTATTGTCTACTGTAGCAGGGTTTATATAGCTTTGTTCACTCGGTATATGCGAATTATGGAATGATTGTTTTCATCAATTTCTCCATCTATTGCGTCATAAAATTCACTAGTATTATTTCCATTCTCTGCCACCTCATTTACACTTCTATCTTTTTCTTCCTTTTTGATTCGGTAGTATGGCTTAATTTCTTTATTTCCTTTAATCATATTATTGAGTGGTTCTGTTATCGGCTTAAATGTTTCCTCCAACTGATATTCATCCGCAGCTTTACCCAATTTAATACTTCGAAATTTTCTTTTCAACGCGTATCTTGTTTTTGTTAGATCCTTGAGTACACGCTCATTCATTTTAATATATTTATGTTAGTAAACCAATAAACTTGATAAGCGAAAGTAAAAGAGGGTGGTTTTAATAACAGACTGTTGTTTTATTGTTATATTGATGTTATTTTTAGTAACAGCTTGTTGTTTTGCTGTTATTTTGAAGTTGTTTTTAGTAAAAGCTTGTTGCTTTGCGGTTATTTTTGATGTTGTTTTTAGTAACAGCTTGTTGTTTTGCTGTTATTTTGGTGTTTGAGGTTTTCAAGAAACAGGGGTCTGCTATATGTGAACTAATCAGATACTCCAAACAAACTGAGATAGTTTAACGATAATATTTATATATATATATACTCAAAAATAATAAAATTTGTTTTTTCTTATTTATTAAACCATTTAAATGTAAAGTATTTATTTTGATTGACATAAAAATTAATTTAAAAAAGGTTTTGTGGTGTGTATTAAAAACTTAAGACATAAGTGACCGCAGTTAAAAGTACCAAATCGCTGTACTTGATTGTAATTGTATTGAATGTTCTCGCCCAAATATCTTATAAGTTCTATAGGGGGTGGTAAATTTCCAAAACTATCGATATATCTGCATTCCTCTTCCGCCTTATAGTAAGCTACCCAATGAGTTCCAGCTCCGGTTGACGAGTCCAAGTTAACGATGCCGCATTCTCTTTTTCTTACATGTTTCGGTAAGGAGTTTCTCATATAAAGCCCTCTGAAATGAGGGATATGTTTGCGTGCGAAGTTTATAATATCAATGTTCGAAAGCGGTTTATTGGGTAGCTCATTCGTAAAAAATTGATTTTTTTATTTGTGGTTATACCAAAACCTTTTTGATACGGTTTTAAATAGAGTCCACTACCTAAAGCAATGGCTTCCATTTTTCTATTATGACGTTTATTCTCTTCTAGCTCTTTTTTAGCATTCTTGGCATTATTAATGCTTCTAGCAATAGCTGCTCCTCCAGATAACATTCCGCCTAATGCACTGAGCACTGTCAAGATTGGTACAAGTGGTAAAAAACCTCAACTTTTAGGAACGTTGATTACTCTAGGAATTACAACTGTATTTTTCTTATTTCCAATGGTTTTGGACAAAGCGTTTCGTGCTACTTTGATCGCAGTTTGAATGTCAAGTGGTTTTTCTTTCTTAAGCACTTTGGTTGCGTCTCGAACGATAGTCATAAATTTTTTTTATTTTTACAGGGTTTACGTTTCTTTTGCTTTTGTGGAAGTGGTATAAAAACTGATATAGAAGTAAACAAGTAAGAAGGCTCTAGTCGGGAGAGCCCGACTAGAAGATACCCTGAACCCAGTTGCAATAAATATATTTAATTTATATAAGACTTTGGTATACTGGCTTAGCTTCAATCGATTAAGTTCAATATCTCCGGTGTTTCTCAACCGATTTGGACGAAATTTTCAGAAAAGTTCTATCATTATCCATTACTTCAACCCTCATTTTTAAATTTTCCAAATTCGATATTTTATTGTTATCGATATTATGTGTATATCGGAAACCAGAATAGTTATCGATAATTTGAAGCAAACTTGTTCTGCTCATGGTATAGGAGAACTTAAATACAAAATCAGAAGTCTCTAGCTCTTGTAGTCTCTGAGATCCACGCGTTCATACAGACGGACAGACGGACAGACGGTCAGACGGACAGACGGACAGACGGTCAGACGGACAGACGGACAGACGGACAGACAGACGGACAGACGGACAGGGCTATATCGTCTCGGCTGTTGATGCTGATCAAGAATATATGTATATACTTTATAGGGTCGGAGATGCTTCCTTCTGCCTGTTACATACTTTTGCACAAAACCATTATACCCTTATTTACCCATTTTATGGGTTAAGGGTATAAAAATATCGATTACAAAATTGGTGATGTCAAACAACTTAGACATAGTAGTTTGTTACGCAATTCAATAAGAGCTCTAATTGTCGGACCTTCAAATTGTGGAAAAACCAATGTAATGATTAGTTTGATTGAAAGTCCTAACGGACTAAAATTTGAGAATATTGACTTATATTCAAAGTCGTTATATCAACCTAAATATGATTACCTAAAAACTCATATAAGGCCAATAAAAGGAATGGGTTATTTTACGTTTTCTGAGAATGAAAATGTTGTTGCACCAAGCGATGCCAAAAAGAACTCTATGATGATTTTCGATGACGTAGCATGTGAAAAACTGGATAATATATGAGCATACTTCTGTATGGGTAGACATAATAGTATAGATGCGTTATATTTGTGTCAAACGTATACACGCATCCCCAAGCATCTTGTGCGTGAAAATGCAAATCTAATTATTATGTTTAAACAGGATGAAGTATATATGAAACATGTGTACCGAGACCATGTGGGCGTAGACATGACGCTTGATTCATTTAAGAAAATTTGTCAATTTTGTTGGAGAGAAAAATATGGATTTTTATTAATAAGTAAAGATGATCCACTGGAAAATGGACGTTATAGAAGGGGGTTTGCTGATTTTATTCAAATTTAAAATAAAATAAATTAAAATAAAATAAAATAAAAGAAACTAGTGTTTTTAATTCATTTATCATTAATCTCTCAGAATGGCAACAACACTAACGTTAACGGGTAACAAATCGATTTTAATGGCAAATTATCATCCACCCATAGAGATAAAAGGAAGTTATGAGTGTGCACTAATTAATTTCCATATGTACAACTAGATTCCAAATGGACCATGATAATAATTTATTCCATATTGGAGAGCATATTTTCGAGATACCTGTGGGATCATATGAGCTTAGTGACATAAGTGAAATTATTAGCGAGAAAATGAAGGAAATAGAGCCAAATAAATTAAAGCACCCTCTAATCGAGAGCAATAATAATACCCTTCAAGTAGAGATTTCATCTAAAGAAGATCCAATATATTTTAACAAAGGGCGTTCTATTGGTCAACTATTTGGATTTAATAAAAAAGAACTAAAAAGTAATGGAATCCAAATATCTGATGAACCTGTTGACATCCTGAAAGTCAATACGATTCGTTTGGAATGTAATATTGTTAGCGGATCATATGTAAATGAGGTATCAAGTCATGCACTACATGAGTTTGCACTCAATGTTCCACCAGGCTATAAATTGAGTGAGAAACCAAATAATCTTAGTTATTTACCAGTTAACACGAGAAAGATACAGTCGTTAATAATACGGATAACTGATCAGAACGGAGACTTAGTTAATTTAAGAAATGAGGCTGTGACACTTCGCTTACGCTTGAGGCGACGAGAATGATTATTTATAATAAAAACGTGTGCTACCCGCCCCCAGTGAACACTTTAAGTTCTACTACAGAAGGATACAGGTCGACGAAAAAAGAACTTACAGCTGAGAACAAATTATTTTAAAAATCTCTGGGTCTAAAAATAAAAACACAATGAGTAGTGTATTGAATGTTCGAGAGAAAGCCTATTCGGATGAGAGTATAATCAAAAAGAATATCACAGTTATTCTCCGTATCTACAAACATTTAAAAGCAATGATGAAGTTAGAATCACTATTCAGAATCAGGACTTATATGTATTACCTTGTGAGAGTTTTATTAATGTTGAGGGCACAATTTGTTTGGCAGATAGCTCAGTGGCTAAAGATGGGAAACTTAAAAACAATTGTATGAGTTATCTCTTTGATGAGGTTCGATATGAGTTAAATAGAATTGAAATTGATCGTACTCGATTTGTTGGTATTTCAACAACCTTAAAAAACTTAGCTTCCTTAAACAAAACGGAGAGCTGTATGCTAGAGAATTCTGGTAGGTTCAATGGAGATGATAGAGAGTTGGCGAATGGATATTTTAATTTTTCTATCCCTCTTAAATACTTACTTGGATTTGCTGAAGATTATAACAAGGTTTTATTAAACTGTAAAAATGAATTAATATTACTCATGACTAAAATATGGATGATGTGTATCACAGTAAAATTGCAACTAAGGAGTATAAATTAAATATCTCTAACATTGTATGAAAAATACCACATGTAACTCTAAGCGATGAGAAGAAATTGGAAAAGTTTACTTTAACTAAGACTGGAGGTTCACTTCCACTTGCATTCCGCAGTTGGGATTGTTATCTGGATCCAACATGTTTGGAACGTTAAGCTTGCAGCTAATAGAGAACGCCCCCGATTTGCGATAATAGCTTTTGTAGTGGATGATAAACTTAATCATAATCATTTGAGGAATTTAAAAGTGTACCTTAACTCGGAGAACTTTCCGTACGATGATATGAACATAAATTTTAAGCATGAACGATATGCAAGTTTGTATGATATGTATAGAGGATTTCAATCAAGCTACTATGTGAAGGAATCTGAACCATTACTAACACCCAAAGAGTTTAAAGAGAAAGCACCAATGGTTGTTGTAGACTTGTCACATCAGAATGAAACAGTTAAAACAGGGCCAATCGATGTAAGAGTTTCATTCGATCTCGATAGTGTGAGTGTGAAGAATACTAAGGTATATTGTCTGCTTATGCATGATCGAATGGAAGAGTATTCACCTTTGACTGGATTAGTTCAACGCATCGTTTAAAACCAATTTAATACAGAATAAAGTTGTGTTTGATTTTCATTCAAATTAATAATTTCAAATATTATGTACCCCCACTTAATTAATAAATAAAAATAAAAAATAAAAAAACATTTTGAAATCTACAAAAATATAATTTTTATTTTATTCAAGTATACTAGTCTAAATATTTTCATTTTCAGATAACTCAAACTGAGAGTTTTCTAATATTATAAAGAACTTAAATAAATTTGTAGTGCAAAGTCAATACCTAAAATATTATGGATATTCTATATTTATGCATAGTTTGAAATTTAAACAAGTGGAAACGTTGCAGTTGGACGCAACCGACTGCGGCATACTCGATACCAGTATTAAAACAGGTAAAAAGAGGCCTGATTGCAAAGGGGTACGGATGGGGCAGGGGTGTACGCTGCCTTAAAGATTCTCCGATGCAGATAGGGAGGCCACCAACTATCTTCCTTCCAAATTTGGTGAGTCTAGCTGAAAGTTTGTAAGAGCTGTTGCAAGGGGGGCTGGGGGCGGTATGATTGGGTGTGGCATCCAAATTTTTACTGCAGATCTTTGCGAAATGTCAATTGCTATCTTCATACCAAATTTGGTGACTCTAGCTCGAAGTTTGTATAAAGTGGGGAAAGGGGGGCTGGGGGCGGTATGGGTGGGCGTGGCATCCAAATTTTTGATGCAGATCTTTGTGGAATGTCAATTGCTACCTTCATACCAAATTTGGTGACTCTAGCTCGAAGTTTGTAAAAGGTGGGGAAAGAGGAGCTAGGGGCGGTATGGGTGGGTGTGGCATCCAAATTTTTACTGCAGATCTTTGTGAAATGTCAATTGCTATCTTCATACCAAATTTGGTGACTCCAGCTCGAAGTTTGTAAATAGTGTGGAGAGGGGGGCTGGGGGCGGTATGGGTGGGCGTGGCATCCAAATTTTTGATGCAGATCTTTGTGGAATGTCAATTGCTACCTTCCTTACAAATTTGGTGACTCTAGCTCGAAGTTTGTACAGAGTGTGGAAAGGGGGGCTGGGGGCAGTATGGCTGGGAGTGGCATCCAAATTTTTGATGCAGATCTTTGTGGAATGTCAATTGCTATCTTCATACCAAATTTGGTGACTCCAGCTCGAAGTTTGTAAAGAGTGGGGAAAGGGGGTCTGGGGGCAGTATGGCTGGGCGTGGCATCCAAATTTTTGATGCAGATCTTTGTGGAATGTCAATTGCTATCTTCATACCAAATTTGGCGACTCTAGCTCGAAAAAACTGATATAGAAGTAAACAAGTAAGAAGGCTCTAGTCGGGAGAGCCCGACTAGAAGATACCCTAAACCCAGTTGCAATAAATATATTTAATTTATATAAGACTTTGGTATACTGGCTTAGCTTCAATCGATTAAGTTCAATATCTCCGGTGTTTCTCAACCGATTTGGACGAAATTTTCAGAAAAGTTCTATCATTATCCATTACTTCAACCCTCATTTTTAAATTTTCCAAATTCGATATTTTATTGTTATCGATATTATGTGTATATCGGAAACCAGAATAGTTATCGATAATTTGAAGCAAACTTGTTCTGCTCATGGTATAGGAGAACTTAAATACAAAATCAGAAGTCTCTAGCTCTTGTAGTCTCTGAGATCCACGCGTTCATACAGACGGACAGACGGACAGACGGTCAGACGGACAGACGGACGGACAGACGGACAGGGCTATATCGTCTCGGCTGTTGATGCTGATCAAGAATATATGTATATACTTTATAGGGTCGGAGATGCTTCCTTCTGCCTGTTACATACTTTTGCACAAAACCATTATACCCTTATTTACCCATTTTATGGGTTAAGGGTATAAAAATATCGATTACAAAATTGGTGATGTCAAACAACTTAGACATAGTAGTTTGTTACGCAATTCAATAAGAGCTCTAATTGTCGGACCTTCAAATTGTGGAAAAACCAATGTAATGATTAGTTTGATTGAAAGTCCTAACGGACTAAAATTTGAGAATATTGACTTATATTCAAAGTCGTTATATCAACCTAAATATGATTACCTAAAAACTCATATAAGGCCAATAAAAGGAATTTGTTATTTTACGTTTTCTGAGAATGAAAATGTTGTTGCACCAAGCGATGCCAAAAAGAACTCTATGATGATTTTCGATGACGTAGCATGTGAAAAACTGGATAATATATGAGCATACTTTTGTATGGGTAGACATAATAGTATAGATGCGTTATATTTGTGTCAAACGTATACACGCATCCCCAAGCATCTTGTGCGTGACAATGCAAATCTAATTATTATGTTTAAACAGGATGAAGTAAATATGAAACATGTGTACCGAGACCATGTGGGCGTAGACATGACGCTTGATTCATTTAAAAAAATTTGTCAATTTTGTTGGAGAGAAAAATATGGATTTTTATTAATAAGTAAAGATGATCCACTGGAAAATGGACGTTATAGAAGGGGGTTTGCTGATTTTATTCAAATTTAAAATAAAATGAATTAAAATAAAATAAAATAAAAGAAACTAGTGTTTTTAATTCATTTATCATTAATCTCTCAGAATGGCAACAACACTAACGTTAACGGGTAACAAATCGATTTTAATGGCAAATTATCATCCACCCATAGAGATAAAAGGAAGTTATGAGTGTGCACTAATTGATTTCCATATGTACAACTAGATTCCAAATGGACCATGATAATAATTTATTCCATATTGGAGAGCATATTTTCGAGATACCTGTGGGATCATATGAGCTTAGTGACATAAGTGAAATTATTAGCGAGAAAATGAAGGAAATAGAGCCAAATAAATTAAAGCACCCTCTAATCGAGAGCAATAATAATACCCTTCAAGTAGAGATTTCATCTAAAGAAGATCCAATATATTTTAACAAAGGGCGTTCTATTGGTCAACTATTTGGATTTAATAAAAAAGAACTAAAAAGTAATGGAATCCAAATATCTGATGAACCTGTTGACATCCTGAAAGTCAATACGATTCGTTTGGAATGTAATATTGTTAGTTATGTAAATGAGGTATCAAGTCATGCACTACATGAGTTTGCACTCAATGTTCCACCAGGCTATAAATTGAGTGAGAAACCAAATAATCTTAGTTATTTACCAGTTAACACGAGAGAGATACAGTCGTTAATAATACGGATAACTGATCAGAACGGAGACTTAGTTAATTTAAGAAAAGAGGCTGTGACACTTCGCTTACGCTTGAGGCGACGAGAATGATTATTTATAATAAAAACGTGTGCTACCCGCCCCCAGTGAACACTTTAAGTTCTACTACAGAAGGATACAGGTCGACGAAAAAAGAACTTACAGCTGAGAACAAATTATTTTTAAAATCTCTGGGTCTAAAAATAAAAACACAATGAGTAGTGTATTGAATGTTCGAGAGAAAGCCTATTCGGATGAGAGTATAATCAAAAAGAATATCACAGTTATTCTCCGTATCTACAAACATTTAAAAGCAATGATGAAGTTAGAATCACTATTCAGAATCAGGACTTATATGTATTACCTTGTGAGAGTTTTATTAATGTTGAGGGCACAATTTCTTTGGCAGATAGCTCAGTGGCTAAAGATGGGAAACTTAAAAACAATTGTATGAGTTATCTCTTTGATGAGGTTCGATATGAGTTAAATAGAATTGAAATTGATCGTACTCGATTTGTTGGTATTTCAACAACCTTAAAAAACTTAGCTTCCTTAAACAAAACGGAGAGCTGTATGCTAGAGAATTCTGGTTGGTTCAATGGAGATGATAGAGAGTTGGCGAATGGATATTTTAATTTTTCTATCCCTCTTAAATACTTACTTGGATTTGCTGAAGATTATAACAAGGTTTTATTAAACTGTAAAAATGAATTAATATTACTCATGACTAAAAATATGGATGATGTGTATCACAGTAAAATTGCAACTAAGGAGTATAAATTAAATATCTCTAACATTGTATGAAAAATACCACATGTAACTCTAAGCGATGAGAAGAAATTGGAAAAGTTTACTTTAACTAAGACTGGAGGTTCACTTCCACTTGCATTCCGCAGTTGGGATTGTTATCTGGATCCAACATGTTTGGAACGTTAAGCTTGCAGCTAATAGAGAACGCCCCCGATTTGCGATAATAGCTTTTGTAGTGGATGATAAACTTAATCATAATCATTTGAGGAATTTAAAAGTGTACCTTAACTCGGAGAACTTTCCGTACGATGATATGAACATAAATTTTAAGCATGAACGATATGCAAGTTTGTATGATATGTATAGAGGATTTCAATCAAGCTACTATGTGAAGGAATCTGAACCATTACTAACACCCAAAGAGTTTAAAGAGAAAGCACCAATGGTTGTTGTAGACTTGTCACATCAGAATGAAACAGTTAAAACAGGGCCAATCGATGTAAGAGTTTCATTCGATCTCGATAGTGTGAGTGTGAAGAATACTAAGGTATATTGTCTGCTTATGCATGATCGAATGGTAGAGTATTCACCTTTGACTGGATTAGTTCAACGCATCGTTTAAAACCAATTTAATACAGAATAAAGTTGTGTTTGATATTCATTCAAATTAATAATTTCAAATATTATGTACCCCCACTTAATTAATAAATAAAAATAAAAAATAAAAAAACATTTTGAAATCTACAAAAATATAATTTTTATTTTATTCAAGTATACTAGTCTAAATATTTTCATTTTCAGATAACTCAAACTGAGAGTTTTCTAATATTATAAAGAACTTAAATAAATTATTAGTGCAAAGTCAATACCTAAAATATTATGGATATTCTATATTTATGCATAGTTTGAAATTTAAACAAGTGGAAACGTTGCAGTTGGACGCAACCGACTGCGGCATACTCGATACCAGTATTAAAACAGGTAAAAAGAGGCCTGATTGCAAAGGGGTACGGATGGGTAAAGGGTGTACGCTGCCTTAAAGATTCTCCGATGCAGATAGGGAGGCCACCAACTATCTTCCTTCCAAATTTGGTGAGTCTAGCTGAAAGTTTGTAAGAGCTGTTGCAAGGGGGGCTGGGGGCGGTATGATTGGGTGTGGCATCCAAATTTTTACTGCAGATCTTTGCGAAATGTCAATTGCTATCTTCATACCAAATTTGGTGACTCTAGCTCGAAGTTTGTATAAAGTGGGGAAAGGGGGGCTGGGGGCGGTATGGGTGGGCGTGGCATCCAAATTTTTGATGCAGATCTTAGTGGAATGTCAATTGCTACCTTCATACCAAATTTGGTGCCTCTAGCTCGAAGTTTGTAAGAGGTGTGGAAAGAGGAGCTAGGGGCGGTATGGGTGGGTGTGGCATCCAAATTTTTACTGCAGATCTTTGTGAAATGTCAATTGCTATCTTCATACCAAATTTGGTGACTCCAGCTCGAAGTTTGTAAATAGTGTGGAGAGGGGGGCTGGGGGCAGTATGGCTAGGCGTGGCATCCAAATTTTTGATGCAGATCTTTGTGGAATGTCAATTGCTATCTTCATACCAAATTTGGTGACACTAGCTCGAAAATTGTTAAATGTGTGGAAAGGGTGGCTGGGGCGGTATGGGTGGGCGTGGCATCCAAAGTTTTGATGCAGATCTGTGTGGAATGTCAATTGCTATCTTCATACCAAATTTGGTGACTCCAGCTCGAAGTTTGTAAAGAGTAGGGAAAGGGGGGCTGGGGGCGGTATGGCTGGGCGTGGCATCCAAATTTTTGATGCAGATCTTTGTGGAATGTCAATTGCTACCTTCATACACAATTTGGTGACTCCAGCTCGAAGTTTGTAAAGAGTGGGGAAAGGGGGGCTGGGGGCAGTATGGCTGGGCGTGGCATCCAAATTTTTGATGCAGATCTTTGTGGAATGTCAATTGCTACCTTCATACAAAATTTGGTGACTCTAGCTCAAAGATTGTAAAAGGTTGGAAAGGGGGTGGAAGGGGTGCGCGTGGCTCCAAAACTTTGATGCAGTCTTTTGGGGGTCGTTGCAAGCTATCTTCCTGCCAAGTTTGGTGGCTCCAGCTCCACAAATATGGAAGATACACGCATTCCCGTTTTTGACGAAGCGTTGGGGCATCTGGGGGCGGCTAGGGTGGTATTGGTGGGCGTGGCATCCAAACTTTTGATGCAGTTTTTGGGGGGTCATCATCACCTATCTTGGCACCAGATTCGGTGGCTCTAGCTCAAAAACTGTGGGAGATATAAGCTTTTCTGATTTTAAAATGCGGGCGGGCTGGGGGCGGAATCGGTGGGCGTGACTCCAAAACTTTGATGCAGTTTTTTGGGGTTCGTTACCAGCTATCTTCCTACCAAATTTGGTGGCTCTAGCTCCACAAATCTGGAAGATACGCGTATTCTCGTTTTTGACGAAGCGTTGGGGCAGCTGGGGGCGGCTAGGATGGTATTGGTGGGCGTGGCATCCAAACATTTGATGCAGTTTTTAGGGGGTCATCATCGCCTATCTTGGCACCAAATTTGGGTGCTCTAGCTCAAAAACTGTGGGAGATATAGGCTTTTTTGACTTTAAAATGCGGAGGGGCTGGGCGCGGAATGGGGGGCATGGCTCCAACATTTTTGTTGCAGTTTTTTGGGGGTTGCTAGTAGCTATCTTCTTACCAAATTTGGTAGTTCTAGCTGTAAGGGTGTGTGCAATATGCGGATTTATCGTTTTTGAGTTATCGAATTTATCGATTTGCCAGCCCCCTAGTTATCGTAGAACCCCAATCTTGACACTTTAATTTACTATCCCATAGATAAAGAGAATTGGAAAGTTTCAAGTCTCTAGCTTGAAGGGTGTGGAAAAAAGTTGCGTTCATACAGACGGACAGACACCATGACGGACATTGCACAAACCCAATATACTCTTTACCTTCGGTATCGAGTATAAAAAAAAGATGGCTAAGAAAATAAAAAAAAAAGAGACGGCAATACTTTAATATCACTATTTCACAAGAATGCTACACTTAATAAAAAATGAAATGCATCGAAGAAAGTAAAAAAAAAAAACTTTTAGTCAGTCTTAAATGAACGTTTGTTGAGTTAACTATAAAAATGGAGCAGATTTTTGGTATTGGATTTAAAGCAATTGTGAAAAAATCGAGGGTTTTTTAAATGAGTTTGGCGAAATGATTTTTCCCGAACATCATGAATTGCTTGTGGAATATCGTGAATTTTTTTGGGATATGAAAACTGCCAACTAGTAAATTCCAAATATGGCGATCATCTTTCTGCGTGCAGGTGGTCATCTGATCTATCTACAGAGGGAGTTGATACATGTGGATGCTTTCACTACAGTATGCGTCTGACAAAACTAGAACGTTTAATTACAAAATATAAAAATTTAAACAAAAGAATGAACAAAAAACGTTTAAGTCAATAAGGAATCAAATGTTTAAATGCTAGATTTAAAAATAAAAATGTAATATCTTAAATATGTAGATATATTTCATTGAAAATAAAAATAATAATATAAAATAAACTCTACAACTTAAACCAAAAATGCCTCTTTTATTGATTTTGAAGTCAGTGCAGGATATAAGATTTTCTAGCACTTGACTAATTTTCAAAACAGATATATATATAAAAACAAAGGTTAGAAAGGGATGGCGCTAAACATTTTAATGACCAGCCTATATGATTGGATGATAGTATTCAACTTAAGGATGAACCAATCAATTAGCATTCTCATCTGCTTTTCATAGACACTTGTCTCCTCTATCCTTTTCCCCCTCTTACACCATCACACTCTAACACCCTCTCCCTCTAACTCCACATAACCCACATGAATGTTGTTATTGTTACTGCTCTTTACAAAAAAAAAAAAAATGTATGTACTGACTTTCTTACAGACAACGTACATGTCACATGTGTGCATCCTTGACACCAGCTCCTATGATCAAATAACCCACTTGAATGTTTTTATTGTTACTGCTCTTTACAAAAAACAATGCATGCTGTGGCTTAGGCTGTATTTGACTCTAATAATAAATGGTTAAATAGCCAAAACTGATTTTCTCAATAACTATGCTCAATGTTTATGGCTTGCTCGTTAAACAGGCGCATCCTTGACACCAGATCGTATGATCAAATAACCCACTTGAATGTTGTTATGTTGCTAATTTTGACAAAAAACAATGCATACTGTTGCCTGCTTGTATGTGTGCAAGGCAATGCACTTAAAACAGGAACACACTTGAAACCAGATCCTATGATCACTGATTCTCAAGTGGGTAATAAAAGTGTAAACCAGGATAGCTGATTCTCAAGTGGGGTAATAAATTATGATTGGGGATAATAAAAGTGACAGCTTCTTCCTGGCGTAGAACCGGCAATCACCTACTACTTTACTTCGTTAGTTATTTCATTCATTTTGCTTTCCATATTCTTTAACTTATTATTTCTTTGTTCGACTAACTGAGTTATATAAGCCGTTTGACTTTTTTTTTTAATTCAAATACTTAAAAATCAACGTATTCTTTGATTACCAAATCATCGTTATTTATGGGGCGGATTGAATTTGTAATGTGTTTGTTTTGGGCTTTTAGGTTACCATCCTCATCAATATGAATCCCACTCACAGCTTCAATCCCCCTTTTTAACTTCTCTGAGCGTTCTTTATCGTTCGAGAAATGACCAAACTTGTCAAGAGACATATTAATAATAAGAATATTTAATGAGTGTATATCATATATATTAAAAAATTATGTTTGCCTTTCGCTACTCTTCAATTATCGATACAATTTCATTATTATGACTACTGTTACCAGCTGCCTCTGAAGCGATCAAAAGCTTAAGTCTATTTACAATTTCATTAGGATTACCCAGCATGCATAATTTGGCTTATGCTTGTTGAGTATCATAAGAGTTCCGCCTTTATTTGTAGATTTTTTATTATTCAAAGGTGTAGACACTGCACTTGGCTCAACAACTTTTGGGAAAAGTTTTTTTTATTATAACAGTATACTTTTTGGAGCGATTACCCTTTAGTGCTTGTAGTGGCCGAACCCAAATATAAACAAGTGGAAACGTTGCAGTCGGACGCAACCGACTGCGGCATACTCGATACCAGTATTAAAACAGGTAAAAAGAGGCCTGATTGCAAAGGGGTACGGATGGGGCAGGGGTGTACGCTGCCTTAAAGATTCTCCGATGCAGATAGGGATGCAACCAACTATCTTCCTTCCAAATTTGGTGACTCTAGCTGAAAGTTTGTAAAAAGTGGGGAAAGGGGGGCTGGGGGCAGTATGGGTGGGCGTGGCATCGAAATCTTTGCTGCAGATATTTGTGAAATGTCAATTTCTATCTTCATACCAAATTTGGTGACTCTAGACTCAAAGACTATAAAAGGTGTGGAAAGGGGGTGGAAGGGGTGAGCGTGGCTCCAAAACTTTGATGCAGTCTTTTGGGGGTCGTTGCAAGCTATCTTCCTGCCAAGTTTGGTGGCTCTAGCTCCACAAATATGGAAGATACACGCATTCTCGTTTTTGACGAAGCGTTGGGGCAGCTGGAGGTGGCTAGGGCGGTATTGGTAGGCGTGGCATCCAAACTTTTGATGCAGTTTTTGGGGGGTCATCATCACCTATCTCGGCACCAAATTTGGTGGCTCTAGCTCAAAAACTGTAAAAGATATAGGCTTTTTTGACTTAAAAATGCGGGGGGCTGGGGGCGGAATGGGTGGGCGTGGCTCCAAAACTTTTATGCAGATTGTTGGGGGTCGTTGTCAGCTATCTTCCTACCAAATTTGGTGACTCTAGCTCGAAGCATGTAAAAGGTGGTGAAAGGGGGGCTATGGGGCTTGGGGCGGTATGGGTGGGCGTGGCATTCAAATTTTTGCTGCCGATCCATGTGGGATGTCAATTGCTATCTTCATACCAAATTTGGTGACTCTAGCTCGAAGTTTGTATAAAATGGGGAAAGGGAGGCTGGGGGCGGTATGGTTGGGCGTGGCATCAAAATTTTTGCTGCAGATCTTTGTGGAATGTCAAATGCTATCTTCATACCAAGTTTGGTGACTCTAGCTCAAAGTTTGTATAAGGTGGGAAAAGGGGGGCGGAATGGTTGGGCAAGGCTCCAAAACTTTGATGCAATTCTTTTGGGGTTGTTGCCAGCTATCTTCCTACCAAATTTGGTGGCTCTAGCTCCACTATTCTGGAAGATACACGCATTCTCGTTTTTGACGAAGCGTTGGGGCAGATGGGGGTGGCTAGGGCGGTATTGGTAGGCGTGGCATCCAAACTTTTGATGCAGTTTTTGGGGGGTCATCATCGCCTATCTTGGCACCAAATTTGGTGACTCTAGCTAAAAAACTGTGGGAGATATAGGCTTTTCTGATTTCAAAATGCGGGGGGGGCTGGGGGCGGAATGGGTGGGCGTGGCTACAAAACTTTGATGCAGTTTTTTGGGGGTTGCTAGTAGCTATCTTCTCACCAAATTTGGTAGTTCTAGCTGTCAGGATGTGCGAAATATGTGGATTTATCGGTTTTGAGTTATCGAATTTATCGATTTGCGAGCCCCCCAGTTATCGTAGAACCCCCATCTTGACACTTTAATTTACTATCCCATAGATAAAGAGAATTGGAAAGTTTCAAGTCTCTAGCTTGAAGGGTGTGGAAAAAACTTGCGTTCATACAGACGGACAGACACCATGACGGACATTGCACAAACGCAATATACTCTTTACCTTCGGTATCGAGTATAAACAATAGAAAAGTTATCAAAGTTTCGAACCACCGACGCGGGTGATGTTGCGGCGAATATGCGCTGTCTAAACCTAATTGGTCAACATAATCGTATGATTTACTACGCAAAAAATGCATGTAACGATATAACTACCGAACACCAGCTTATGCAGGTACAGCCAAAGGCAGCCGACAGCTTAGTAGTTATTCGAGAACATTTATTCAAGAGCGACGGTCGTGTATATTAACTTTAGCAAGATTAAGAATATACACACGTGCTCGTATATGTATATAAGTTAAATTGAAATTATAATTATAAGTTAATTATAACAAACACAAATAGAAGGACAAAAATAAGAATAAAATAAAATCAGTGCCAGTGCAGGTAGAACTGAAGTGAGAATTATTGTGTTAAAGATTTTTATGAGACATAATCAGCAGGTGGAAGTTTAAACGAGGTTACCCTTCCCTTGGCCTTGCGATTGAACGACCAAGTATAGAAGACATCTGTTCAAGGGACAACGTGGGTTAATTTCGGCCAATAACCTTTGCAAGGGCGAATGAAACGCACACACAATCGCGACGGCGCTAGCACGCGTGGCTGCTGAGCTCCGCGGTGATCAGCCTAACCTTAACGGAGCATCATTCACTTAGTCTGCATAACTACCGATCACTCATAAATATGAATATCAGTTAATTTGTCACAAAAACAGAAAACAACCACCAGCGAAGTACATGAAAACGATATAAAAATGAGTTGTAGCTAATCAACGTGTGGATTCAGTACTAATCTTGGCCGTCTGTGCAAGTTAGAATTTCTTTGTGAGTGATATGTTTTGAACGAGCTTGCCAACGCTCCAGAATTCCTCTTGCTTCTATGATTCGCTATCACCGCGATTGAAGTTCAAGTTCAAGGCCAAGTCTTTGCAGTCTCTCTGCATTAAGGCTTAGTTACCCGAACTTAACTTGAATTGACTTCAACTTGAATTGAATTAACCAAACAGCTGATCTGTTCAATTTTACGGAAAACACAGCTTGCTGGTTACCCTCAACTTGACTTGAATTGAGTTGACTTGACTTGACTTGAAAACCTGCAGAAAACAGAATTTCTAGTTCAAGTTCAAGTTCTAGTTCATGTTCCAGTTCAGCAGCTGATTGCAAAATGGATGAGCACAAGCTAATTTGTTTGGTGCAAGAAAATGAATTTTTATACAATAAAGCTAGCAATCCATCTAAAAAAAAGGAAGCTTGGATATTAATTGCCACAGAATTGGAATCACTTCGTGAGTATAATATTATTTACATAATTTTATTTTTTTTTTATTGTTTTGTTTTTTTCTGAAGCGGATATATGTGAGCGGTGCTGGACATCGCTAAGAGAACGCTAAAACAAAATCCTTCGCCAAATGGAATGTCCATCAGGAAGTGGAGCGAAAAATGGAGACGATTGGATACATTTTGATTCCATGTCGTTTTTAAGAAGCCATTAACTGAAGCGCAAGTAGGTTAAAAAAGTTTTGTGTTTTATATTAAAGTATAATATTGTTATATTCTATTTGAAGGCAGCGCACGAGCTTTTTTTTTTTTTGAATGAATCGTTGTCTGCTGCTCCTTGGATGATGTCGCAGCCATTGGTACCTGGATCTCCAGCGACGGACTCCAATTCGCCTTTATTTACATTGGAAGTCCATGACAGCTTCGATTCGTTGCTTAATGCTGGAACGGAAGTTGCGACTCCGACAAATGATTTGTCCATGCAGTCATCCAGATCATCAACAACACAAATACAGACAGAAAAACAAACAACGTCAACACCGATGGCATCACCTCAGCCGAAAAGTCAAGGCAAAAAAAATGACTTTTCGGAAATTTTGGGCGAGGTTAACCAAACATTTAATAGTTACGTGCAAAGTGTAATGAATCGGCAAGAGGATAAAGTGGTAAGTGGTTTCACCACAACTGTGTACGCATTATTAGCAGAGATGAAGCCCAAAAAAAAATTAAAAACAATGATGACCATAATGAAGGTGCTACAAGATGCGCAGCTAGAGAGCGACGAGGAGTAAAGAAATTACAAAAATAAATAATACTTTAGAAAGAAAAACTCATCAGCATTTATTTATTTATTTGTTTATTTAATTTATAAATTGGGCTGGAATGCTACTGCCCCTGCGCTGAAATATCTGCATAATTCTTCACGAACTTGCTGCGCTCTGCTCGAACTCCGTCGTATATGGGACACAAAATTTCTAAGAGTACCATTGGGACCAACGTCGTTTCTCCAATCTCCCAAAATTATTGTATTATCCGACGCATCTCTATCAACATACGATTCTGGGCAATACAAGCGTTCAATGTCATTCAGCATAATAAAATTATGCAGAACTAAGCAAGCTAGAACAATCTTTTCGCAGTTCTCTGGCATAAACTCCAACGTCGTGTTTAATATGCGCCAACGTGCCGTTAGTATTCCGAATGCATTTTCTACTACTCGTCGCGCCCGAGAGAGCCGATAGTTGAATATTTTTGCCTTCAGCTCAAGCATTTCTCCTTGACGCCGTGGAGCAATCGGCTTCATTAAATTTGCCGTTAGCTGAAAAGCCACATCAGCAACAAAGTAATGGGCAACGGTTTTCGCGCAGGCAATGGCAGCTTGTTTTCCAACAAGGCTCTTCCAAAATCACTTATCGAAACACACCTGAAAATTTATTTAAAATCAATAACTTTGTCTATATGTACATATATGTGTGAAATTAGAAGCTTACCTCCATCGCTTTCACTGCCGTAGCTTCCGATGCTTATGTCTGTAAAAATATAACGCGCATCGCAAACAGCCATAAGCACCAAGCTGAAATATTTTTTATAATTAAACCAGCAGCTTCCGGAGTTTTTGGGGCACTTTATGGCGATGTGTTTGCCATCTATGGCACCCACACAATTTGGCATATGCCACATTCTCCTGAACTCCGCTTCAATGTCTTTATATTGAGACATTGTTGGGGTTGTCATATATACTGGAGAAAGAACACGCCAGAGCTCCTCGCAAGTCTCCAAAACAATCTCCCTCACAGTAGCTTTGCCTATCTTATAGCTCCAAGCTATTGTCTGCATACTTGTTCCGTGTGTTAAAAACCTTAATTTTATTTAAACATTAACATTCGAATAAGAAGTATCTAAATAAATATATATGTACTAACAACAAAGTCATGGAACGCCGTTCTTCCATACTTATCCGTTGTCTTGGACGCGCAAGAGAATTGCCCAACAGCGTTAGCAATAGATTAAATAAGGTCTTGGACATTCTATTGTGCAGCAAAAACTGCGAATCATCCAAGTTCTTAATTTTTCTGAACGTTTTCCTGTAGTAGCCAGCTACATTCCAATCCCTATTAATAGGCCTAACTGCCCAACGCCGCGTTCGCATTTCTGGCATTGCGCTGGCTATAATGCCCATTTGCACCAAGTACATATAAAATATGGTCACCATATCATCCATTTTTAATTAAATTTTTCTGCAGACACTTAAACAGATTATATCAAAACAATGACAAACAACTGTTCGATAAGTCCATGCCCACCGTTGCATTCACGCTCACGTTCAGGTTCAGGTTCATGTTAAGTTCACGTTTTATTGAGTTCGGGTAGTCGCTAAAATTTCACGTTCAAGTTAAGTTCAAGTTCAAGTTCAAGTTCAAGTCAATTTAAGTTCGAGTCAATTCAAGTTCGGGTAACTGAGCCTTTACTTTAACTATATGTTAATGTAATTTGCTGCTACAGTAACGTCCAACAATGAAGGCATAGGTTAAGTTAAATTCTATTTAAGATTGAAATGTTTGATTTAAGTGATCTAATCTTTATGAGTGATGGTAGCCGATGGTAATATAAATCATATATGGGTACATGCATAGAGTGCATTATTTTGATAATTCATTTTTTTTAAAGCAGACTCAACTTGAGCAACATCAACAACGTCATCGACATCTTTGGGCCCAACGATACAGTGATGCAGCATAAAATAAAGTAAAGCGTAAACACATTTGGAATTGTGAGTAAAACTAATCTATTTGAATATTGCCATCTATACATGGAGTATAAGTACATTTACACAGATATCACAGCTCATAAATATTTATTCTTTTGTTAGCAATTTTGAGGCATATTATGGCCGACTTTTTTTTTTGTAGAATCATGAGTTTAACCCAGTTCAATTGATGATTGTCCAGATTTATATACTTATATACACAAATGAATTATGATGAAGTACAACTTGTATGTTGAAATATCTAGTTATTTAAGATGAATATGGAGAATGAATATAAATACATATATATAATGAAGTTTGAAGAAAAGAAATGAAGACTTTAAAAATTCAAATATATCCGCCAAGTAATCATGTCGAAACTCTTTAGGATGCCATAAAGGATTAAGAGCCTTTATTATAGGGACAACGCACTTACCCTAGCAGTTGTCAGGGTCGGGTGGGTACAGACAGAGAGCGAATAACACCTCTAGCTTCTCTAAGAGGCCATTTAACAGTATAGGCATATTCTCTATTTGATTGTGTCGGTATCTAATTTCCTTTTATTTTATCTTCATGTGTGAACATAACTTTATTCGGATGTTTACGCATGATCCTCTAGTTATTCTGTCGCGCATTATTATTTTTATTGTGGTAGTGTAACTGTGTAGTTGGGTGAGGAAGAATCCCGACCGATCCGACGAGCTAGTACCGAGCATAGCGAGAATGCGCAACCCCGAACCCGGCTACACCACGAGAAGTTGTACTGTGAACACTACATAATAAATTTTGGCGCCCAAAACGTGGAACAAGACTACATACATATTTTGCACCCAACCGGTGAAACCCGTTTCCTGATTCTAAGCAATTGTCATATTAGCTTTGATGATTCTTAACATTAGAATAACCGTAAACGAACACCTAAACAGTTAGGGACACCACCTAAGCTTAAATAAACCATCCATTCAAGATCACATATTTTGTATTCAAGTTATTGTAAGCGTTATTTAAACCTGTCATTTAGTATTCGAAAACTGTTATTGGACTTCGATGGCAATCCGATTTTGAGGATTGATCGACCATTATAGATCCGGGATACCTTAGCGATAGATAATTTAACTACAGCTTTTCAGTAGTATCACTTTGGATAACAAGTTTTTGGAGAGTGCGGATTTGCAATAATCTGGAACAATTCAGTTATTGTCCTGCTATTCAATATAACTCAAACCCAAATCAGCAATAGTTTCAATCATTTCAAAACAATAGTAAGAGTATATGGCGATGTTACATTGGTCAAATATTTAGCGTTTTAAGGAGTAATTTGGCATGATGAAAAGCAGATAGAAATATTATTTGACATTGAAAACTTGAAAAGTATATCAATTTGGTTTTGAGTTTAGATTTACTTGAAGTAGTGAAATACAGGTATAATTATTTCTGTTAATACTCGATACCGAAGGTAAAGAGTATATTGGTTTTGTGCAATGTCCGTCATGGTGTCTGTCCGTCTGTCCGTCCGTATGTGTGCAAGTTTTTTCCACACCCTTCAAGCTAGAGACTTGAAACTTTCCAATTCTCTTTATCTATGGGATAGTAAATTAAAGTGTCAAGATTGGGGGGCTGGCAAATCGATAAATTCGATAACTCAAAACCGATAAATCCACATATTTCGCACATCCTAACAGCTAGAAAAACCAAATTTTGTAAGAAGATAGCTACTAGCAACCCCCAAAAAACTGCATCAAAAATTTTGGAGCCACGCCCCCCATTCCGCCCCCAGCCCCCCGCATTTTAAAGTCAAAAAAGCCTATATCTCCCACAGTTTTTGAGCTAGAGCCACCAAATTTGGTGCCAATTTAGCTGAGGATGACCCCCCAAAAACTGCATCAAAAGTTTGGATGCCACGCCCACCAATACCACCCTAGCCGCCCCCAGCTGCCCCAACGCTTTGTCAAAAACGAGAATGCGCGTATCTTCCAGAGTAGTGGAGCTAGAGCCACCAAATTTGGCAGGAAGATAGCTGGTAACGAACCCCAAAAAACTGCATCAACATTTTGGAGCCACGCCCCCCATTCCGCCCCCAGACCCCTCGCATTTTAAATTCAAAAATCCTATATCTCCCACAGTTTTTGGGCTAGAGCCACCAAATTTGGTGCCAATTTAGCTGAGGATGACCCCCCAAAAACTGCACCAAAAGTTTGGATGCCACGCCCACCAATACCACCCTAGCCGCCCCCAGCTGCCCCAACGCTTTGTCAAAAACGGGAATGCGTGTATCTTCCAGAGTAGTGGAGCTAGAGCCACCAAATTTGGTAGGAAGATAGCTGGTAACGACCCCAAAAGAACTGCATCAAAGTTTTGGAGCCACGCCCACCCATTCCGCCCCCAGCCCCCCCCGAATTTAGAAATCAGAAAATACTATATCTCCCACAGTTTTTTAGCTAGAGTCACCAAATATGGTGCCAAGATAGATGATGATGACCCCCCAAAAACTGCATCAAAATTTTGGATGCCACGCCTACCAATACCGCCCTAGCCACCCCCATCTGCCCCAACGCTTCGTCAAAAACGGGAATGCGTGTATCTTCCAGAGTAGTGGAGCTAGAGCCACCAAATTTGGTAGGAAGATAGCTGGCAACAACCCCAAAAGAATTGCATCAAAGTTTTGGAGCCTTGCCCAACCATTCCGCCCCCCTTTTCCCACCTTATACAAACTTTGAGCTAGAGTCACCAAATTTGGTATGAAGGTAGCATTTGACATTCCACAAGGATCTGCAGCAAAAATTTGGATGCCACGCCCATTCATACCGCCCCCAGCCCCCCTTTCCCCACTTTATACAAACTTTGAGCTAGAGTCACCAAATTTGGTATGAAGATAGCATTTGACATTCCACAAGGATCTGCATCAAAAATTTGGATGCCACGCCCAACAATACCGCCCCCAGCCCCCCTTTCCCCACTTTATACAAACTTTGAGCTAGAGTCACCAAATTTGGTATGAAGATAGCAATTGACATCCCACATGGATGGGCATCAAAATCTTTAATACTGGTATCGAGTATACCGCAATCGGTTGCGTCCGACTGCAACGTTTCCACTTGTTTTATATTGGAGTAGAAGAAGCAGGATGGCAGTACAACGCAGTACAGAAAATCTAATTTCCGCTCTTCAGGAAGAGTCACCAGTTTGTAGCGAATGTAATTAAACAATTTCGGGAGTAGGAATTATAGCTAACAACCCATGTAAACATAGATTTCACAAAAATTGTATTTTTGAGGCGTTTAAGGTCAAAAATGCTTGTCCAGTTTGTTCCAAGGAGTGTACAGAGATGATGCTGACATACTCGTGCAATAACTTGGCAACTGAGCTAAGCGATGCAGGGTCAGCACCTGCAAACTTAGTTCAGCCACTAGAACTAATAGAGAGACCGCAGGGGTCTAGAGGTGCAATTAATAAGAGAGGTAGAAAAAGTTACGGTAGAGGAATGTCCACAAGAAAGACTAACAGACTATATCGTGACGATAGTTCATTAAATGATGATTTGACGAACTGTATACAGTCTACTGTGTCGGCGCAGCAAGCACTGATGCTTGAAGATTTGACAGCAAGCCTGCGGACGAACATAGAAGCGTGTATTCAGAAGCAATTGACAGCGCTTCACATAGGCTTACCAGAACCAGAAAGTAGTAATAATGTTATTAGACGAGAATCAGCGTCTCACACAGGAACGGAGTTTAATCGTTCCAGAGTCAGCAATATTCCAAGCGGAGGGGGCTCAAATGTATCTCCAGAAAAGGTGTCAGGAATTATACAAAATTGGCGTATAAAATTCGACGGCACAAAACAATGTATGCGAGTCGATGAATTTATTTATCGCGTACGGGCGTTAGCCGATCAAAATCTGAATCAAGATTATAAGCTTTTATGCGACCATATATACCTTTTATTTGCCGGTAAAGCCAGCGATTGGTTTTGGAAGTTTCATCGTAAATTCTCAGACTTTACTTGGGAAGACTTTTGCAAAGAGTTGCGTGAACGTTTCGACGAAGGTGAAACCGATTTAGATATTTGGGAAAAGATCAGGAAGAGAGGTCAAGGTGAAAACGAGCCATTTGACGACTACCAATATGCTATCGAAGACTTGGCAGATAGGCTTCATAGAAGCATACTGGAAGAACAACTCGTAGATATAATGATTTGAAATTCTAAACACAGTCTTCATCATGAGTTGCTGCACTTAAAAGTGACCAAGCGGTCGAAGTTACGTGAAAATTTTCAGAAGAAGTTTGTGCAATGCAAAAGAAAACTGTAGCTCCAATTTGTTGGAATTGTGACAAATTAGGACACAGATTCGACGTATGTTTAGAGCAGCGCAAAATATTTTGCTATGGATGCGGCGAAAAAGACACTTTTAAGCCACGATGCGTTAAATGCAATCCGACGGGAAACCGACCGGCGGATGTGCCAAAATAGACCCCTTGGGCACATCCGGTAAACTTACGGAAGAATTTGCTCATGGAAATTTAAAATAAAAAAGAAGAAAGGTGGTTGATTCAGAAGTACAGACTGAACCAGAGCTCATTCACTGGTCAACATACATATTAGACTAGAGAAAAATCACAAAGTACGTGAAAGAATTTTTACTAATTTAGAAAGCATTAGTTTTAAGCCAAAACGATCTACCTTACGGCTTAGAAAATTTTGGAAATGCTTTCGAGCGGATCGCAAGAAAATAGTTTCATACTCTATACAGATATAACAAGTGGAAACGTTGCAGTCGGACGCAACCGACTGCGGCATACTCGATACCAGTATTAAAACAGGTAAAAAGAGGCCTGATTGCAAAGGGGTACGGATGGGACAAGGGTGTACGCTGCCTTAAAGATTCTCCGATGCAGATAGGGATGCCACCAACTATCTTCCTTCCAAATTTGGTGACTCTAGCTGAAAGTTTGTAAGAGCTGTTGAAAGGGGGGCTGGGGGCGGTATGATTGGGTGTGGCATCCAAATTTTTACTGCAGATCTTATCGAAATGTCAATTGCTACCTTCATACCAAATTTGGTGACTCTAGCTCGAAAATTGTTAAATGTGGGGAAAGGGGGCTGGGGGCGGTATGGGTGGGCGTGGCATCCAAATTTTTGATGCAGATCTTTGTGGAATGTCAATTGCTACCTTCATTCCAAATTTGGTGACTCTAGCTCGGAGTTTGTAAAAGGTGGGGAAAGAGGAGCTAGGGGCGGTATGGGTGGGTGTGGCATCCAAATTTTTCCTGCAGATCTTTGTGAAATGTCAATTGCTATCTTCATACCAAATTTGGTGACTCTAGCTCAAAGTTTGTAAAGAGTGGAAGAGGGGGGCTGGGGGCAGTATGGCTAGGCGTGGCATCCAAATTTTTGATGCAGATCTTTGTGGAATGTCAATTGCTACCTTCATTCCAAATTTGGTGACTCTAGCTCGGAGTTTGTAAAAGGTGGGGAAAGAGGAGCTAGGGGCGGTATGGGTGGGTGTGGCATCCAAATTTTTCCTGCAGATCTTTGTGAAATGTCAATTGCTATCTTCATACCAAATTTGGTGACTCTAGCTCAAAGTTTGTAAAGAGTGGAAGAGGGGGGCTGGGGGCAGTATGGCTAGGCGTGGCATCCAAAGTTTTGATGCAGATCTGTGTGGAATGTCAATTGCTATCTTCATACCAAAATTTGGTGACTCTAGCTCGAAGTTTGTAAAGAGTGGGGAAAGGGGGGCTGGGGGTGGTATGGGTGGGCGTGGCATCCAAAGTTTTGCTGCAGATCTATGTGGAATTTCAATTGCTACTTTCCTTCCAAATTTGGTGACTCTAGCTCGAAGTTTGTTAAATGTGGGGAAAGGGGGGCTGGGGGCGGTATGGGTGGGCGTGGCATCCAAAGTTTTGATGCAGGTCTTTGTGGAATTTCAATTGCTACCTTCATACAAAATTTGGTGACTCCAGCTCGAAATTTGTAAAGAGTGGGGAAAGGGGGGCAGTATGGCTGGGCGTGGCATCCAAATTTTTGATGCAGATCTTTGTGGAATGTCAATTTCTACCTTCATACAAAATTTGGTGACTCTAGCTCAAAGATTGTAAAAGGTGTGGAAAGGGGGTGATGCAGTTTTTTTGTGGGTTGCTAGTAGCTATCTTCCTACCAAATTTGGTGGCTCTAGCTCCGCAAATCTGGAAGATACGCGCATTCTCGTTTTTAGGGGGTCATCATCGCCTATCTTGGCACCAAATTTGGTGGCTCTAGATCAAAAACTGTGGGAGATATAGGCTTTTTTGACTTTAAAATGCGGAGGGGCTGAGGGCGGAATGGGGGGGCGTGGCTCAAAAATTTTTGATACAGTTTTTTGGGAGTTGCTAGTAGCTATCTTCTTACCAAATTTGGTAGTTCTAGCTGTAAGGGTGTGTGCAATATGCGGATTTATCGTTTTTGAGTTATCGAATTTATCGATTTGCCAGCCCCCTAGTTATCGTAGAACCCCAATCTTGACACTTTAATTTACTATCCCATAGATAAAGAGAATTGGAAAGTTTCAAGTCTCTAGCTTGAAGGGTATGGAAAAAAGTTGCGTTCATACAGACGGACAGACGGACAGACACCATGACGGACATTGCACAAACCCAATATACTCTTTACCTTCGGTATCGAGTATAAAAATCGAAGGTAGAGATTTTGTAGCTCTATTAGATTCGGGAGCAACCATTAGTTGCATAGGAGGAACAGCTGCCGTAGAATTTATGTCACATAATAATAAAAAAAAATGTGCAGGCACGATTCGTACTGCTAATGGCACATCCAGTAATGTTGTAGGAAAGATAAACACAGATGTTGTGTATAGAGGCAAAAAGGCCAATTTGGAACTGTTTATTATCCCTGGACTTAAACAAAATATTTACCTTGGGATTGATTTTTGGCGTAAATTCGGTTTGATAGAGGCAATTACACTGCCCAGCGAAATATTCGAGCTCGAGGTAGCTACAACCAGCCCTGTCAGAGAACAACCGAAATTTCATATTTTATCTAGAGACCAGCAAACGCGATTAAACAATGTCATAGATGTTTTTCCATCATTCGCTAAGGAAGGCCTCGGTCAAACTAATTTGATCAAACACTCAATTGACGTGGGAACTGCAATACCCATTAAGCAACGTCATTGGCCAATTTCACCAGCAGTAGAAAAACAAATGTTCGCTGAAGTCGATAATATGTAAGCCTTAGGAGTTATCGAGGAATCTCATAGCCCTTGGAGCAGTAATTGTGTTCTCGTAAAGAAAGGAGACAAATATCGATTATGCCCTTACCCACGCGAAGTTAATAAAGTAACGCGACGAGATGCATATCCCTTACCTCATATAGACGGAATTCTTAGTAGATTGCCGCCGGCCAGATTTATAACCGGTCTGGACATGAAACATGCATTCTGGCAAATTCCACTAGACAAGGATTCACGTCAATATACGGCTTTTACGATACCAAATCGTCCGCTCTATCAATATACAATGATGCCATTTGGGTTATGCAACGCGGCTCAAACGCTTTGTCGTTTAATGGACCAAGTTATCCCAGCCCATTTGCGTACACGAGTTTTTGTTTATTTAAACGATTTGTTAGTTTTATCAGATGATTTAGACTCACATCTAGTTCTGTTGCAAGAAATAGCATTGTGTTTGCGTAAAGCGAATCTTACTATCAATATTGCAAAATCCAAGTTCTGTATGCGAGAGATAAAATATCTCGGCTTTATTATTGGAGAAGGACAGCTGAAAACAGATCCAGACAAAATTAAAGCAATAAAGCAGTTTCCTGTTCCAACGACAGTGAAACAATTGCGTCGGTTGTTAGGCTTAGCCGGATGGTATAGGCGATTCGAGATTTTAACAAGCCCTTCATATTGTTATGCGATGCTAGCACTTTCGGTATCGGGTGCGTGTTAGCACAAGAGCGGAACGGGAATGAGTTACCCATAGCATAAATGTCGGAGAAGTTATCCAAAGCCCAGCGTATCTATTCAGTTAGTGAGTTGGAATGCTTAGCTGTTCTGAAGGGTGTAAAGAAGTTTCGTCCTTACATAGAAACGCAGGATTTTGTTGTTATTACTGATCACGCTTCGCTGCAATGGTTAATGCGACAAAGAGACTTATCTGGCAGGTTAGCTAGATGGTCAATGAAATTACAGGCATTCAAATTCACAATAACTCATAGTTGCTGACGCCTTATCGCGCCGAAATGATGCAGAAATAGATGAATTACAATTACCTAGTCCTATTGTCGATTTGCAATCTATTCACTTTAAGTCTGCTGAATATTTGAGTTTGCAAGAACGTATAAAACTCAATCAAGCGAACCTCCCTGATTTAAAAATTGTTGATAATAACGTGTATAAAAGAACAGTATTCAACAACAAAGACCGTTCAAACAAGGACACCGCTTGGTAATTATGGATTCCAACGGCATTAGTTTCTCAAGTACTAAAGTCGGAACATGATGCACCCAACTCAGCGCAAGAAAAACTGAAGAGATATTTGTTTTGGCCACGTATGGTGAGCGAAATAAGAGCTTATATCTCTAACTGTGATGTATGTCGAGTAACTAAGAGTCCAAATATAGTTTTACGACCACCAATGGGTAAACCGATTATGTCTGACAGACCGTTTCAGAAATTATATATAGATTTGTTAGGCCCATGGTTGACCACAATACAAAATTTCACTTCTTATGTCCCCTCAAGAAATTTACAGCCCCTAAAATCTGTAACTATCTCGAAAGCCAAGTATTTTATACATTTGGTGTTCCAGAGGTCATATTATCTGATAATGGTTCGCAATTTAAGTCAAGTGTATTTGAGTCGTTCTTAATACGATTCGGTGTTACTCATATGTGTACGGCCATACATTCACCACAAGCATATGCAAGCGAGCGATTTAATCGGTCCGTGTTAGCCGCAATTCGTGCATACATTAGACAAGATCACACCAATTGGGATATTAACATCAATGCTATAAGTGGCGCTTTGAGAGCTGCTTTGCAAGAAGTACTGCTTATTCACCCTATTGTTTGGCTTTTGGTCAACTTATGGTTTTGAATGAGAAGATTTTGAATTGCTGCGTAAATTTGATCTTCTCAATGATGACGTATGTTTGAATCGATCGGATGCCTTACAAATTGCGAGACAGGCTGCAAAAATAAACATAAACAAAGTACACGAGTCTAATGCGAAAAAGTATAATCTGCGGAGTCGGAAGGTACAATTTTATATTGGTGACGATGTTTTTGCTCGAAACTTTACGCAGAGCAACGCTATTAAAAAGTTCAGTTCCAAGTTAGCACCAGTGTTTATACGAGCGAATGTTGTAAAGAAACGAAGTCCATATTACTTTGAGTTGGTGGATCTTACAGGGAAAAAGATAGGCAGACATCACATAAAAGATATGCAAGCAAGAAATGAATGTTCAGCCCTTTACAGATAATGACCCTGCGAGCAAGTCTAGGACCTTTATCTGTGCTGTTGTGGCCGAACCTAAACATAAAAAAACAAGTGGAAACGTTGCAGTCGGACGCAACCGACTGCGGTATACTCGATACCAGTATTAAAACTGGTAAAAACAGGCCTGATTGCAAAGATGCCTTAAAGATTTTCTGATGCAGATGAGCATGCAACAAGCTATCTTCATACCAAATTTGGTGACTCTAGCTACAAGTTTGTAAAAGGTGTGGAGAGGGGGGCTGGGAGCGGATTGGGTGGATGTGGCATCCAAATTTGTGATGCAGATCTTTGTGGAATGTCAATTGCTATCTTCATATCAAATTTAGTGACTCTAGCTCGAAGTTTGTTAAAGGTGGGAAAGGGGGGCTGGAGGTGGTATGGGTGGGCGTGGCATCCATGTTTTTGATGCAGATCTATGAGGAATGTCAATTGCTATCTTCATACCAAATTTGGTGACTCTAGCTCGAAGTTTTTAAAAAGTGGGAAAAGCGGTGGGGGGAGGCTGGGGGCGAAATGGTGGGCGTGGAAGACAGTAGAAAAACTGAAGAGATATTTGTTTTGGCCACGTATGGTGAGCGAAATAAGAGCTTATATCTCTAACTGTGATGTATGTCGAGTTGCTAAGAGTCCAAATATAGTTTTACGACCACCAATGGGTGTATAGATTTATTAGGCCCATACCCAATGACAAAAAGCGGTAACATTGGATTGTTAATTGTGGTTGACCACAATAAAAATTTCACTTTTTATGTCCTCTCAAGAAATTTACAGCCCCTAAAATCTGTAACTATCTCGAAAGCCAAGTATTTTATACATTTGATGTTCCAGAAGTTATATTATCTGATAATGGTTCGCAGTTTAAGTCAAGTGTATTTGAGTCGTTCTTAACACGGTTCGGTGTTACTCATATGTGTACGGCTATACGTTCACCACAAGCAAATGCAAGCGAGTGATTGAATCGGTCCGTGTTAGCCGCAACGCGTGCATACATTGGACAAGATCACACCAATTGGGATATTAACATCAATGCTATAAGTGGCGCTTTGAGAGCTGCTTTGCAAGAAGTACTGCTTATTCACCCTATTGTTTGGCTTTTGGTCAACTTATGGTTTTGAATGGGAAAGATTTTGAATTGCTGCGTAAATTTGATCTTCTCAATGATGACGTATGTTTGAATCGATCGGATGCCTTACAAATTGCGAGACAGGCTGCAAAAATAAACATAAACAAAGTACACGAGTCTAATGCGAAAAAGTATAATCTGCGGAATCGGAAGGTACAATTTTATATTGGTGACGATGTTTTTGCTCGAAACTTTACGCAGAGCAACGCTATTAAAAAGTTCAGTTCCAAGTTAGCACCAGTGTTTATACGAGCGAATGTTGTAAAGAAACGAAGTCCATATTACTATGAGTTGGTGGATCTTACAGGGAAAAAGATAGGCATATATCACATAAAGGATATGCAAGCAAGAAAACGGTAGAATTTTTAGCCTTTTTCAGATAATGGCCCTGCGAGCAAGTCTAGGCCCTTTATCTGTGCTGTAGTGGCCGAACCCAAATATAAAACAATAGAAAAGTTACCAAGGTTTCGAACCACCAACGCGGGTGATGTTGCGGCGAATATGCGCTGTCTAAACCTAATTGGTCAACATAATCGTATGATTTACTACGCAAAAAATGCATGTAACGATATAACTACCGAACACCAGCTTATGCAGTTACAGCCAAAGGCAGCCGACAGCTTAGTAGTTATTCGAGAACATTTATTCAAGAGCGACGGTCGTGTATATTAACTTTAGCAAGATTAAGAATATACACACGTGCTCGTATATATATATAAGTTAAATTGAAATTATAATTATAAGTTAATTATAACAAACACAAATAGAAGGACAAAAATAAGAATAAAATAAAATCAGTGCCAGTGCAGGTAAAACTGAAGTGAGAATTATTGTGTTAAAGATTTTTATGAGACATAATCAGCAGGTGGAAGTTTAAACGAGGTTACCCTTCCCTTGGCCTTGCGATTGAACGACCAAGTATAGAAGACATCTGTTCAAGGGACAACGTGGGTTAATTTCGGCCAATAACCTTTGCAAGGGCGAATGAAACGCACACACAATCGCGACGGCGCTAGCACGCGTGGCTGCTGAGCTCCGCGGTGATCAGCCTAACCTTAACGGAGCATCATTCACTTAGTCTGCATAACTACCGATCACTCATAAATATGAATATCAGTTAATTTGTCACAAAAACAGAAAACAACCACCAGCGAAGTACATGAAAACGATATAAAAATGAGTTGTAGCTAATCAACGTGTGGATTCAGTACTAATCTTGGCCGTCTGTGCAAGTTAGAATTTCTTTGTGAGTGATATGTTTTGAACGAGCTTGCCAACGCTCCAGAATTCCTCTTGCTTCTATGATTCGCTATCACCGCGATTGAAGTTCAAGTTCAAGGCCAAGTCTTTGCAGTCTCTCTGCATTACTTTAACTATATGTTAATGTAATTTGCTGCTACAGTAACGTCCAACAATGAAGGCATAGGTTAAGTTAAATTCTATTTAAGATTGAAATGTTTGATTTAAGTGATCTAATCTTTATGAGTGATGGTAGCCGATGGTAATATAAATCATATATGGGTACATGCATAGAGTGCATTATTTTGATAATTCATTTTTTTTAAAGCAGACTCAACTTGAGCAACATCAACAACGTCATCGACATCTTTGGGCCCAACGATACAGTGATGCAGCATAAAATAAAGTAAAGCGTAAACACATTTGGAATTGTGAGTAAAACTAATCTATTTGAACATTGCCATCTATACATGGAGTATAAGTACATTTACACAGATATCACAGCTCATAAATATTTATTCTTTTGTTAGCAATTTTGAGGCATATTATGGCCGACTTTTTTTTTTGTAGAATCATGAGTATAACCCAGTTCAATTGATGATTGTCCAGATTTATATACTTATATACACAAATGAATTATGATGAAGTACAACTTGTATGTTGAAATATCTAGTTATTTAAATTGAATATGGAGAATGAATATAAATACATATATATAATGAAGTTTGAAGAAAAGAAATGAAGACTATTTAAAAATTCAAATATATCCGCCAAGTAATCATGTCGAAACTCTTTAGGATGCCATAAAGGATTAAGAGCCTTTATTATAGGGACAACGCACTTACCCTAGCAGTTGTCATGGTCGGGTGGGTACAGACAGAGAGCGAATAACACCTCTAGCTTCTCTAAGAGGCCATTTAACAGTATAGGAATATTCTCTATTTGATTGTGTCGGTATCTAATTTCCTTTTATTTTATCTTATTGTGGTAGTGTAACTGTGTAGTTGGGTGAGGAAGAATCCCGACCGATCCGACGAGCTAGTACCGAGCATAGCGAGAATGCGCAACCCCGAACCCGGCTACACCACGACAAGTTGTACTGTGAACACTACATGCTTCATTTGGCTGATGATATCTTCTATGAGCATTTGTTTTTGACAAGATTTCCTTATATGTATCCAGATGCAATTGGTTATAAGCATGTGGATTTTTTAAAAAGATTAAAGAATACAATCCAGGAGTAAGATTCCACTTTTCACCCGTTTTCACTTCTAGTCTTTTGTTGTTTACGTTTATTTTAGAGCTGCCTAATTTAGTTTCTCCTTTATTTTTACTTGGTCCAAACGCTTTATCTAACTGTCCCTCACGCTCTAACTCATTTAGACTGAGATTAAAACTACTATCATGTACTATATTTGAATGATTATAATCTTTATTGCCTACTGAAGCGGATTTAATATGGCTTTTTTCACTCGATATAAGCGAATCATGCAATGACTGTTTTTCATCAATTTCCCCATCTATTGCGTCATAAAATTCACTAGTATATCCATTCTCTGCCACCTCATTTACACTTTTATCTCTCTCTTGTTTTTTGATTCGGGGGTATGGCTTAATTGCCCTATTTCCTTTAATAATCTTTTTGAGTGGTTCTGTTATAGGCTTAAATGTTTCCTCCAACTGGTATTCATTTGCGGCTTTACCTAATTTAATACTTCTATATTTTCTTTTTAACGCGTTTCTTGTTTTTATAAGCTCCTTTGGTACATGCTCATTCATTTTAATATATTAATGATAGTAAACCAATAAACTTGATCAGCGAGCGTAGAAGAAAGTGGTTTTAATAACAGCTTTTTCTGTCCTTGATTTACTGTTATATTGTTGTAGTTTTTCATAAACAGCTTGTTGTTTTGCTGTTATTTTTTATGTTTTTCAGAAACAGCTTGTAGATTTGCTGTTATTTGTTGTTGTTTTTCAGAAACAGCTTGTTGTTTTGCTGTTGTTTTTGATGTTTTTTGGTTTTCAAGAAACAGGGGGCTTTCTATATGTGAATTAATCAGATGATAAAAAAAAACAAGTGGAAACGTTGCAGTCGGACGCAAGCGACTGCGGTATACTCGATACCGATGTCAATTGCTATCTTCATACCAAATTTGGTGACTCTAGCTCGAAGTTTGTATAAAGTGGGGAAAGGGGGGCAGGGGGCGGTATGGGTGGAATTGCATCCAAATATTTGATGCAGATCTTTGTGGAATGTCAATTGCTATCTTCATAACAAATTTGGTGACTCCAGCTCGAAGCTTATAAAAGTGGGGAAAGGGGGGCTGGGGCGGAATGGGTGGGCGTGGCAGCCAAATTTTTGATGCAGATCTTTGTGGGATGTCAATTGCTATCTTCATACCAAATTTTGTGACTCTAGCTCGAAGCTTGTAAAAGTGGGGAAAGGGGGGCTGGGGGCGGTATGGTTGGGCTTGGCATCAAAATTTTTTCTGCAGATCCTTGTGGAATGTCAAATGCTACCTTCATACCAAAGTTGGTGACTCTAGCTCAAAGTTTGTATAAGGTGGGGAAAGAGGAGCTAGGGGCGGAATGGGTAGGCGTGGCTCCAAAACTTTGATGCAATTCTTTTTAGGGTTGTTGCCAGCTATCTTCCTACCAAATTTGGTGGCTCTAGCTCCACTACCCTGGAAGATACACGCATTCCCGTTTTTGACGAAGCGTTGGGGCAGATGGGGGTGGCTAGGGCGGTATTGGTAGGCGTGGCATCCAAAATTTTGATGCAGTTTTGGGGGGTCATCATCACCTATCTTGGCACCAAATTTGGTGACTCTAGCTAAAAAACTGTGGGAGATATAGGCTTTTCTGATTTCAAAATGCGGGGGGGCTGGGGCGGAATGGGTAGGCGGGGCTCCAAAATATTTGATGCAGTTTTTTGGGGGTTGCTAGTAGCTATCTTCTGACCAAATTTGGTAATTCTAGCTGTCAGGATGTGCGAAATATGTGGATTTATCGGTTTAGAGTTATCGAATTTATCGATTTGCGAGCCCCCCAGTTATCGTAGAACCCCCATTTTGACACTTTAATTTACTATCCCATAGATAAAGAGAATTGGAAAGTTTCAAGTCTCTAGCTTGAAGGGTGTGGAAAAAAGTTGCGTTCATACAGACGGACAGACGGACAGACACCATGACGGACATTGCACAAACCCAATATACTCTTTACCTTCGGTATCGAGTATAAAAATTGAGATAGTTTAAGGACAATATTTGATATATATACTCAAAAATGGTAAATTTAGTTTTTTCTTCTTTATTAAACCGTTTAAATGTAAAGTATTTATTTTGATTGACATAAAAATTATTTAAAAAAAGATTTTGCGGTGAGCATTAAAAACTTAAGACATAAGTGACCGCAGTTAAAAGTACCAAATCGTTGTACTTGATTATAATTGTATTGAATGTTTTCGTCCAAATATCTTATAAGTTCTATAGGGGGTGGTAAATTTCCAAAACTATCGATATATCTGCATTCCTCATCCGCCTTATAGTAAGCTACCCAATGAGTTCCAGCTCCAGTTGACGAGTCCAAGTTAACGATACCGCATTCTCTGTTTCTTACATGTTTCGGTAAGGAGTTTCTCATATAAAGCCCTCTGAAATGAGGGATATGTTTGCGTGCGAAGTTTATAATATCAATGTTCGAAAGCGGTTTATTGGGTAGCTCATTCGTAAAAAGTTGATTTTTTTATTTGTGGTTATACCAAAACCTTTTTGATACGGTTTTAAATAGAGTCCACTACCTAAAGCAATGGCTTCCATTTTTCTATTATGACGTTTATTCTCTTCTAGCTCTTTTTTAGCATTCTTGGCATTATTAATGCTTCTAGCAATAGCTGCTCCACCAGATGCCATTCCGCCTAATGCACTGAGCACTGTCAAGATTGGTACAAGTGGTAAAAAACCTCAAATTTTAGGAACGTTGATTACTCTAGGAATAACAACTGTATTTTTCTTATATCCAATGGTTTTGGACAAAGCGTTTCGTGCTACTTTGATCGCAGCTTGAATGCCAAGTGGTTTTTCTTTCTTTAACACTCGGGTTGAGTCGCGAACGATATTCATAAAATTTTTCTTGTTTTTACATGACTCTTGTTTTTGTGGGAGGCCCATACCAAATTTTTTCTTTGCTTTCATTGCGTTTGTAACGAAATATGCAGAAGATTTTTCACCGAGAGTACTATCAGATGATTTAACACGCTCCCACGCTCTTTCAGCTAGTATTGAGTCAGCTTTATGAAGATTTTCCGGATCTTTATATTTAGAATAGGCTATATCGTGCTCTCTTTGTCACCACGTGCTAAACGAGCGTTAAACTTTGTTCCTGGACCACAAAACTGATATCCCAGTATGTGCAGCTCAACTGGTAGGGAGTTTATTATTATATTAACAATACCTCTTCCTAGGAAGAGTGTTGGTTTGTTACTAGTAGTTGTATAATCAAACAAAAAAATGATATAGAAGTAAAAAATATCGATTGTAAAAATTGTGATATCAAACAACTTAGACATAGTAGCTTGTTACCCAATTCAATAAGAGCTCTAATTGTCTGACCTTCAAATTGCGGGAAAACCAATGTTATGATTTGTTAAATTGATAGCCCTAACGGATTAAAGTTTGAGAATATTTCCTTATATTCAAAGTCATTATATCAGCCTAAATATGAATACTTAAAAACACTTATAAAACCAATAAAAGGAATGGGTTTTTTTTACATTTTCTGAAAATGAATGATGCCAAAAAGAACTCTATAATGATTTTTGATGACGTAGCATGTGAAAAACAGGATTATATTCGAGCATACTTCTGCATGGGCTGACATAAAAATATAGATGCGTTCTATTTGTGTCAAACGTATACACGCATCCCAAAAAATCTTGTGCGTGATAATGCAATCATTATCATTATGTTTAGACAGGATGAAGTAAATATGAAACATGTGTACCAGGATCATGTGGGCGTGGATATAACGCTTTACTCATTTAAGAATATTTGTCAATTTTGATGGAGAGAAAAATATGGATTTTTATTAATAAGTTGGTCCACTAGAAAATGGACGTTATAGAAGGGGTTTGATGATTTTATTCATATATAAAATGAAATAAAATACAAGAAACTAGTACTATTAATTCACTTATCAATAATCTTTCGAAATGGCAACAACACTAACGTTGACGGGTAACAACTCGATTTTAATAGCTAATTATCATCCTCCCATAGAGTTAAGTGGGAGCTATGAATGTGCACTAATTGATTTCCATATGTACAACTCGGTTCCAAATGTGGACTACGATAATAATTTATTCCATATTGGGGAGCATATTTTCGAGATACCTGTGGGATCATATGAGCTTAGTGATATAAGTGAATTTATTAAAGAGAAAATGAAGAAAATAGAGCCCAATGATTTAAAGCACCCGCTAATCGAGAGCAATAATAATACCCTTCAAGTAGTGATTTCATCTAAAACAGACTCAATATATTTTGACATTTTAAAAGTAAATACGATTCGTCTGGAATGTAACATTGTAAGCGGTTCATATGTAAATGAGGTATCAAGTGCATGAATTTGCACTCAACGTTCCGCCAGGCTATAAATTGAGTGAGAAACCAAATAATCTTATTTATTTGCCAGTTAATACGAGCGAGATACAGTCATTAATAATACGGATCGTTGATCAGAACGGAAATTTGGTTAATTTAAGAAAAGAGGCTGTAACGCTTCGCTTACACTTGAGGCGATGATAATGATTATTTATAATAATAAAAACGTGTGCTATCCACCCCCATCGAGAACTTTGAGTTCTACTACAGAAGGATACAGGTCGACGAAAAAAGTACTTACCCCTGAGAAAAAATTATTTTTAAAATCTCTGGGTCTAAAAATAAAAAAATAATGAGTTGTGTATTGAAGTTCGAGAGAAAGCCTATTCGGATGAGAGTATAATCAAGAAAGAATATCATAGTTACTCTCCCTATCTACAAGCATTTAAAATCAGTGACGAAGTTAGGATTATTATTCAGAATCAGGACTTATATGTGTTGCCTTGTGAGAGTTTTATTAACCCTCCGGTGAGTGACACTTCTGATCTTCACCATCGTGTGACAAGGTCCGTAGGGACCTATTTAGAAAATAGTGCTAATTTGATGAAAAAAAATATTTTTTAAAAGATTTTTGAGTTTTTATTGTTTATAACTAAATACTAAACACAGAAAAATAAACATTTAGGGATGAAGTAAATTGAAAGAATTGGTTTGGCACGTATTATTAACAATACCTCTTCCTAGGTAGAGTGGTGGTTTCTTACTAGTAGTTGTGTAAAAGCGCAACACCATTTTATATTTTATACATATGTACGTTTGCGACGTGAGTAGTAGGGAACAGCCGGTTCTACCCCAGAAAGTAGCTGTCACTTTAATTACCCCCCAATCATAATTTATGACCCCATTAAGTAATATGATCCCTTATTTAACACTTTTATTGCCCCCCAATACTATAATTTATGACCTTTTTTTTACACTTTTATTACCCCCAATACTTAAATTTATTACCCTTGTTTTGACACTTTTATTACCCCCCAATACTATAATTTATGACCCTTTTTTCCCATGATCGTGCCCCGCTTTAATTAGTCTAGGTATTAAGGACAAAGGCATGACATTCCTAGGCCGCATTGTTATGGTTGCGAGAATCAGTGATCATAGAAACTGGTGTTAAGTGTACATCTGTTTGCACGTGCGTTGTCTTTTACCCCCTGCAAGCAAGCCACGACATGCATTGTTATTGTCAAGAGCAACATCAACAACAGCATCCTTGAGAATCAGTGATCATAGGATCGGGTGTCAAGTGTGCTGCTGTTTTAAGTGCGTTGCCTTGAACACGTGCAAGCAAGCCACAACATACATTGTTTTTGTCAAGAGCAACATCAACAACAGCATCCTTGAGAATCAGTGATCATAGGATCGGGTGTCAAGTGTGCTGCTGTTTTAAGTGCGTTGCCTTGAACACGTGCAAGCAAGCCACAACATACATAGTTTTTGTCAACAACAACAACTACATTCATATGGGTTTGTGCGCAAGGGATCTGGTGTGTGAAGATCAGTGTTCACTCGATCAGTTTTGGCTGTGTAACCAATTAGTATTAGAGTCAAGTGTGCTCCAGTTTGACAAGCAAGCCATAAACATTGATCTTTATGGTTGTGATAGTGACAGGATCAGTTTTAGCTTTAAGCAATTAGTGCTAGAGTGAAGTGTGCTTCAGTTTTAAATACATTGCTCTGCACACGTACATTGTTATAAGTAGATAAGAGAGAGAGTCGAGAGGCCGCCTGTTTGACGTGCGTTACCTTCCACACCTGCAAGCAAAACATAAGCAATGAATGTTTATGGTTGTGAAAACCAGTGATCAAAGGATAAAAGGATTGAGACAAGATTGTGCTTTGTGAGGTAGGCCAACGTTAGCCTCCCTCACAATTTATTATTAAAGAATATATTGTCATTTAATGAAGCTAAGTACATGAAGTACAAATGAGAAGAAGTCGTTCTCACCCTTATATTATAATTTATTAGTTATTAAGAGTAATTAACAGCTTGCCAAACATTAACATTACAATCATTCATTCTTTATCATATTATAGTTTACCATGTTACAATTATGTTCATTAGCTCTTAATAACATTTTGGCTCAAGCAACTTAACAGAATATTCGAACGGCCAGATTGGCGAAAGATGATCGAAGGGTGCGTGCGCTCTCACGACCCACGATCCAAAATCGCGACCCACGCGAAGAAGGAAGGCGCGCTCGGGCTCGCTCAAAGGCGTGTAGACGTGTCAGCGGAAAAATTGATTAAGAGCAAGGTTAAACGGTCGCTAAGTGCAGTTGACGAGAGCGAAAACGGAATAGAAGCGTAGCCAAGACTAAAGTAAGCATAATATAGAACATCTAAGGAAGGCATATATAAATAAAGATTCGAAAGACAGAAATACTCTAACCCCAAAACCACGTGTATGCATCATTAGGTTGAGTCGTTTCGATTCGCATTATAAAGTGCTTCGCCAGCTGATGGCTCAAAATCACTACTTTACAAGTGGCGCCCGAGCAGGGACCTAAGCTAAGGAGGAGTAGAGCAAATCGGGAATAAAGACCCCAGAAGCAATACTTGAAAGTTCGAAAGTCGTGAATTCGTGTATACCCGGTCATACACTGTTTTACTGCACGTGCATAAAACAAGGAAAAAAACGGAATCATTCGAGAATCTTCTTTTGCGCAATTGTCGTGGCGCAAAGAAGTTGACGGTCGAAACGGGCGCACCGATTAAACAAACGGGATCGCGCAAAGCAAGCGATTAAGTCGGGCCATTTGCGGCGCAACGAAAGTGACGGTGGAAGCGTGCGCACCGATTGCATAGCGGAATTTGTTTAAGTGCCAGTGGTTGGTAACAAGTCGCGGCGCAGCGAAGTTGATGGTGAAGTGGACGAGCCGATCACCTAACGGCACAACGCGCGCGTCGACAAGCCAAGTACAGCACGCATAAAATTATCAAAAGTGGAATGGTTTTTTTTTTGGCAACGGCAAATAGCGAACAGTGGGACGAGAACAATCGGGAAAGCAAAACTGAACAGTGGGACAAGAGTGATGGGAGCAATGGGATGAGTGCAACCGCGAAGTGGAATAAAAATTAAATAAATTAAAAAAAAAAAAAAACATTTTACTGAAATAATTAAAAAAAAAAAAAAATAATAATAATAATAATAATAAAAATATATATAATTAAAGGAAAAAAAACGGTGGAAAATTAAATAAAGTTAAACGGAAAAAAGAGGGGTTTGACGAAATAAAATCTAAATAAAACTAATAAAACCGAATTACAACCAGGAGCAAATAATATACCAGCCATGAGTGAACGCGTGAGCACAGAGTTAGAGAACTGCAGTAACTCAAGCGTAGGCGTGCGATGGGTGTACCACTGCCGAAAGGAGGACTTGGAGAAGATTGCGCACGAACTCGGCCTGGACAAACTTGGAAAGGTAGAAGAGTTACGGAAACGGGTATGTACCTTTATAAAAGAAGGGACCCATAATTTGGGGACGCGGACACGTTTGACGGAATGGGAGTCGAGGTTTGCCAAGACCCAAGAATCGCCCGGCCTTTCCGCCGCAGAACCACGAACGCGCCAAAAATCAGAATCTGACTTGCTGACACTGTCGGGGTCACCCGGGGGATTGTTTCCGCTGCACAGCCACACACAATATATGCCGCCCAGTGAGCAGAAGATAAAGATTGAATCCTTACCTGGTATACATGTGGTGCCGCCTGTAAACCCCCCTGTGAATAGTACCCAGGTGGGGCAGGTGGACTACAGACCAAGTGTGGGAGCCGGCGACGCGGAGTTTGGTAGTCATAGACAATATGTGTTCGTCCCTGAGCTAGTTCGCAGGTGAGGAATCAAGTTTAACGGATGCACCGACCCACTCACATTTCTAGGAGCGATTGAAGAACGGGCGATATCCCACGAGGTTAGTCTAGATCGTGTGGCCAAGGCTATGAGCGAAGCATTGACAGATAAGGCGGCCCTCTTGTTCACAACCAGTCGACTAAGAGATACGACGTGGGCCACTTTCAAGAAAGAATTCTTGGAATTTTTCTTGTCCCCAAGGTACTTCCAGAGGCTGGAAGACGAAATCAGAGCTCGTCGGCAGCGTAGTGGCGAAGGGTACAAAGACTATTTAATCGACCTTAGGGGACTTATGTATCACGCAGGATGTGGGTCAGCACAAGAGTTGGACAGAATTTATGAAAACCTAGCGCCAGAGTATAGATTATATATCAGCAGAAGAGATTTCGTGACGTTGGGGCAGCTAACGCAGATGGCGGCCGAATTCGAAACCGTCCGAAATCAGAGCCGCAGGGAAGCAGAGGGTAGTCAGGGGTTAGGCGTTATAGATCATGGTGCGACAGGGGGGACAGGCATTCCCGTCACCCGAAGCAACCCGTTTAAAAATCCGACGCCTGTACAACCGACCAGTCCTGTAAGGGGGATTCCAAACGGTGGGATCGGTCACGAGCAACGTAGACCCTACGACGGGAGACGCGTGTGCTATAAGTGTTCGCAGGGCGGGCCTTTTGCTAGAGAATGCACCAATCCGCGAGTACTGTTCTGCAGATCGTGTGGTACACAGGGGGTGAACAGCGCAGAGTGTTGTCAGAAACAGCCGGGAAACGAGCAGCGGCGGCATCCGGAGTGGGATCGGATGGGCGCCGGTGTGAGTCGTTCCCAAAATTAGAGTACCCACTGAGTGTCCAGGACAGTCGTATAGTCGCTACTATTAAGGTTGGAAGGTACGTAGCGAAGGCGACAGTTGACACAGGGGCCACCAGGAGTTTTGTGAGCGAAGGGTTTTTTCGAAAGGTGGCAGGCGAAGGCAAGTTACTAGCAGCGGATGCTAAGGCGCGCTTAGCGGATGGTTCAAGCATAGCCATAGAAAAGATATTACGGGTAAAGGTTGGATTAGCAGGAGACGAGGCGACGATAGATATGCTCGTTATGCCGTCTATGTTGGACAACGTGATTTTAGGTATGGACTTTCTGTGCAGGATGGGTACGAAAATCCAATGCGGAAAAGCGAACCTTGTTCTCGAAGCGGTGGAGGAACCAACCCCGGGGGTTGACAGTACCACCGTGGATCGGATAACAAGGAAGAAAGGCAAAATGGACGGCAGCGAAAGGAAAGAACAAAGAGATGTACCAGGGGTACCCAAGGTGGATGACGCCGTGAAAGCCAAGCGAGAGGAAAATCAGGAGATAGCGCCGGGCGCCAAGGAGTCTCTACTAGTTCGGTTGGAAGATCCAGGCAACGAAAAGCTTAACCCAACGAGCCCGGCGCGCACAGCGCTTCCAATACAAAAGGAAAATCCGAGGAAAGGCGAAAGGCATCCCATGGGCAGGGCACATGTGGAGGGAGACGAGGATCCAAAGGCAGGATTATCTGGCACGGGGAAAGCGAAGTCAGAGATGCAACCGAGTGCATTAACAGAAGGAGGGTTGGAATGGCCAGCAGATCTGGAGCCGGCGTTACAGGAATTCTTGGAGACGGAGTAAGCACGTTTCGAAGGACTCAAAGGCGTGTCTAATATAGCCGAGCATCGGATTGTGATGAGGGATGATAAGCCAATAAAACAGAGGTATTATCCCAAGAACCCAGCTATGCAGCGAGTTATCGACGATCAAGTGAACGAACTGATAGAAGCCGGTGCAATAGAGCCGTCCAGGAGTCCTCACAGTGCGCCTATTGTGCTCGTTCGTAAAAAGACAAATGAATGGCGAATGTGTATTGACTACCGCCAGCTCAACGCACATTCAATACCCGACGCGTACCCAGTGCCCAGAATAAACCATATCTTGGAAAGGCTGAGGCACGCACGTTACATATCTACGTTGGATTTAAAACACGGATATTGGCAAATTCCAATGGCAGCGGATAGTCGGGAATGCCCGGCGTTTACGGTACCCGGCCGAGGATTGTTCCAGTGGCGAGTCATGCCGTTTGGTTTGCATTCAGCGGGTGCGACATTTCAAAGAGCATTGGACACAGTAATCGGCCCGGAGATGGAACCCCATGCGTTCGCCTACTTAGACGATATCATAGTGATCAGCGAGACGAAGGAGCAGCATACGGCAAACCTAAAGGAAGTTTTTTGTCGGCTGAGGGCAGCAAATTTGAAGCTGAACAGGAAGAACTGTTCGTTCTTCCAGAGGAAGCTAGTATACCTGGGTCATTTAGTGAGTGACGAGGGAATCCAGACTGACCCGTCGAAGGTGGAAGCGATTAACAATTTGAAGGCTCCAGCAAACTTGAAGGAGCTCAGACGGTGCTTAGGCATGGCATCGTGGTATCGGCGATTCGTGCCTAACTTTACGACGGTAGTGCAGCCGATGACAAGTTTGTTGAAAAAAATCCCGAAAGTGGTCGTGGAACACGGAACAGCAGGCGGCATTAGACAATCTCAAACACTGTCTGACGACCGCTCCTGTCCTGGCATGTCCGGATTTCGCTGAGAAGTTCACACTACAAACGGATGCAAGCGATAACGGCCTCGGAGCAGTGCTAACGCAAACTATCGACCATCAGGAGCGAGTCATAGCGTATGCGAGTCGTAAGTTGTCGAAAGCAGAAGAAAATTACTCGGCGATCGAAAAAGAGTGCCTGGCAATAGTGTGGTCGATCCGGAAGTTAAAATGTTATCTGGAGGGATATCGTTTCGATGTAATCACGGATCATATGGCGCTAAAGTGGTTGGATTCCATAGAGAGCCCGTCGGGAAGGATCGCGCGCTGGGCGTTAGAGCTCCAGCAATACCAGTTCGACGTACGGTATCGGAAGGGCAAACTCAACGTGGTGGCAGACGCGTTGTCTCGAGACCCGTTAGAGAAACTCCAGCAAGCCGTGGTTCAACAACTACCAGGAAAATGGATTCAAGGAATGAAGGATAAAGTCGCCAAGGAACCAACCAAGTATGCGGATTACGTCGAGGAAAATGGACAGTTTTACCGGCACTTAGGCTATCGCGCAGACGACGAGGATTACATCCCATGGAAGCTCTGTGTCGACGAAGAACAAAGGACGCGAGTGCTTAAAGAATGCCACGACGCGCCGACGGCAGGTCACCAAGGAATTCGCAAGACGATTATGAGGTTATCACAGCGTTACTACTGGCCGGGAATGTTTCGTGATGCAGCCAGGTACGTTAAGTGCTGCGAGAGATGTCAGATATTCAAATCGGAGCAGAGGAAGCCAGCCGGACAGATGCTAACCCGCCAGGTGGCAGAGCCGATGGCCATCCTGTGCGCGGACTTCGTGGGCCCTTTGCCACGCTCAAAACAGGGTAACACGGTGCTTTTGGTGTTTCACGACGCATTCACGAAATGGGTGGAACTGGTCCCCTTGAGACTAGCGACGGTAGCAACGCTACAAAGAGCATTTCGCGAGCGAATCTTATGCCGTTTCGGAGTACCAAAGAGATTCGTGTGTGACAACGGAGTGCAGTTCACGAGTCGAAACTTCAAGCATTTTTGAATTCGCTAGGCGTAGAGGTGGAATATACAGCCCCATACTGCCATCAGGAAAACCCGACAGAGAGAACAAAAAGGACGGTGAAGTCAAAGTTCGTGGGATGAACTAATACCCGAAATCTCTTTAGCCGTCAACTCGAGCATTGCAGATTCAACAGGATTTTCCCCAGCGTTCCTGATGCAGGGAAGGGAACCTCGTTTGCCAGCAACGTTATACGATGAGAAAACGCCGGATACGGGAAGTACAGCACAAACACCGCAGGAAAAAGCAGTTCGAATGCAAGAAGTATTCAAAATAGTCCAAAGCAACCAACAACGGGCTTCGAAAGACCAAGGGAGGAACTATAACCTAAGGCGGAGGGAATGGCGACTCACCATCAACGATTTAGTCTTATTAAGAACACACCAGCTATCCAAAGCTAGCGACGGATTCGCGGCAAAGTTAGCCATGAAATACGACGGCCCGTTCCGCGTTAAAATTTCTTATCTCCGAACGTCGTGCGTTTGTTGAAAGAGGGGGAACGGAAGAGCAGAATCGCCAGCATAGGGCAACTAAAACCATTCCATCGAGAAGACGAAGATCCCGAAGTGAGCCGCTCCCCGTTTTAAAAGGCTGGAATTGAATCGGAAAACAAGTTTAAAAAAAATAAAAAACAAAAAAAAAACGAACTAACTAACTAACTAACCATTTTATATAAACACCGTTAATCACCGAACTTACAACAATTTATATTAAAGGTTAATTGCGAAGAATGGACAGCATCATCACCCTCAGCAGCGATGAGGACTCTGACACCACCATCCGACGAGAGTATGAAGACGGCGTCTACGGAAAATACTCGGAAGCTCATGTGGAAGACGCAGAAGATAGCGATCGTTCGGAGGTATCAGACTCAGATCCAAGATCGCAGCAGCAGTCGCGTGACCCACGGCGGAACCACCCCCGATATGAGCCAAGGGAAAGAGAGACGTCTCCTACATCGTTTAAACATACAATGTTTACAAGGAATAAATCTGCGGTGATCACAGTAGACGGCGCAGTCATCGTACAGACGGTGGAGATAACGACGGTAGTCATAGAGGCGCCAAACGCACGAGCACCACAACCATACGTCGCGGAGCCGGCCTCGCCTCCAAACCTTCAAGCATTGGAAGAAGGGGCGGACACCCTACCGAACGAAGGCACTGAAGAGGGTAACCAGACGGAAGCACCTAGCAAGGCGTTGGAAACACCCACGCCACCGGAAAACGATATGGTCGAGCAAGGCAAAAAGCCAAAAAAAACATGCGACGCAAAGGATGAGAATTGGGATGATCAGCAAAAGGAAGATGACCTGGAATAAGCATTTACCGAGTTGGACAGCCCACAGACGTTTGAAGGGATTGATGGATGGGAAGAAGGATTAGAATCGGAGTTGGGCGAGGAGGACAACCACTCCAGATGTCAGCGGAACCCACCCGCACACAACCCGATGGTCTGGATGTCAATACCGTCGAGTTGGAACGTTTACCCTAACGATAGAATTCTGACACGGGCCGCCATTCCGGTCATTGATGCGGAGCTACAAAGCAGAGTCCCTAGGAGCCGACGCAGCCGTTTCACGATCAGGGTAGTTATATTGGACGTAGATGTACTAACGAACAGTACAGTCAAGTGGCCCAACGATACCAAGCACCGGCTTGTTAACGCGCGGACCCACGCACAAAGCGACCCACCTCCCGCCCATCCGACCGAGGGGCGCTCCGCTTATCGTGCGGTTACGATGATCGCGAACATGTAGACAAATGACACAAAACTAACTTTTTAAAAGAGCAAGTAGGAGTGGCACTGTGTATTAAGTGGGAAAGATCGTTATAAATAGAACACAGAATACGAAAAGGGTTATGAAGAGCATAATTAGAATTACAAGTTTGAAGAGCTATAGGTACAAAATTTCTAGTATTTCTAATAGGAACAGCAAAGTTAATTTGGTTAATTAATTCAGAAGAATCAATTTCACCATTAATTAATTTGTGAAAAAAGGAAAATTAAAGCATTATTCTACGATCACTCAGAGAAGGAAGATCTATTAGTAAAAGTCTACTACGATAAGACGGCAAATTATTGTTAGTGTCCCAGTTAAGACCTCTAAGTGCGAAGAGCAGAAATTGTTTTTGTACCGATTCTATTTTGTAGGAGCGGATACGTTCGCCGTGACACGACACCGCGATGGTAACGTCGCGATCACGAAGAAAGGGGGGGGGGGGGGGGGGGGGGGGGTGTGAGGTAGGCCAACGTTAGCCTCCCTCACAATTTATTATTAAAGAATATATTGTCATTTAATGAAGCTAAGTACATGAAGTACAAATGAGAAGAAGTCGTTCTCACCCTTATATTGTAATTTATTAGTTATTAAGAGTAATTAACAGCTTGCCAAACATTAACATTACAATCATTCATTCTTTATCATATTATAGTTTACCATGTTACAATTATGTTCATTAGCTCTTAATAACATTTTGGCTCAAGCAACTTAACAGAATATTCGAACGGCCAGATCGGCGAAAGATGATCGAAGGGTGCGTGCGCTCTCACGACCCACGATCCACAATGGCGACCCACGCGAAGAAGGAAGGCGCGCTCGGGCTGAGCACGCGACCGGCGAGGGAGTTAAAAATTCGGGTCAAAGGCGTGTAGACGTGTCGGCGAAAAAATTGATTAAGAGCAAGGTTAAACGGTCGCTAAGTGCAGTTGACGAGAGCGAAAACGGAATAGAAGCGTAGCCAAGACTAAAGTAAGCATAATATAGAACATCTAAGGAAGGCATATAGAAATAAAGATTCGAAAGACAGAAATACTCTAACCCCAAAACCACGTGTATGCATCATTAGGTTGAGTCGTTTCGATTCGCATTATAAAGTGCTTCGCCAGCTGATGGCGTTCGCTTCAGCTTGGAAGAGAAGAGAAATCTGTGGACTTTGTGGTAGGAGTGCGGTGACAATCCACTTGCCAGCCCAAATCGCCCAGGCATTCCAGTAGCGCGTATTAATGGTAGTTTATCCGGCCTATGGTAATCACCTGGGCTTGGAAAGAGTAATAACTGAGGCTTGTGGTAGGAGTGCGGTGACAATCCACTCGCCAACCCAGATCACCCAGTAAGAGCGGTGACGCGACCTTTTGCATTATGACGCTGACGAACTTTACCTCCAGTTAGCAATTGTGTTTCGGCATATATAAATATTTCTTGTAACGCGAGCCTTGGCCAGACTGAGATCTGTACCTCGGCTCAAAATCACTACTTTACAGCTTGTTTGAAGTACGCTAGTCAAAGGGCAATACATTCGTAGGTCGCATTGTTATGATCAAAAGCAACACCAACAACAACAACAACATTCGTGAGTGTTATGTAAGCAAGGGATGTGATTTTTTTAGCAGCAGCAGCAGCAAGATCAACACATTGTTTTTAAACAAGAGTATTGAGACTTACAGATTTAGTTTGAAATATTATAGGGGGAAGTTGTAAGAGGAGGAAAGTGTTAGAGGGAGAACGAGAGAGTTAGTATTAGAGAGATTAAGTGTTAGAGGGGGAAAGTGTTGTAGGGGAAAGTGATCCTGTTTGTATTATTATATTAAAACACGCTCCCTTATGCGATTCTATACACGAGCGTCTATGAAATGCAGGTGGTATGTTAATTGATTGTCCCTCCTTCTAACGCACACCCAACTTGTTCGCTACTTACGTTTCTAACTCTTATTTGCATATATCTGTTTTGATTATTGCACTGATTTCTGTTACTTTTATAGAGCTAATTAGTAAATCTTTTTAATAAACCAATGAACATTTTTTTAATTGGCTTACTTTGATAATGAACTGTCAAATTATGTTTTTCTTATGTGTATGTTTTTATTTTATTTAATATTTATACTCGATACCGAAGGTAAAGAGTATATTGGGTTTGTGCAATGTCCGTCATGGTGTCTGTCCGTCTGTCCGTCTGTATGAACGCAACTTTTTTCTACACCCTTCTAGCTAGAGACTTGAAACTTTCCAATTCTCTTTATCTATGGGATAGTAAATTAAAGAGTCAAGATTTGGTTCTACGATAACTAGGGGGCTGGCAAATCGATAAATTCGATAACTCAAAAACGATAAATCCGCATATTGCACACACCCTTTCAGCTAGAACTACCAAATTTGGTAAGAAGATAGCTAATAGCAACCCCAAAAAAACTGCATCAAAATTTTGGAGCCACGCCCACCCATTCCGCCCCCAGCCCCCCCGCAATTTAAAGTCAAAAAAGCCTATAGCTCCCACAGTTTTTGAGCTAGAGCCACCAAATTTGGTGCCAAGATAGGTGATGATGACCCCCCAAAAACTGCATCAAAAGTTTGGATGCCACGCCTACCGATACTGCCCTAGCCGCCACCATCCACCCCAACGCTTCGTCAAAAACGGGAATGCGTGTATCTTCCAGAGTTGTGGAGCTAGAGCCTCCAAATTTGGTAGGAAGATACCTGGTAACGACTTCCAAAAAACTGCATCAAAGTTTTGGAGCCACGCCCACCCATTCCGCCCCTAGCTCCTCTTTCCCCACCTTATACAAACTTTGAGCTAGAGTCACCAAATTTGGTATGAAGGTAGCATTTGACATTCCACAAGGATCTGCAGCAAAAATTTGGATGCCACGCCCAACCATACCGCCCCCAGCCCCCCTTTCACCACTTTATACAAACTTTGAGCTGGAGTCACCAAATTTGGAATGAAGGTAGCATTTGACATTCCACAAGGATCTGCAGCAAAAATTTGGATGCCACGCCCAACCATACCGCCCCCAGCCCCCCTTTCCCCACTTTATACAAACTTCGAGCTAGAGTCACCAAATTTGGTATGAAGATAGCAATTTACATCCCACATAGATCTGCACCAAAAATTTGAATGCCACGCTCAACCATACCGCCCCCAGCCCCCCTTTCCCCACTTTATACAAACTTTGAGCTAGAGTCACCAAATTTGTTATGAAGATAGCAATTGACATTCCACAAAGATCTGCATCAAAAATTTGGATGCAATTCCACCCATACTGCCCCCAGCCCCCCTTTCCCCACTTTATACAAACTTCGAGCTAGAGTCACCAAATTTGGTATGAAGATAGCAATTGACATCCCACATGGATGGGCATCAAAATTTTTAATACTGGTATCGAGTATACCGCAGTCGGTTGCGTCCGACTGCAACGTTTCCATTTGTTTTTTAAAAGATTTTTGCAGTATGTTAAATTTGAGATTTATATTAAGCTTGTTCCGTTGAGGGATTTAGCAAACAAAAACACCGAACATTAAGATTAATTTAATATAGTTATAGCCGGTAGAACACACAAGTCATATTCCATGATTTTGTTTCGGCTTTATAAAAAGATTTTTTTAAGTCAATATTATAAGCCTAAGTTCTAGTACTCACTATATACATATCTAAAAATGCTTTTGTGTATGTCATTATTTTGAAAGCATAAATAAGTTCGTGTAGATGGTATAATAAATCATGTTTTAACAAATAATTTTGATCTTAATATTTATACTTCATCGTTTATTGAGATTATTATTATTATTTTTTTTTTTTAATGCCCATACATTGGATTCCGTTCTATCTCAGTAATTTTGTGTATACATTCTTTAAATTCTTTAAGGTAATCTTTTAGGCTTATCAAATAAACTTTTCCTTAACTTTCGCACTGCTCGCTATAAGATTTTCATCAAATGACACTTTTCATATTTAAGATATCCGTCAAACTATTTCTTATACTCAACTAAAATTATTTCATCAAACTCACATATCAAATCAATTTCTTAAATAAAGAAAATGAAAACAGTAAGATGTTCTTAGCAGCTTGATTTTTTTTTATAAACGGGTTTTACTATACTCTTTCCCAGTATGCTACTTACGATAAAAATGTATAAAGAATGTGTTTTGTACTCATTTACTGATTTCAAAAATTCTTCTATTGATGTTGTCTGATACCCTATCTTAATTTGTGTTATATTTAATTGTTTTCTTCAACTTAGTATTCTTTTGATTTTTAAACATTTTATGTTATGTAGTTAGCTATTTTGATTAAGCTTTACGCCTAAAACGAGATAGACTGTATTATTGTCCTTAACAAGTTCTCTTAATTCTAACAGGGAAATCGATCGGATATTGATTTTTCCCTTTATAATTGATTGCTTTAATATATTTTAACTGTCAACCTATATACCTTTCTACTTTTTTAGTGATTATGTTAGATTTTTATATTTCCAAACTCATTGCTTAAACTAAGAAAATTTCGTTACTAATTTCTTATAATTGATGATATTTTATATCATTATTCTCCCTATTTTGCTTGCATTTAATAAGGAAGTGCATTGAACTAGCTTAACAGTTCGAGATATGAGTCTTACACTGTTTCAAAAGTATGAATACGCCAATTGTTTTAATTTAAGGATTAAGTATCTACTACTTCTGTTCCTTAACTGCGTTAGTTGCAGTTTTGTTACATCTCACTTCCATGTTTTTCTTGTTTTTATTTTTATTTATTTATTTTTATTTTTTTTTTTAGGTGCTTTATTAATTTTAATGAGAACAAATCCTTTTGTTCTAGATGCCATGTTATTAGGGCGTATTTATTCATTTAATTATTATAATTATTTCTTAAGGAGACTTATTTTCTATAGTGCTCAAAACTTATTGTCGCTATATTTTTTCCACACCCTTCAATCTAGAGACTTGAAACTTTCCAATTCTCTTTATCTATGGGATAGTAAATTAAAGAGTCAAGATTGTTCTTAGCAGCTTGATTTTTTTTTATAAACGGGTTTTACTATACTCTTTCCCAGTATGCTACTTACGATAAAAATGTATAAAGAATGTGTTTTGTACTCATTTACTGATTTCAAAAATTCTTCTATTGATGTTGTCTGATACCCTATCTTAATTTGTGTTATATTTAATTGTTTTCTTCAACTTAGTATTCTTTTGATTTTTAAACATTTTATGTTATGTAGTTAGCTATTTTGATTAGGCTTTACGCCTAAAACGAGATAGACTGTATTATTGTCCTTAACAAGTTCTCTTAATTCTAACAGGGAAATCGATCGGATATGAGTTTTCCCTTTATAATTGATTGCTTTAATATATTTTAACTGTCAACCCATATACCTTTCTACTTTTTTAGTGATTATGTTAGATTTTATATTTCCAAACTCATTGCTTAAACTAAGAAAATTTCGTTACTAATTTCTTATAATTGATGGATGGTAATATTTTATATCATTATTCTCCCCATTTTGCTTGCATTTAATAAGGAAGCGCATTGAACTAGCTTAACAGTTCGAGATATGAGTCTTACACTGTTTCAAAAGTATGAATACGCCAATTGTTTTAATTTAAGGATTGAGTATCTACTACTTCTGTTCCTTAACTGTGTTAGTTGCAGTTTTGTTACATCTCACTTTCATGTTTTTCTTGTTTTTATTTTTATTTATTTATTTTTATTTTTTTTTTAGGTGCTTTATTAATTTTAATGAGAACAAATCCTTTTGTTCTAGATGCCATGTTATTAGGGCGTATTTATTCATTTAATTATTAAAATTATTTCTTAAGGAGACTTATTTTCTATATTGCTCAAAACTTATTGTCGCTATATTTTTTCCACACCCTTCAAGCTAGAGACTTGAAACTTTCCAATTCTCTTTATCTATGGGATAGTAAATTAAAGAGTCAAGATTGGGGTTCTACGATAACTAGGGGGCTGGCAAATCGATAAATTCGATAACTCAAAAACGATAAATCCGCATATTGCACACACCCTTACAGCTAGAACTACCAAATTTGGTAAGAAGATAGCTAATAGCAACCCCAAAAAAACTGCATTAAAATTTTGGAGCCACGCCCACCCATTCCGCCCCCAGCCCCCCCGCAATTTAAAGTCAAAAAAGCCTATAGCTCCCACAGTTTTTGAGCTAGAGCCACCAAATTTGGTGCCAAGATAGGTGATGATGACCCCCCAAAAACTGCATCAAAAGTTTGGATGCCACGCCTACCGATACTGCCCTAGCCGCCACCATCCACCCCAACGCTTCGTCAAAAACGGGAATGCGTGTATCTTCCAGAGTTGTGGAGCTAGAGCCTCCAAATTTGGTAGGAAGATACCTGGTAACGACTTCCAAAAAACTGCATTAAAGTTTTGGAGCCACGCCCACCCATTCCGCCCCTAGCTCCTCTTTCCCCACCTTATACAAACTTTGAGCTAGAGTCACCAAATTTGGTATGAAGGTAGCATTTGACATTCCACAAGGATCTGCAGCAAAAATTTGGATGCCACGCCCAACCATACCGCCCCCAGCCCCCCTTTCACCACTTTATACAAACTTTGAGCTAGAGTCACCAAATTTGGTATGAAGATAGCAATTTACATCTCACATAGATCTGCACCAAAAATTTGAATGCCACGCTCAACCATACCGCCCCCAGCCCCCCTTTCCCCACTTTATACAACTTTGAGCTAGAGTCACCAAATTTGTTATGAAGATAGCAATTGACATTCCACAAAGATCTGCATCAAAAATTTGGATGCAATTCCACCCATACTGCCCCCAGCCCCCCTTTCCCCACTTTATACAAACTTCGAGCTAGAGTCACCAAATTTGGTATGAAGATAGCAATTGACATCCCACATGGATGGGCATCAAATTTTAATACTGGTATCGAGTATACCGCAGTCGGTTGCGTCCGACTGCAACGTTTCCATTTGTTTTTTAAAAGATTTTGCAGTATGTTAAATTTGAGATTTATATTAAGCTTGTTCCGTTGAGGGATTTAGCAAACAAAAACACCGAACATTAAGATTAATTTAATATAGTTATAGCCGGTAGAACACACAAGTCATATTCCATGATTTTGTTTCGGCTTTATAAAAGATTTTTTTAAGTCAATATTATAAGCCTAAGTTCTAGTACTCACTATATACATATCTAAAATGCTTTTGTGTATGTCATTATTTGAAAGCATAAATAAGTTCGTGTAGATGGTATAATAATCATGTTTTAACAAATAATTTTGATCTTAATATTATACTTCATCGTTTATTGAGATTATTATTATTATTTTTTTTTTTAATGCCCATACATTGGATTCCGTTCTATCTCACTAATTTTGTTTATACATTCTTTAAATTCTTTAAGGTAATCTTTTAGGCTTATCAAATAAACTTTTCCTTAACTTTCGCACTGCTCGCTATAAGATTTTCATCAAATGACACTTTTCATATTTAAGATATCCGTCAAACTATTTCTTATACTCAACTAAAATTATTTCATCAAACTCACATATCAAATCAATTTCTTAAATAAAGAAAATGAAAACAGTAAGATGTTCTTAGCAGCTTGATTTTTTTTTTATAAACGGGTTTTACTATACTCTTCCCAGTATGCTACTTACGATAAAAATGTATAAAGAATGTGTTTTGTACTCATTTACTGATTTCAAAAATTCTTCTATTGATGTTGTCTGATACCCTATCTTAATTTGTGTTATATTTAATTGTTTTCTTCAACTTAGTATTCTTTTGATTTTTAAACATTTTATGTTATGTAGTTAGCTATTTTGATTAAGCTTTACGCCTAAAACGAGATAGACTGTATTATTGTCCTTAACAAGTTCTCTTAATTCTAACAGGGAAATCGATCGGATATTGATTTTTCCCTTTATAATTGATTGCTTTAATATATTTTAACTGTCAACCTATATACCTTTCTACTTTTTTAGTGATTATGTTAGATTTTTATATTTCCAAACTCATTGCTTAAACTAAGAAAATTTCGTTACTAATTTCTTATAATTGATGGATGGTAATATTTTATATCATTATTCTCCCCATTTTGCTTGCATTTAATAAGGAAGTGCATTGAACTAGCTTAACAGTTCGAGATATGAGTCTTACACTGTTTCAAAAGTATGAATACGCCAATTGTTTTAATTTAAGGATTAAGTATCTACTACTTCTGTTCCTTAACTGTGTTAGTTGCAGTTTTGTTACATCTCACTTCCATGTTTTTCTTGTTTTTATTTTTATTCATTTAATTATTATAATTATTTCTTAAGGAGACTTATTTTCTATAGTGCTCAAAACTTATTGTCGCTATATTTTTTCCACACCCTTCAAGCTAGAGACTTGAAACTTTCCAATTCTCTTTATCTATGGGATAGTAAATTAAAGAGTCAAGATTGGGGTTCTACGATAACTAGGGGGCTGGCAAATCGATAAATTCGATAACTCAAAAACGTTAAATCCGCATATTGCACACACCCTTACAGCTAGAACTACCAAATTTGGTAAGAAGATAGCTAATAGCAACCCCAAAAAAACTGCATCAAAATTTTGGAGCCACGCCCACCCATTCCGCCCCCAGCCCCCCCGCAATTTAAAGTCAAAAAAGCCTATAGCTCCCACAGTTTTTGAGCTAGAGCCACCAAATTTGGTGCCAAGATAGGTGATGATGACCCCCCAAAAACTGCATCAAAAGTTTGGATGCCACGCCTACCGATACTGCCCTAGCTGCCACCATCCACAACAACGCTTCGTCAAAAACGGGAATGCGTGTATCTTCCAGAGTTGTGGAGCTAGAGCCTCCAAATTTGGTAGGAAGATAACGACTTCCAAAAACTGCATCAAAGTTTTGGAGCCACGCCCACCCATTCCGCCCCTAGCTCCTCTTTCCCCACCTTATACAAACTTTGAGCTAGAGTCACCAAATTTGGTATGAAGGTAGCATTTGACATTCCACAAGGATCTGCAGCAAAAATTTGGATGCCACGCCCAACCATACCGCCCCCAGCCCCCCTTTCACCACTTTATACAAACTTTGAGCTAGAGTCACCAAATTTGGTATGAAGATAGCAATTTACATCCCACATAGATCTGCACCAAAAATTTGAATGCCACGCCCAACCATACCGCCCCCAGCCCCTCTTTCCCCACCTTATACAAACTTTGAGCTAGAGTCACCAAATTTGGTATGAAGGTAGCATTTGACATTCCACAAAGATCTGCATCAAAAATTTGGACGCAATTCCACCCATACCGCCCCCAGCTCCCCTTTCACCACTTTATACAAACTTTGAGCTAGAGTCACCAAATTTGGAATGAAGGTAGCATTTGACATTCCACAAGGATCTGCAGCAAAAATTTGGATGCCACGCCCAACCATACCGCCCCCAGCCCCCCTTTCCCCACTTTTACAAACTTTGAGCTAGAGTCACCAAATTTGGTATGAAGATAGCAATTTACATCCCACATAGATCTGCAGCAAAAATTTGGATGCCACGCCCAACCATACCGCCCCCAGCCCCCCTTTCACCACTTTATACAAACTTCGAGCTAGAGTCACCAAATTTGGTATGAAGATAGCAATTTACATCCCACATAGATCTGCACCAAAAATTTGAATGCCACGCTCAACCATACCGCCCCCAGCCCCCCTTTCCCCACTTTATACAAACTTTGAGCTAGAGTCACCAAATTTGTTATGAAGATAGCAATTGACATTCCACAAAGATCTGCATCAAAAATTTGGATGCAATTCCACCCATACTGCCCCCAGCCCCCCTTTCCCCACTTTATACAAACTTCGAGCTAGAGTCACCAAATTTGGTATGAAGATAGCAATTGACATCCCACATGGATGGGCATCAACATTTTTAATACTGGTATCGAGTATACCGCAGTCGGTTGCGTCCGACTGCAACGTTTCCATTTGTTTTTTAAAAGATTTTTGCAGTATGTTAAATTTGAGATTTATATTAAGCTTGTTCCGTTGAGGGATTTAGCAAACAAAAACACCGAACATTAAGATTAATTTAATATAGTTATAGCCGGTAGAACACACAAGTCATATTCCATGATTTTGTTTCGGCTTTATAAAAAGATTTTTTAAGTCAATATTATAAGCCTAAGTTCTAGTACTCACTATATACATATCTAAAAATGCTTTTGTGTATGTCATTATTTTGAAAGCATAAATAAGTTCGTGTAGATGGTATAATAAATCATGTTTTAACAAAATAATTTTGATCTTAATATTTATACTTCATCGTTTATTGAGATTATTATTATTATTTTTTTTTTTTTTAATGCCCATACATTGGATTCCGTTCTATCTCAGTAATTTTGCTTATACATTCTTTAAATTCTTTAAGGTAATCTTTTAGGCTTATCAAATAAACTTTTCCTTAACTTTCGCACTGCTCGCTATAAGATTTTCATCAAATGACACTTTTCATATTTAAGATATCCGTCAAACTATTTTTTATACTCAACTAAAATTATTTCATCAAACTCACATATCAAATCAATTTCTAAAATAAAGAAAATGAAAACAGTAAGATGTTCTTAGCAGCTTGATTTTTTTTTTATAAACGGGTTTTACTATACTCTTTCCCAGTATGCTACTTACGATAAAAATGTATAAAGAATGTGTTTTGTACTCATTTACTGATTTCAAAAATTCTTCTATTGATGTTGTCTGATACCCTATCTTAATTTGTGTTATATTTAATTGTTTTCTTCAACTTAGTATTCTTTTGATTTTTAAACATTTTATGTTATGTAGTTAGCTATTTTGATTAGGCTTTACGCCTAAAACGAGATAGACTGTATTATTGTCCTTAACAAGTTCTCTTAATTCTAACAGGGAAATCGATCGGATATTGATTTTTCCCTTTATAATTGATTGCTTTAATATATTTTAACTGTCAACCTATATACCTTTCTACTTTTTAGTGATTATGTTAGATTTTTATATTTCCAAACTCATTGCTTAAACTAAGAAAATTTCGTTACTAATTTCTTATAATTGATGGATGGTAATATTTTATATCATTATTCTCCCCATTTTGCTTGCATTTAATAAGGAAGCGCATTGAACTAGCTTAACAGTTCGAGATATGAGTCTTACACTGTTTCAAAAGTATGAATACGGCAATTGTTTTAATTTAAGGATTGAGTATCTACTACTTCTGTTCCTTAACTGTGTTAGTTGCAGTTTTGTTACATCTCACTTCCATGTTTTTCTTGTTTTTATTTTTATTTATTTATTTTTATTTTTTTTTTTAGGTGCTTTATTAATTTTAATGAGAACAAATCCTTTTGTTCTAGATGCCATGTTATTAGGGCGTATTTATTCATTTAATTATTATAATTATTTCTTAAGGAGACTTATTTTCTATAGTGCTCAAAACTTATTGTCGCTATATTTTTTCCACACCCTTCAAGCTAGAGACTTGAAACTTTCCAATTCTCTTTATCTATGGGATAGTAAATTAAAGAGTCAAGATTGGGGTTCTACGATAACTAGGGGGCTGGCAAATCGATAAATTCGATAGCTCAAAAACGATAAATCCGCATATTGCACACACCCTTACAGCTAGAACTACCAAATTTGGTAAGAAGATAGCTAATAGCAACCCCAAAAAAACTGCATCAAAATTTTGGAGCCACGCCCACCCATTCCGCCCCCAGCCCCCCCGCAATTTAAAGTCAAAAAAGCCTATAGCTCCCACAGTTTTTGAGCTAGAGCCACCAAATTTGGTGCCAAGATAGGTGATGATGACCCCCCAAAAACTGCATCAAAAGTTTGGATGCCACGCCTACCGATACTGCCCTAGCCGCCACCATCCACCCCAACGCTTCGTCAAAAACGGGAATGCGTGTATCTTCCAGAGTTGTGGAGCTAGAGCCTCCAAATTTGGTAGGAAGATACCTGGTAACGACTTCCAAAAAACTGCATCAAAGTTTTGGAGCCACGCCCACCCATTCCGCCCCTAGCTCCTCTTTCCCCACCTTATACAAACTTTGAGCTAGAGTCACCAATTTGGTATGAAGGTAGCATTTGACATTCCACAAGGATCTGCAGCAAAAATTTGGATGCCACGCCCAACCATACCGCCCCCAGCCCCCCTTTCCCCACTTTATACAAACTTTGAGCTAGAGTCACCAAATTTGGAATGAAGGTAGCATTTGACATTCCACAAGGATCTGCAGCAAAAATTTGGATGCCACGCCCAACCATACCGCCCCCAGCCCCCCTTTCACCACTTTATACAAACTTCGTGCTAGAGTCACCAAATTTGGTATGAAGATAGCAATTAACATCCCACATAGATCTGCACCAAAAATTTGAATGCCACGCCCAACCATACCGCCCCCAGCCCCCCTTTCCCCACTTTTACAAACTTCGAGCTAGAGTCACCAAATTGGTATGAAGATAGCAATTGACATTCCACAAAGATCTGCATCAAAAATTTGGATGCAATTCCACCCATACCGCCCCCAGCCCCCCTTTCCCCACTTTATACAAACTTCGAGCTAGAGTCACCAAATTTGGTATGAAGATAGCAATTGACATCCCACATGGATGGTCATCAAAATTTTTAATACTGGTATCGAGTATACCGCAGTCGGTTGCGTCCGACTGCAACGTTTCCAATTGTTTTTTAAAAGATTTTTGCAGTATGTTAAATTTGAGATTTATATTAAGCTTGTTCCGTTGAGGGATTTAGCAAACAAAAACACCGAACATTAAGATTAATTTAATATAGTTATAGCCGGTAGAACACACAAGTCATATTCCATGATTTTGTTTCGGCTTTATAAAAGATTTTTTAAGTCATATTATAAGCCTAAGTTCTAGTACTCACTATATACATATCTAAAAATGCTTTTGTGTATGTCATTATTTTGAAAGCATAAATAAGTTCGTGTAGATGGTATAATAAATCATGTTTTAACAAAATAATTTTGATCTTAATATTTATACTTCATCGTTTATTGAGATTATTATTATTATTTTTTTTTTTTTAATGCCCATACATTGGATTCCGTTCTATCTCAGTAATTTTGCTTATACATTCTTTAAATTCTTTAAGGTAATCTTTTAGGCTTATCAAATAAACTTTTCCTTAACTTTCGCACTGCTCGCTATAAGATTTTCATCAAATGACACTTTTCATATTTAAGATATCCGTCAAACTATTTCTTATACTCAACTAAAATTATTTCATCAAACTCACATATCAAATCAATTTCTTAAATAAAGAAAATGAAAACAGTAAGATGTTCTTAGCAGCTTGATTTTTTTTTATAAACGGGTTTTACTATACTCTTTCCCAGTATGCTACTTACGATAAAAATGTATAAAGAATGTGTTTTGTACTCATTTACTGATTTCAAAAATTCTTCTATTGATGTTGTCTGATACCCTATCTTAATTTGTGTTATATTTAATTGTTTTCTTCAACTTAGTATTCTTTTGATTTTTAAACATTTTATGTTATGTAGTTAGCTATTTTGATTAGGCTTTACGCCTAAAACGAGATAGACTGTATTATTGTCCTTAACAAGTTCTCTTAATTCTAACAGGGAAATCGATCGGATATTGATTTTTCCCTTTATAATTGATTGCTTTAATATATTTTAACTGTCAACCTATATACCTTTCTACTTTTTTAGTGATTATGTTAGATTTTTATATTTCCAAACTCATTGCTTAAACTAAGAAAATTTCGTTACTAATTTCTTATAATTGATGGATGGTAATATTTTATATCATTATTCTCCCCATTTTGCTTGCATTTAATAAGGAAGCGCATTGAACTAGCTTAACAGTTCGAGATATGAGTCTTACACTGTTTCAAAAGTATGAATACGCCAATTGTTTTAATTTAAGGATTGAGTATCTACTACTTCTGTTCCTTAACTGTGTTAGTTGCAGTTTTGTTACATCTCACTTCCATGTTTTTCTTGTTTTTATTTTTATTTATTTATTTTTATTTTTTTTTTTAGGTGCTTTATTAATTTTAATGAGAACAAATCCTTTTGTTCTAGATGCCATGTTATTAGGGCGTATTTATTCATTTAATTATTATAATTATTTCTTAAGGAGACTTATTTTCTATAGTGCTCAAAACTTATTGTCGCTATTATTCTTGAACCTTTGCATTAGTATTGAATTTGGATGGCAAAATACGGTTGTGATGTACTAAAGCTCGAGATGACTTGAGAGTCGGTATTTTGCAAAACGGGCGGTAGAGTACTTAAAATTTTTAATTGTAGTGTGTTTTTAAAATAATGTACTTTAACTATCACCGGAATGGTTTATACCCACTAAATATTGGTATTTTCGGTTTTATCTTCCTTTGTATTAGTCGTTTTATACACCCTAGCTCTTGATCCTGTTTTTTGATTTTAGATTAGGGTTTGTTTTTATTGTATACTGTTTGTGGAGGAGGCTCCAAATATTAAGATTTGGTTTAATAATTGTATGGTAAGATTTATTTTTCTTTTTTATGTTGGTAAAGCACTAGTTGTGTGTATGTTAAACTAATAAAAAGAGCGCAAGCAAGTCATTTACAATAATTTTCACAAACTTAGGATTCATGGTCTTAAGACCGTTTAGACTTCATCGTAAGTAGTTTTGCTAGACTATATTCTATTATGATTCTTGTGGGTTATAATTCGTACATTGAAAGAGCGAGATAAAGCTGTTCTTGTTTAGGTCCACAATCTATTTTCTTGGTCCATTTTCCTTTACATATAATACGGCACGGAGTAAGATTTAAAAGTAGTATGTCATTCCATTCTAATAATATTTGTATATTGTTTTTATTATTTTGCTATTTAATTTGTATTTTATTCTTTTATGTTATATGTCTTTATATATTGCCTTTAAATTTAAGGGTTTTGCCTCTCAATTTTTGAACCGAGACATAGTATTTTTCTTTTTTTCTGTGGTGCATAAACGAAAGCATGCTTGATCCCAGATGTGTTTATTCTTAATCAATATTTAGATCAACACCGTAGGCTTTCAAGTACTATATGTCTGTCTCTATATTTTATCAGCTTTTAGGTATTGAGATTAAATTTTGCTCAGAATCTATTCGCTGACTTAAACACATGAGTGTTACAACTTTCACACTTAAGGAGCATCAGGTCTTTTCGTTTCAAAGTGTTTACTATTTGACGCTTTTAAGAACAATTTGCTTGCCTGAGCTAGGTAGGTTATACAGCTAAAACAATTAGTGGAAAGACGGAACTGTCTTATAGAATTTCTTCAACATTATTAGTTGGTTCTTTCCGTTTCGCATTTTATCACGCACTTTGAGATTATTATATTACTTAATGGAATGTGCTCTATGTTCCTGATTGTTTGCTGATTATTGTTGTTAATTATTATTTTGTTTATTTATTTGTTTTGCATCTCATTAAGTATTTTTACCTTATGTTTCTTTTTTTCGCTTCACTTTTATACTTACTTTAATAATTTATCATATGTTTCCTACAATTTATATTCAATCGCCCTTTATTTGACAAAAACTGGGCTGTTAAAAACAGAAGCCAATTAATCTATAAAACTGATGGAAGGGAATAGTTGTGATTATTTTTCATTTAAAAATAAAAATAGGCTGTTATACGGGTACACAAAATATTTACTTATATTAAATTAAAAGTATTGTCACTGTTTACGACAGCCTGGCATCCTAAAGAGACTCAATGGTATAGGGGAAACGGTTTTTATACTGAGAATTCCACTAATACCTTCTGATTCTGAATTGCCAATTCAATTCAAAAGATTGCAAATTCCTTTAAAAGTTTGCTTTGCCTTAACAATTAATAAATCACAGGGACAAACTCTTAAATTAGCCGGACAAGACTTAAGACACGATTGTTTTTCTCATGGCAAATTTTATGTAGCCTGCTCAAGAGTCAGTTCACCAAAAAGTTTATTTGTATTAGCACCTGACGGAAAAACAACCAATGTCGTTTATAAAGAAGCTTTTAAAAGTTGTTAATAATTGCAAATTAAATTCAATAAGTGGATAAGGCCTGCTGGGGAAACCACAATAAAAAATGACGAGCCTGATTCTCTACCTCAATGGTGGCGTGGAAAAGAGAATAATAAATACTTTGCTTTAATATATTGTTAAATATTATCTAATTTATTTATTTTGTATCTTTCTAATATTGCTAAAAATTATATAAACTATCCGCGCAGCGAAGTAAGCGGGCCACTTACTAGTAAAATATATAAGAAAACCAAAAAAAAAAAAAAAATAGAGAAGTAACGTTGTTGACACTTCTCGATTTTAGTAAAGCTTTTGACACGGTAGACCATGAGATACTCTTCACAAAATTGCATAAAATGTACAATTTTTCCTCAACAGCTACGATTACGTTCATACGTCTTCAGAGAAGGCAAGCAGTTGTTGAAGCTGATATTAAATCGAACCTTAGATATGTTGCTCGGGGTGTTCTGCAGGGATCGGTACTGTGTACGTTTTACGATACATTTTAATGATTTGCCTGATGTCTTATCTGGATGTGAAGTTCATAGGTATGCCGATTATGTTCAAATGTATGTGAGTCGTCCATTATGTCAGCTAAATGAATGTATAAATATGAGTAATAATGATTTAATATCTGTTAGTAAATGGGCACGAGAAAATGGGTTGGCCCTAAATCCAGCAAAATCGAAATGCCTTATAATATTTAAGAAACTTTCGAGCACAAATAACTTAAAAGATATAATATATGGATGGATTAGAAATAAATTATGTAGACAAATATGATAATTTAGGTGTAACAAATCATGTCAATAAAACTGTTGGAAAAGTTTATGCTGCCCTAAGGCAACCTTCCTTTACTCAACGTTTCTTGCCAGTCAGCATTAAGACTACCATTGCAAAAGCAAGGGTTGCACCCATACTTATGTATGGTATTGAGATTTTTGGCAAAGGCAGTTCAGCTAGTGAAAATAAATTAGTGTTGGCGATTAATAATATTGTTCGCTATGTATTTAATCTAAAAAGAAACGAACCAGCCATGCCAATAAATTATTTGACTTAAATTTGAATTACCTCATTAACCATAAGAATCTAACTCTTCTCCATAAAATTATATCTACCAAGCAGCCTGAGTATATTTATAAGAATCTTAGAACAGTTTTACACGATGAAGTTTTTGCTTCTGCAACATTTGTTTGTTGGCAAAGGGAGTAGAGGGGTGATTGCTGCAAGCAATGCTTCATGACTTTTATAACAGTGATTTAATTTTCTCACTTTGCTTTGCCTTATTTGGATTGCATGTTAAGGCAGAGTTGCACCCTGCTTGAAGTGAATAATAAAGTTATAGATACGAAATGTCTCACAAGCAAATATTATCGCCAATAGTAAATACATTGCTTTGGTTTAGAAATTAATGATAGAAATGTTCACTGAATCAATTTTATTTACTTGTTACTTCTTAAATCAATTATATGGTTAAAAATAAAACAATCTATGGTAAAGATAAATGTTTATCGACCATAAATTTAAATAAGAGTTGCATTTACAAAGAAAACATTCAATGAAAAGACTTCATATCGTGTAAATGCGACCAGATTTGCGAAGAAGTTTTCAAACAGAATGAAAAATAAGTCAGAAGGCTCTAGTCGGAGAGCCCGACTAGAAGATACCTTGAACCCAGTTGCAATAAATATATCAACTTATAATTGACTTTGGTATACTGAATTAACTTCAATCGATTTAATTCGATATCTCCGGTGTTTCTTAACCGATTTGGACGAAATTTTCAGAAAAGTTCTATCATTATCCATTACTTCAACCCTCATTTTAAGATTTTCCAAATTCGATATTTTATTGTTATCGATATTATGTGTATATCGGAAGCCAGAATAGTTATCGATAATTTGAACAAAACTTGTTCTGCTCATAGTATAGGAGAGCTTAAATACAAAATAAGAAGTCTCTAGCTCTTGTAGTCTCTGAGATCCACGCGTTCATACAGACGGACAGACGGACAGACAGACGGACAGACGGACATGGCTATATCGTCTCGGCTGTTGATGCTGATCAAGAATATATATACTTTATAGGGTCGGAGATGCTTCCTTCTGCCTGTTACATACTTTTGCACAAAACCATTATACCCTTATTTACCCATTTTATGGGTTAAGGGTATAAAAACGGGTAAATTGATAGGGGTTTTAGATGGGAACAACTCATGGAAAAATGTGAAGTACGTAGTAGACTCGACTATGACTTCACGATTTAATGTAAACCATAATAAATATTTTGGGTGTTACATTGTTCGATCAAATTTCCTCCGAATACTTTATAAATTTATTTAATAGCTCTTGGTGCTTGATAGACATTGTCTAATGTTTTTATATCCAAATTATATGTTTTGTGGGCTGGTGTGTTAAAAGTTTAAGGTGTGAGCCTTGGAAAGTAGCTGGAAATCATATAAATCAGGGGATCCAAAATCGGTACAGATAGAATAGTGAAATACTATTCAAATAAGGCGCATACACGCAAACCGTACATTATCTAGGTAACAGTTAATTATGTGTATACGAGTGATGGTCCAGGTGAGGATCGCTTCGTAGTATGGGAGGGTGGGGTGTCAAGTGATAATGGTGAGCGATTGAGTCTCTTTAGGATGCCAGGCTGCCGTAAACAGTGACAGTACTTTAAATTTAATATAAGTAAATATTTTGTGTACCCGTATAACAGCCTATTTTTATTTTTAAATGAAAAATAATCACAACTATTCCCTTCCATCAGTTTTATAGATTAATTGGCTTCCGTTTTTAACAGCCCAGTCTTTGTCAAATAAAGGGCGATTGAATATAAATTGTAGGAAACATATGATAAATTATTAAAGTAAGTATAAAAGTGAAGCGAAAAAAAGAAACATAAGGTAAAAATACTTAATGAGATGCAAAACAAATAAATAAACAAAATAATAATTAACAACAGTAATCAGCAAACAATCAGGAACATAGAGCACATTCCATTAAGTCATATAATAATCTCAAAGTGCGTGATAAAATGCGAAACGGAAAGAACCAACTAATAATGTTGAAGAAATTCTATAAGACAGTTCCGTCTTTCCACTAATTGTTTTAGCTGTATAACCTACCTAGCTCAGGCAAGCAAATTGTTCTTAAAAGCGTCAAATAGTAAACACTTTGAAACGAAAAGATCTGATGCTCCTTAAGTGTGAAAGTTGTAACACTCATGTGTTTAAGTCAGCGAATAGATTCTGAGCAAAATTTAATCTCAATACCTAAAAGCTGATAAAATAAAGAGACAGACATATAGTACTTGAAAGCCTACGGTGTTGATCTAAATATTGATTAAGAATAAACATATCTGGGATCAAGCATGCTTTCGTTTATGCAGCACAGAAAAAAACAAGTGGAAACGTTGCAGTCGGACGCAACCGACTGCGGCATACTCGATACCAGTATTAAAACAGGTAAAAAGAGGCCTGATTGCAAAGGGGAACGGATGGAACAAGGGTGTACGCTGCCTTAAAGATTCTCCGATGCAGATAGGGATGCCACCAACTATCTTCCTTCCAAATTTGGTGACTCTAGCTGAAAGTTTGTAAGAGCTGTTGAAAGGGGGGCTGGGGGCGGTATGATTGGGTGTGGCATCCAAATTTTTACTGCAGATCTTTGTGGAATGTCAATTGCTATCTTCATACCAAATTTGGTGACTCTAGCTCGAAAATTGTTAAATGTGGGGAAAGGAGGGCTGGGGCGGTATGGGTGGGCGTGGCATCCAAAAATTTGATGCAGAACTGTGTGGAATGTCAATTGCTATCTTCATACCAAATTTGGTGACTCTAGCTCGAAAATTGTTAAATGTGGGGAAAGGGTGGCTGGAGGCGGTATGGGTGGGCGTGGCATCCAAAGTTTTACTGCAGATCTATGTGGAATTTCAATTGCTACCTTCCTTCCAAATTTGGTGACTCCAGCTCGAAGTTTGTTAAATGTGGGGAAAGGGGGGCTGGGAACGGTATGGGTGGGCGTGGCATCCAAATTTTTGATGCAGATCTTTGTGGAATGTCAATTGCTACCTTCATACACAATTTGGTGACTCCAGCTCGAAGTTTGTAAAGAGTGGGGAAAGGGGGGCTGGGGGCAGTATGGCTGGGCGTGGCATCCAAATTTTTGATGCAGATCTTTGTGGAATGTCAATTGCTACCTTCATACAAAATTTGGTGACTCTAGCTCAAAGATTGTAAAAGGTTGGAAAGGGGGTGGAAGGGGTGCGCGTGGCTCCAAAACTTTGATGCAGTTCTTTGGGGGTCGTTGCTAACTATCTTTCTGCCAAATTTGGTGGCTCTAGCTCCACAACTCTGGAAGATACACGCATTCCCGTTTTTGACGAAGCGTTGGGGCATCTGGGGGCGGCTTGGGTGGTATTGGTGGGCGTGGCATCCAAACAATTTATGCAGTTTTTGGGGGGTCATCATCACCTATCTTGGCACCAAATTCGGTGGCTCTAGCTCAAAAACTGTGGGAGATATAAGCTTTTCTGATTTTAAAATGCGGGCGGGCTGGGGGCGGAATCGGTGGGCGTGACTCCAAAACTTTGATGCAGTTTTTTGGGGTTCGTTACCAGCTATCTTCCTACCAAATTTGGTGGCTCTAGCTCCACAAATCTGGAAGATACGCGCATTCTCGTTTTTGACAAAGCGTTGGGGCAGCTGGGGGCGGCTAGGATGGTATTGGTGGGCGTGGCATCCAAACATTTGATGCAGTTCTTAGGGGGTCATCATCGCCTATCTTGGCACCAAATTTGGTGGCTGTAGCACAAAAACTGTGGGAGATATAAGCTTTTTTGACTTTACAATGCGGAGGGGCTGGGGGCGGAATGGGGGGCGTGGCTCCAAAATTTTTGATGCAGTTTTTTGGGGGTTGCTAGTAGCTATCTTCTTACCAAATTTGGTAGTTCTAGCTGTAAGGGTGTGTGCAATATGCGGATTTATCGTTTTTGAGCTATCGAATTTATCGATTTGCCAGCCCCCTAGTTATCGTAGAACCCCAATCTTGTCACTTTAATTTACTATCCCATAGATAAAGAGAATTGGAAAGTTTCAAGTCTCTAGCTTGAAGGGTATGGAAAAAAGATGCGTTCATACAGACGGACAGACGGACAGACACCATGACGGACATTGCACAAACTTAATATACTCTTTACCTTCGGTATCGAGTATAAAAGAAGAATAAATCTTACCATACAATTATTAAACAAAATCTTATTGTTTGGAGCCTCCTCCACAAACAGTATACAATAAAATCAAACCCTAATCTAAAATCAAACAAGTAAGAAGGCTCTAGTCGGGAGAGCCCGACTAGAAGATACCCTGAACCCAGTTGCAATAAATATATTTAATTTATATAAGACTTTGGTATACTGGCTTAGCTTCCATCGATTAAGTTCAATATCTCCGGTGTTTCTCAACCGATTTGGACGAAACTTTCAGAAAAGTTCTATCATTATCCATTACTTCAACCCTAATTTTTAGATTTTCCAAATTCGATATTTTATTGTTATCGATATTATGTGTATATCGGAAACCAGAATAGTTATCGATTATTTGAAGCAAACTTGTTCTGCTCATGGTATAGGAGAACTTAAATACAAAATCAGAAGTCTCTAGCTCTTGTAGTCTCTGAGATCCACGCGTTCATACAGACGGACAGACGGACAGAATGACAGACGGACAGACAGACGGACAGACGGACATGGCTATATCGTCTCGGCTGTTGATGCTGATCAAGAATATATATACTTTATAGGGTCGGAGATGCTTCCTTCTGCCTGTTACATACTTTTGCACAAAACCATTATACCCTTATTAACCCATTTTATGGGTTAAGGGTATAAAAACAGGATCAAGAGCTAGGGTGTATAAAACGACTAATACAAAGGAAGAAAAAACCGAAAATACCAATATATAGTGGGTATAAACCAATCCGGTGATAGTTAAAGTACATTATTTTAAAATCACACTACAATTAAAACTTTTGAGTACTCTACCGCCCGTTTTGCAAAATACCGACTCTCAAGTCATCTCGAGCTTTAGTACATCACAACCGTATTTTGCCATCCAAATTCAAGATTAATGCAAAGGTTCAAGAATAATAAAACACAATACAATGGTTTCACGAATTAAATAAATAACTCAGATCATGAAAAAATAAATCCTTTAGCGACAAAAAGTTTTGAGCACTAAAGAAAAAAAGTCTCCTTAAGAAATAATTATAATAATTAAATGAATAAATACCCCCTAATAACGTGGCATCTAGAACAAAAAGGATTTGTTCTCATTAAAATTAATAAAGCACCTGAAAAAAATAAAAATAAATAAATAAAAATAAAAACAAGTGGAAGCGTTGCAGTCGGACGCAACCGACTGCGGCATACTCGATACCAGTATTAAAACAGGTAAAAAGAGGCCTGATTGCAAAGGGGTACGGATGGGACAAGGGTGTACGCTGCCTTAAAGATTCTCCGATGCAGATAGGGAGGCCACCAACTATCTTCCTTCCAAATTTGGTGACTCTAGCTGAAAGTTTGTAAGAGCTGTTGAAAGGGGGGCTGGGGGCGGTATGATTGGGTGTGGCATCCAAATTTTTACTGCAGATCTTATCGAAATGTCAATTGCTATCCTCATACCAAATTTGGTGACTCTAGCTCGAAAATTGTTAAATGTGGGGAAAGGGGGGCTGGGGGCGGTATGGGTGGGCGTGGCATCCAAAGTTTTGCTGCAGATCTATGAGGAATGTCAATTGCTATCTTCATACCAAATTTGGTGACTCCAGCTCGAAGTTTGTTAAATGTGGGGAAAGGGGGGCTGGAGGCGGTATGGGTGGGCGTGGCATCCAAATTTTTGAATTTTTGGAGATATAAGCTTTTCTGATTTTAAAATGCGGGGGGGCTGGGGGCGGAATGGGTGGGCGTGACTCCAAAACTTTTGGGGTTCGTTACCAGCTATCTTCCTACCAAATTTGGTGGCTCTAGCTCCACTACTCTGGAATATACACGCATTCCCGTTTTTGACGAAGCGTTGGGGCAGCTGGGGGCGGCTAGGGCGGTATTGGTGGGCGTGGCATCCAAACTTTGGATGCAGTTTTTGGGGGGTCATCATCACCTATCTTGGCACCAAATTTGGTGGCTGTAGCTCAAAAACTGTGGGAGATATAGGCTTTTTTGACTTTAAAATGCGGGGGGGGGCTGGGGGCGGAATAGGGGGGCGTGGCTCCAAAATTTTTTTGGGGGTTGCTAGTAGCTATCTTCTTACCAAATTTGGTAGTTCTAGCTGTAAGGGTGTGTGCAATATGGGGATTTATCGTTTTTGAGCTATCGAATTTATCGATTTGCCAGCCCCCTAGTTATCGTAGAACCCCAATCTTGACACTTTTATTTACTATCCCATAGATAAAGAGAATTGGAAAGTCTCAAGTCTTTAGCTTGAAGGGTGTGGAAAAAAGTTGCGTTCATACAGACGGACAGACACCATGACGGACATTGCACAAACCCAATATACTCTTTACCTTCGGTATCGAGTATAACAAGAAAAACATGGAAGTGAGATGTAACAAAACTGCAACTAACACAGTTAAGGAACAGTAGTCGTAGATACTTAACCCTTAAATTAAAACACTTAACGTATTCATACTTTTCGAAACAGTGTAAGACTCATGTCTAGAACTGTTAAGCTAGTTCAATGCACTTCATTATTAAATGCAAGCAAAATGGGGAGAATAATGATATAAAATATTACCATCCATCAATTATAAGAAATAAGTAACGAAATTTTGTAAGTTTAAGCAATGAGTTTGGAAATATAAAAATCTAACATAATCACTAAAAAAGTAGAAAGGTACATAGGTTGACAGTTAAAATATATTAAAGCAATCAATTATAAAGGGAAAAATCAATGTCCTATCAATTTCCCTGTTAAAATTAAGTTAACTTGTTAAGGACAACAATACAGTCTATCTCGTTTTAGGCGTAAAGCCTAATCAAAATAGCTAACTACATAACATAAAATGTTTAAAAATCAAAAGAATACTAAGTTGAAGAAAACAATTAAATATAACACAAATTAAGATAGGGTATCAGACAACATCAATAGAAGAATTTTTGAAATCAGTAAATGAGTACAAAACACATTCTTTATACATTTTTATCGTAAGTAGCATACTGGGAAAGAGTATAGTAAAACCCGTTTATAAAAAAAAATCAAGCTGCTAAGAACATCTTACTGTTTTCATTTTCTTTATTTTAGAAATTGATTTGATACAGCAAACGCTCGATAACGTGATGCGTCTAAAACGTGAACTCATCAAAACGTGAACAACATTTTTTGTGCATTGACTATTCTAAAATGTGAACAAGGCGAGAAAGCTCTATAACATGAACTCAAATAATTTTTTCATTCAAAAGTCAACAGCAGACTAAAAAATCGCGCAAATTTTCACTTTTCTACAATCTGTACAACAATTCTAAAACGAGGATATTGATGTTGACATTGCGGATAATGATGTTGAACATAAGGACGAATAGAGTAGAATAGCCAAGAAGGCATCAATCAAAATGATTTGAGTATTAGAGTATTAGAAAAGCAGAAAACTCAAAAAAAAAACATAGTGCCGCGTAGTAAATTTTGGCTATGCCAAGACTATGAGACCCTTCACACAGCCAAATCAATGCTCCCCTCTTTTTTATGTTTCTGTGCAGTTGTTAATTTTTCGCTCCTATTTTTACTCTTGAGCGTCATTTACTTGTTCGTGTGCGACAACAAGTGCAAGACAGCAACAACAATTGATTTTACGATATGATCAATTTGTATGGTGGCTATGTCGTAGAATGCTCCGATCGGGATGAAATTTCAAAGTGAACAAACCCGACATGATCTAAGCAATCTGTGAAAGTTTCATCAAGATCGGCTCAGCAGTTTGGCCACAAATCGTGTTGAAACAGACAGACGGACAGACGGATGGAAATCAATTCCTGTGCTCGGCCTGATCATTTTGATACATAGTTTATGGGGTCTCCCATCATTCCTTTAAGGCGTTACAGATTCATGACAAACTCAATATACCCTGTTTCACATGTGTGAAGGGTATAATTTCAGATTTTTTTTAACTAAAAGTTTTCTTAAATTTCTTTAAAGATTTAATAAAATGTGAATTTATATGAGTGAATATTGCATTTATGTGCATTTTACACTATTTTGGCATTCGAAAACGTGAACACTTTCGTCAACGTGAACTGCCTTGGTTTTAATTAGGTCACGTTATCGAGCGTTTGCTGTATGTGAGTTTGATGAAATAATTTTAGTTGAGTATAAGAAATAGTTTGACGGATATCTTAAATATGAAAAGTGTCATTTGACGAAAATCTTATAGCGAGCAGTGCGAAAGTTAAGGAAAAGTTTATTTGATAAGCCTAAAAGATTACCTTAAAGAATTTAAAGAATGTATAAGCAAAATTACTGAGATAGAACGGAATCCAATGTATGGGCATTAAAAAAAAAAAAAATAATAATAATAATCTCAATAAACGATGAAGTATAAATATTAAGATCAAAATTATTTTGTTAAAACATGATTTATTATACCATCTACACGAACTTATTTATGCTTTCAAAATAATGACATACACAAAAGCATTTTTAGATATGTGTATAGTGAGTACTAGAACTTAGGATTATAATATTGACTTAAAAAAATCTTTTTATAAAGCCAAAACAAAATCATGGAATATGACTTGTGTGTTCTACCGGCTATAACTATATTAAATTAATCTTAATGTTCGGTGTTTTTGTTTGCTAAATCCCTCAACGGAACAAGCTTAATATAAATCTCAAATTTAACATACTGCACAAATCTATTAAAAAAATATTAAATAAAATAAAAACATACACATAAGAAAAACAGAATTTGATAGTTCATTATCAAAGTAAGCCAATGTAAAAATTTTCATTGGTTTATTAAAAAGATTTACTAATTAGCTCTATAAAAGTAACAGAAATCAGTGCAATAATCAAAACAGATATGCAAATAAAGGTTAGAAACGTAAGTAGCGAACAAGTTGGGTGTGCGTTAGAAGGAGGGACAATCAATTAACATACCACCTGCATTTCATAGACGCTCGTGTACAGAATCGCATAAGGGAGCGTGTTTTAATATAATAATACAAACAGGATCACTTTCCCCTATAACACTTTCCCCCTCTAACACTTAATCTCTCTAATACTAACTCTCTCGTTCACCCTCTAACACTTTCCTCCTCTTACAACTTCCCCCTATAATATTTCAAACTAAATCTGTAAGTCTTAATACTCTTGTTTAAAAACAATGTGTTGATCTTGCTGCTGCTGCTGCTAAAAAAAATCACATCCCTTGCTTACATAACACTCACGAGTGTTGTTGTTGTTGTTGGTGTTGCTTTTGATCATAACAATGCGACCTACGAATGTACTGCCCTTTGACTAGCGTACTTCACACAAGCAAAATCTGGTCTCAATCCTTTTATCCTTTGATCACTGGTTTTCACAACCATAAACATTCATTGCTTATGTTTTGCTTGCAGGCTCTCGACTCTCTCTCTTATCTACTTATTCGTAGCTAAGAAACCCACGCACACTTGAATCTCTCTCTCTCTCTCTCTCTCTCTCTCTCTTATCTACTAGCTTGTAGCTAAGAAACCTTTGCACACTTGAATCTAGCACTTAAAAGTTTCATAGGCAATGTACTTTGCTCACTGATCCCATAGCCAAAACGTATCGTGTGAACACTGATCTTCACACACCAGATCCCTTGCTCACAAACCCACATGAATGTAGTTGTTGCTGTTGTTGTTGGCAAAAACAATGTATGTTGTGGCTTGCTTGCACGTGTTCAAGGCAACGCACTTAAAACAGCAGCACACTTGACACCCGATCCTATGATCACTGATTCTCAAGGATGCTGTTGTTGATGTTGCTCTTGACAAAAACAATGTATGTTGTGGCTTGCTTGCACGTGATCAAGGCACCGCACTTAAAACAGCAGCACACTTGACACCCGATCCTATGATCACTGATTCTCAAGGATGCTGTTGTTGATGTTGCTCTTGACAATAACAATGCATGTCGTGGCTTGCTTGCAGGGGGTAAAAGACAACGCACGTGCAAACAGATGTACACTTAACACCAGTTTCTATGTTCACTGATTCTCGCAACCATAACAATGCGGCCTAGAAATGTCATGCCTTAGTCCTTAATACCTAGACTAATTAAAGCGGGGCACGAACATGGGAAAAAAAGGGTCATAAATTATAGTATTGGGGGGTAATAAAAGTGTCAAAAAAGGGTCATAAATTTAAGTATTGGGGGTAATAAATGTGTAAAAAAAAGGGTCAAAATTATAGTATTGGGGGGTAACGAAAGTGTAAAAAAAGGGATCATATTACTTAATGGGGTCATATATTATGATTGGGAGGTAATGAACCCTAAAACCGTAAATTGGGCACTCAGTGCCCAGAGCGGTTTTCAAGGCCGAATATCTCGTAGTGCAGGTGTCGAACCCATTCCTTTGGTATAACTTTTTGGTAGCCTGTACTCTTGCCTACGTATATTCCAAAATTTCATAAAAATCCGCCCATATTTGGCAAAGTTATGAACGAAATCATGAAATATGCCCCTAAACCGTAAATACGGGCACTCAGTGCCCATACTTTTATTTCAAGTAGTTTGTATGAAAAATTTGTTTTTCAAACCCTAAATGATGCTTGTATAGGGTTTTTTTTTGCTTGACACGTGTTACTTCTTCTACCTAGATCGTTTTTTTTTTTGCTTGACACATGTTTACTTTTTCTACCTGGACCTCTTTTTTGACACTCACAAGGATAAAATGCTGTTTTATTTCAAAGTTTTGGTCAGTTTGATTTCAATTGTGGCAGCAGCAAGATACAATTTTCAGTTTGTGGAAGTGAAAAAAATCAAAATGAATCAAGACGCGGAAAATCTAATCCAATATTTATACAACAAGGACAATTTGACTGAGGAAGAAGAAAGGCATTTGGAAGAGTATTTGAGCCAGGACAACAATGGAATTGGTGGACGTAATTACAATTTATTATCAACAAATGAATCAAATGGCGAAGAAAATAGTATCCCAAGTGATGAAAGTGACTTTGATGAAAGTGACAATGAGCCAACATACGCTTTGGAGAGTACTTGGAACAAAACACTGAACTTTTGGAAGACACTGAATTTGAGGAACAACCTATACCAGTTGAGCCAAATCGTGGACATAAATATTTTAGTCAAGGTAGAAACAATAATACAGTTTGGTGGCAGCAAACAGGCTGTTTGAAATATGCCATCCAGCTTGGATTACAAGAACAGCAGAAAAAAGGAAAACATTTATCAAAGAACTGGCAATGGATTTGGCTCTCAATCATCTGCGCTCACTAACTAAAGTAAATTTTACAACAAAACTGGCAATGGACCTAACAGGATTCAAATATGACACCACTGTCCAACGGCGGCTCCCAACTATACAGGTAGTTTGCATATAGTATATAAAATATTTCTTTTTATTTATATATTTGATTGTTTTTATACCCTTAACCCTTAAAATGGGTAAAAAAAGGGTATAATGGTTGGTGCAAAAGTATGTAACAGGCAAAAGGAAGCATCTCCGACCCCATAAAGTATATATATTCTTGATCAGCATCAACAGCCGAGACGATATAGCCATGTCCGTCTGTCCGTCTGTCCGTCCGTCTGTCCGTCTGTCTGTCTGTATGAACGCGTGGATCTCAGAGACTACAAAAGCTAAAGACTTCAGATTTTGTATTTAAGTTCTCCTATACCATGAGCAGAACAAGTTTGCTTCAAATTGTCGATAACTATTCTGGTTTCCGATATACACATAATATCGATAACAATAAAATATCGAATTTGGAAAATCTAAAAATGAGGGTTGAAATAATGGGTAATAATAGAACTTTTCTGAAAATTTCGTCCAAATCGATTAAGAAACACCGGAGATATTGAACTTAATCGATTGAAGCTAAGTCAACTGGGTTCAGGGTATCTTCTAGTCGGGCTCTCCCGACTGGAGGCTTCTTACTTGTTTTTTTTTTTCAAACAAACTTACAAAAAAAGCGATGCGCTTCATGCCAAAAAGAAAAAAAGGACAATAAAACAGCTGCCCGGTGTGACCTTTGTTCTTTGCCAATGTGTACAAAGCACCACATTAGGAGTTGTCAACCTTGCTATATTCGCAAATTCGATTCGAGTCGGATTCAGTTAGCGACAGTAATTATAATCAGCCAACAACATCGACAGCAGCAAATAGCAGAAAACGCCGTAGAAATTCGCCAAGAAATTTATAATTTTTAAGTTTTATTTCAAATAAATATTTTATAACATATATATTATGCATGATTTTTTTGTTCATTAGGCTCAGTTTTAACAATAAATAAAAAACAATAACATTTTATCTCAAACCAACGAAATTATAGTGTTTTTATTGAAAAAATGCATGCAAAAAGACGTTTTCCCATAAGAAAAGCATTGTGGGCACTCAGTGCCCATATTTACGGTTGTAAAACCTTTTTTCGGTTTGAAGGTTAATAAAGCAGTAGATGAAACCTTGCATTGATAAATGCAAATGGGTTTTACTAAGTTGACTGAACAAACGTATATTCCGTAAGAGGCGATACTCCGTGTTTTTATTGGTATATGAATTCAGACTGATTATTATACTCATGTCAAACTTTACGAGCTCCACATGTCGTTGGCCGCGTTGTCAGCGTCATCGTCGCTGTCATTCCGCAAGCTGGCAGCGCGTGTGTGGTATCAGGTTTTATCCTGTGCAGCTGGCCCGCTCATGGTCTGCACTCGCTGTTGCTGACCGATAATCCGCCTAGATCAGCGTGTTATCGGTAGGCAGCCGCAGGGCGTGATGCATCCACTCAGTGGTCACTCGTGGGATAACTTATTATATATATATATTGTAACGAACCTAAAGTTACGCGGTTTTTAGCTGGGCTAACTCTCGCGGTGCTGAGGGTACGTGCCAACAAATTTGTATTTGTGGCGGCTGGGGCAATAAGAACTCAATTTGGTTTTACTTTTAATACATATATTTTAAACTGCACTCTCTGCTAGTTTTCACACTGGGTTTTTTTACAATTGCTGTGCACTTAATTATATTTCTTATTAGAGTTTAGTAAATCGTACGGCTCTTGTGTCGTGGTTTTATTTGCAATGCTGGCGCTCTCGTTGCACCAAATATTCATATTTGCGGACGCCTGCCGCTGTAGCACGGGGCGAGCCGGCCGTTCCCCAGATGGGCATGAAGCCTGCCGGCCGAAAGCTGGGCGTGCCGCATTGGGCGCCCATGTTGGTGGCGGAGGCGGTGTCCTGGGGCAAGCCGGCGTGCCCACCTGCAGCGGTGTCGGCCACACCCAAGGTGTCTTCCGGTTTGCAGGGCTGGTGGTCGTGTTGCCTGGTGCTTGGGGTGGTGCCTCCAGTCTTCGGGGTCGTGACGGCGTTCGGGATCGTGGCGGTGACGGCGTTCGGGATCGTGGCGGTGTCGGCGTTCGGGATCGTGGCGGTGACGGCGTTTGGGGTCGTGGCGGTGTTGGCGTTCGGGATCGTGGCGGTGACGGCGTTCGTGGTCGTAGCGGTAATGGCGTTCGGGGTCGTGGCGGTAACGGCGTTCGGGGTCGTGGCGATGTGGTCTCCCTCAAGAAGTCTTTACGGGGCGGTGCCACCTCCTCGGTCCACTCGAGGACAACCGTCGCGATGTGGTGCCACCGCCCATCCACGAACCGTTTCTCGCGCGTGATGGTTGCCGTCGGTGGTGTCGACTCACCCGGAACGGTCGGCGGCATCTGCTCCTCGGCCTGCGGTGCTGCCTCCTCCTCGTCGGGCGATATGTAAATGACCTCCTCGTCCTCATCCTCCGAGGCGCCCACCCCAAGTGGGAATGGCGACGGTGGCCTAGCGGGGCGCCAGTCTGGCGGTGGCGTCGCCGGCAGCGGCGGTGTGGCGAACCGCTCCGGGCTGGCTGGGCAATGCTCATCCTCGGGTGTCGGTGGTGCCTCGGGGTGGCACATGCTTACCCATTCTGGGATCATCTCCACGAAGTCCCTTGGCGGCGGCGACTCCTCATCAACTTCTCCCACTGGACCAGCGCTGTAGTCCATCTCCCAGTCGCTACTGTCCCAGTCATCGCCATATGCCCGGCGCACCCACTCTCACTCTTCCTCCAGCTCCTGGCGGCGACAACGCTCGCGCTCGGCTGCCTCCCGCTCCTCAGGCGACTCCAAAATGGGCGCCGCCCGCAGCTCCAAAACGTCTGGCGACGCCTCCCGCTGCGGTCCGACACGCGCATAGGGCTGTCCTGCCCAACGCCCTCGTCGAGCCACATTTCTGCGCCCTCTGGCGCTGGCACCCATGGCCGCCGCGTCGACCACGCGCACATCCCCCGCTGGTGTGCGAGAGTGCCCACGTGGGTCACGGCCCGACACAGGGGCTGCCCTCCTTCCCTCGTTCTTCTGACTGTTGTCCTTCATTTTGGGTAAGTGCTCAGTTTTTTCCGTAAAATATCGCAAAGTGACCGATTGCGTGGTAGTCGGCACCTTATATAGCTTTACTACATACGCATGTGCGACAGTGTGGGTGCGCATGTTACGGTATCCTTCCCGCATGCGACCGCCATGTTTTGTCAGCGCTCTCTTTGCGATATCGCTAACCTTTTCCATTAACCGTTTTACTAGCAGCGTTTGCTTCGCACACCTTTCGCCGCGTTCAGGTCCGGTTTTTGTAATGCCCTTGGTTGGGCCGTGTCTCTTATTATTATTATTTTTTTTTTTTTTCTCTGCCATCCATTCTCCCCGCCCACACATTCATTGTTTTCTGTTATTTAAATAAATATGTTATACCATACATATTTATTTTTATTATTTATATAATATGTAATACCTTACATATTTATTTTTGTTATTGTTTAATAAATATGTAATACCTTACATATTTATTTTTATTATTTATATATATATGTAATGCCTTACATATTTATTTTTGTTATTGTTTAATAAATATGTAATACCTTACATATTTATTTTTATTATTTATATAATATGTAATACCTTACATATTTATTTTTGTTATTGTTTAATAAATATGTAATACCTTACATATTTATTTTTATTATTTATATAATATGTATTATCTTACATATTTATTTTTGTTATTGTTTAATAAATATGTAATACCTTACATATTTATTTTTATTATTTATACATCTGTTAAATGTGTTGAGTTAGGAAAATATTTAATATGTATTAATACATATTCACCCCTTTTTTTTCCAAACAAATCAACTAATGATTTTTTTTTGTTTTTACTTTCTATTTATAATAGGTGACGGAGACTCAGGCGAGTAAGTGAAATACGTCCTTAACAAAACCCATTATTAATTTGTCTTTCTTTTTTCCAGATGTTCATAAAAAAAAAAATTTTACTTTTTGTTCTAGAGTCTTAAACGAATTTGTGCCCCCCAAAATTTTTTTTTTATTATCTCACCCATTGTCCGTTCCACCTCCGTGGGGTTTGATGTCGCCTATGTGCGCGGTCCGTTCTTTTTCACCAGTTTTCCCCTGTAGCTTACAGATTACAGGTGACACAAAATTTATTATAGTGTGTGGTCCGGCAAATTTAGGAGCAAGCTTCGCAGCGAAGCCTTCCGCTGCTTTTGACAGGTGGTGTTGTTTCACCCACACCTTGTCTCCTACGGACGGTTTCCACTGCCGTCTCCGTAGGTTGTAATGCCTTGCTTGGTCCTGAGCGGCCTTTTCCAAACTCCTGTGCACCAATTCAAAAACTTCTCTCAGTTTTTTCGCATTGTCGCTGGGTGTTTGTGTCGGCTGCCCTGTGCCGAGTGTAATGTTGTCGTACAGCGCATTTGACAGCCTTGGTTCACGCCCTTGCGTGATAAACGCTGCACTGAAGCCCGTAGACGCCGATACGCTGGTGTTAACGGCCAGTGACAATTCTGGCAAAAGTTCATCCCAGCACCGCTGGTTATCCTTGGTAAATTGTGCGATCATTGTTTTTACCGTGCGGTTCGCACGTTCTGTGGGATTCTCTTGCGGTGTGTATGGTGTCGTGAATTGGTGTCGCACTCCCAATTCTTCGAGAAAGCGTTTGAAGGCTTTACTCGTAAACTGCGTTCCATTGTCCGTTATGAGAACTTTTGGCACCCCAAATCGTGCCAAAATTCTATCTCTAAAGCCCTTCTGTAAGGTGGCTGTATTTGCGCTCCTCAGCGGAACCACCTCAGTGCACTTAGAGAAACGGTCGAACATCACCAATAGCATTGTATTTCCGTGTTTTGATCTTGGCAGTGGGCCAACAAAGTCAGCACATACGGTACTCCAGGGCTCCTCAGGGATTTGTGTCAACATCTCTCCTGCCGCCGCCATTTGACTCGGCTTGTATTGTTGACACGTTTCGCAGTTGTGCACATATGTGCGTACGTCCCTGTACAAGCCTGGCCAGTAGTAGCGTGTCGCTACTCTTGCTATCGTTTTCCGGCTTCCCAAATGACCGGCTGTGGCTGCGTCGTGGTTCTCCAATAATACATCCTTCCTTTTACCTTTGGGTACACAAAGCTTCCAAGCTTCCACATCTCCGCCTCCAGCGCGGTGTGGGATGTGTCTGTACAGGTTGCCATTTTCCTCCATGTAATCCGGATATTTCCTTGGATTTTGTGCGATTTCCTTTTTTAATTTCTGAATCCATTTGCAATTTGCGTTGTCTGCCTCCATCCCTTCTGTTGCGATTTTTCTTAGGCAGCATGTCTCCGGAAGTGGCTGTCTCGAAAGTGCATCGGCTACGACATTGAGGTTGCCTTTACGGTATTTGACTTCAAAGTCGTATTGTTGCAGTTCAAGCGCCCAACGCGCTATTCTGCCTGATGGACTCTCAATTGAGTTTAGCCACTTCAGCGCCATGTGGTCCGTTATGACCACAAAATGGTAGCCTTCCAGGTATGGCCTTAGCTTTCTGATTCCCCACACTATGGCTAGACACTCTTTTTCAGTTGCCGAATAGTTCCGTTCGGCACCGTTTAGTGTCCTACTGGCGTACGATATTACCCTTTCACCTTGCTCCGAAGGTTGGGTCAATATCGCACCCAGGCCATAGTTACTTGCATCCGTCTGCAAGCAAAATGTTTTTGAGAAATCTGGGCATGCCAATACTGGGGACTGAGTCAGCTTCTCTTTGAACGTGTCAAAAGCTACTTGCCGCTCCTCAGTTCACTCCCATTTTGCGCCTTTCTTCATCAATGCGTTCAGAGGTGCTACTTTCGTCGCAAAATCTGGTACGAAGCGCCTGTACCATGATGCTACGCCCAGGTATTGTCGTAACTCTTTTACGTTGCTTGGCGGCTTCAATTCTGCGATTGCAGCAACTTTATCTGAATCTGTGCGAATTCCTTCTTCTGTGACTCTGTGGCCGAAATATTTCAATTCATTTTTAAAGAAATCGCATTTGTCCACGTTTATACGCAGATTTGCTTCCCGCAGCCGCCGAAATACCTCTTTGAGATTTTCCATATGATCTTCGCGCGTTCTTCCGATGACTATAATGTCATCTAAATATGCAAACGCGTGTGGCATCATTTCTGGTCCAATAACGCGATCCAACGCCCTCTGAAAAGTTGCCGGTGCCGAGTGCAACCCAAATGGCATTACTTTCCACTGATACAATCCTTTGCCTGGGACAGTAAATGCTGCCATCTTTCAGATCCAAGCTAGTGATAAAGTGGGCTTCACGTAGCTGGTCTAAAATGTGGTGCACTCTTGGTAATGGATACGCGTCCTTAATGGATCGGCTGTTGAGTTGCCTGAAATCCACGCACAGTCGCCATTTGCCATTCTTCTTTTTCACCATCACGATTGGTGCACTGTGTGGGCTGTTGGATGGCTCTATGCAACCTTTCGCAAGGAGTTCCTCTACTTGCTGGTTAATTTCCGCTTGCATTTTTTTATTCTTTGGAAAATACCGCTGCTTTATAGGCCTGTCGTCGCTCATCACAATTTTGTGTTCCGTAATTTGTGATATGCCCTTTAGTTGTTCGAAGGCTGCGACTTCTCGCAAAAGAAATTCTTTAATTTCTTGATCCTCGTGTAGATTTTTGGTTTTAATAGCTGGGTTTCTGACATCATGTATTGCTTCGTCTTGTTTGGTTGTATTCTGGACAACTGCCACCGACAGTCTCTCTTCCAGCTTTCCAACCTTGTGCCGTCGTGCTGGGATGGTGACCACCAATCCCGCACACTGCAACACTGTGCCCATGCCAGTCAGAAAATCCCAGCCCAGCACCAAATCGTCTATCACACCAGGCATAATTAGAAGCGCTATTTCCAAACTGCGATGCCCGAGTCTTATTTCGACCGTTATTTGTTTTGTTGTCCTGCTGCTATGTCCGTCTGCTAATTTCACCTGTCTGCTTGCGACGCTTCTCCGGCCTACAGTGTTCAGTCTACAAGCTAGCTCTTCGCTAACAAAGCTGCTTGTAGCCCCTGTATCGACTGTAGCCTTATGCTGACAGTCACCGATCCATACGGTGGCAGTCAACTGCGTCCCTTCGTCCTTCAGGTGACCGACTAGCGTCTCGGGGCGGATCTTGGCGGCTCCCGCTCGCCCCTCGCTGGCGGACGCCGCTGGCCGTTTCCCGACTGACAACATAGGGCTGTCCGCTGACCGATCCTGCCACAGACCCAGCAGAACTCCAGCATTGGGTTTCGGCACTCTATCGCCCAGTGTCCCTCCTGTCCACACACGCGACATGCCCTTCCTGGGTTGTTTATGTGTGTCCTGGCAGGATTTTGCTGGGTCCTAGCTGTTGGGGTTGGCTGTGTGTGCTGGTTCTGCTCCTCCATGGCCATAAATCGTGTACGATTTGCACGATTCTGATGGTGATCGCGTCCATTTTTCTGCGTATCTCGGTGTTGTTGAGACTGTTGTTGTTGATGTTGGCTGTATGGTTGTTGGGCTGTAGCACTTTGTAGCCTCAGTTTCAGCCTATCCCTTTCTAGTTCTTCGAATTATTCTGCCAGTTGCATCAGCTCGGTCAAATTCGAGAACTGGTTTGGCCGTGCGTATCCGCGCAAGTCAGGAAGGCTGTTGGTGTAAATGGTGCGCACTTCCTTCTCTGTTGAGAGTCGTAGGGGTCTCATCAGAGTCTGCATCTCCACCATATAGACTTTAAAAGGCTCATCCAGAGCTTGCCGCCGTCTGCGTACTTCGTCGTACAAATTTTCAAAATAATCTCGAGGTAAAAAGTATTCTTGAAAACTGTCGACAAAATCCACCCATGTGGTCCAATGCCTGTTGTTAGCTATGTACCACTTAAGTGCCATTCCTTTCAGCAACTCCGGCATTGCTCTTGGAATTAAATTTAAGTTTAATCCATATGTGTCTGCCGACCATTCCACTTGCTCCAAGAATTTGAGAGGCTTCGATAGTCCGTCGAATCGAAAGCTCCACTCTCGAACTTGTTTGGCTACTTTTTGGTATTCACTTGCCCTTGCATTGGTCTGATCATGTGTGTGGGTATTGCTACGCTCTCCTGGCTGTTGGGTTGTACTCCAGGGCGATCGGCGAGATTCCTGTAAATCTCGTGCCCTAGCCGCCGCGCTGGTGCATGGGATGCTCAGCCTTGCTATGTCTATGCCGGCAAACTCCTTTTCCTCTTCGTATTCCCCTTCCTCGAGCATGAATTCTGGTTCTTTATTTGGCGACTGTCGGCTGTATGTTTTCGCCAGTTCGCTAATGCGAACGCTGTGTGGAAGATTATTCTCATTTTGACTTACCCAGTCTCCGAATTGTTTTCTCATATTTTCGACAGTGCCTTCAAGCTCCAGACCGAATTCCACCCCGCATTTCACTAGTGCATCCTTTTTTAGATTGTACACCCACGAACGAACCATATTGTCAATTATTATATGTATTTTATTAAAGAAAACTATGTTATATTAGCCGTAGATCTACAGTTGGGCGCCAGTTGTAACGAACCTAAAGTTACGCGGTTTTTTAGCTGGGCTAACTCTCGCGGTGCTGAGGGTACGTGCCAACAAATTTGTATTTGTGGCGGCTGCGGCAATAAGAACTCAATTTGGTTTTACTTTTAATACATATATTTTAAACTGCACTCTCTGCTAGTTTTCACACTGGGTTTTTGTACAATTGCTGTGCACTTAATGATATTTCTATTAGAGTTAGTAAATCGTACGGCTCTTGTGTCGTGGTTTTATTTGCAATGCTGGCGCTCTCGTTGCACCAAATATTCAGAGTAAATGTTTCGCCTACTAACCGAGGTTTTAGCTAGCAACGCCCGAATTCGCCAGGCTCTACTATGGCCTCCTTGTTACCACAAGGATTTCGCCAATAGTGTCGCCTACTCTCAGGCTCTGGCTTTAGCTTCACCTGTCCTTCGCCAGGCTCACTTGTCTGATACTTGGTTTTAATTCTAGGTTGCTTTGCAAATGCAACGCACCCCAAGGCTGGCTAAATTTCACTTATCGATTTATTAGTAGAATGTTTGTTAATCGCTAAGGACACGATCAGCTTTGTCCTTATTGCGATATGAATCCTTTAACTTCTTAAATTATCCTTTCGCGTAGGATTTCTTCATGTTTCGCACTGATTTTCACTTATTTCGTATTGACTCCGTACTGACGTTTCGCTTCGCGGACTTCGCACTCTTTGTACTCAACTTCTGGATTAACTTTTGAACTAACTAGCCGCTCTGTCAAAGGCGGCTCCTTTTATACCCTTGTGCTGTCTCGCTGGACCGGGGCCTGTCAGCGCTGCCAATGTCGCGCCAAGGGCAAAGGTGGCGTGATCGTTCCAGTGAGATTTGCCTAGCAACAACGGTTCCTCGTTGCTGATCACGCCTGTCGTTGGTGCGACGGTGATCACGACATCTCGTGGGTGCACCGCTCGCACACCAACGGCACTTTGCCACGACTTTTATGGTGCGTGTTTTGTGGCTCCCATGTGCCAAACACGTACCTTAGCGCTGATATCCTAAGTCAGAGCGAGACAGCATGCGAATTCGCCGCAGCTCAGGTCCGGCTGCGGCTATAAATGCAATAGCCTGTTGTGAGGCGCTATACGTGAATATGGCTCCTCACAATATATATACATATATAATATTAATAACATTTAAAATAACTTCATATATTACGTTATTTTTCAAAAGGAGGGAGATGTAGTATACACATATATTAAAAATACATTGTCTTCAGTATCCCTCAAGATATATTAAACATTGCATTAACAAAGCTCACCACATTTCAAATGCAAGTGTAATGCATAAATATGTATGTATAACTCTCGCTGTCCTATATACATAAGCATGTATGTAAAAGGCGTCTCAGATTGTATTTTTTCCTCTAAAACGGAAATTCGTAATACTTGGCGAGAAAACGCGCCATTTAATAAGCTTCACCAATAAGGACAGCCTTATTGAGTCAGTTAAGTTTCTCACCAACCCAAATGTGGTGCCATTCATTGTAGCCTTCCAGCCTTGGCCAGCTTTCAGCATGAGCTGGTAGGGGCTTCTCCTACCATGAAGTTTTGGCATTGCAAAAATTTCGTGGCCGACGTGTTCAGTATAAGCGACCGAAGGGAAATCGTCACTAAAGAACACAATCGAGCTCACAGGGCACCGCAGGAAAACGAGGTAGCCTTAAATTGTAAAATTTGCAAGAAGGCAAAGTATGATAGGCACCCGAGAAACAGGAGCTAAGTAAGAGCCACATCCTGTTTGACGTGCTCCTGCTCTAGACGAAATATGGCGGATCTAGAAAGGACAACTCGAAAAAGCCCGTAATCACCGGTGCTACTGTACCGTGCCAATGTGATGAGTGGCACCACGTTAGTGTGTCTCTTAACGGTGGCTTCCGGATGCCTAGCACCTCCGGTCGTTAAAGTGCACGATCCGGGGTATGAGGCTCTGCCCGGGGGATACTTCCTTCCTCACTACTCGTGGGACCAATCTATGAAACTTACAAACGAAAATACCCCCCAAGAAGCAGGGTGGTTAAGCAGCCCCAAAGCGAGTAACATCGAACCTATCCGGGAGCCCGAAGAAAATATGGACATCTGTTCACAAAGCTATGGCACCGACACCATCACAAAGGAAGAGGAAGAAACCCTTCTCGCCTCTTCCAAGGCTGAAAGACCAAAGCGGATAGCGCTATCTGGCACCGCAAGGAAGAGGTTGCGCAGAAACCTTGCGAACGGCATACCCATGGATGCGGCCAACAGGCTCGCTCAGAAGCCTATGGACCCTCCTAGGGCAGTGCCCAGCATGAGTGGCGCTACCAACAAACGAGGTGAATCAGCCAACACGACCCAAGAAGAGGCGTTGACTAAGAGGGCCACGATTAAAACCGCGGCACCTAGTGCCTTGACGAATGGTGTTCCTGCAAGCGTATTGCTTGCCACGGGGGCTCCAGCAGCCTTCATAGCCGCAGCTGTGGCTGGGAAAGCAACACAAGAGCAATCACCCTAATTCGGTGTCATGGCCTCCTATAGGGATGTTACCAGCTCGGCGAAGATGGCGATACTCCCTGCCGACTACCCCAGAAATCATTTCTTGCCGGAGCAGCTCAACAGCATCCAGTCCGCCATCTTGTCGAGGGTGATGGCTCTGAAGCACGGCTCTGTGAAGCCGCTGTTCTCTGGCTGCACTTTCCGACCAGGGTGGATGGCCATAACGTGCGGGAATGCGGAGACAGTCGAGTGGCTGAGCACAGAGGTGCCCAAGCTCCGGCTGTGGAAGGACGCCCACATCATGGTAGTCCCTGAAGCAGAGGCTCCACGTGCCACCGTCTTCATTGGCTACTTTCCGCTTCCTAATGCGGATAAGAAGACGGATGAGATCTTAAAGCTCGTCGAGGGCCAGAACAGCGGCCTGCGCGTGGGAGACTGGCGTGTCTTTCACCGCGAGATGAGACGAAATATGGCCATCATTACTATAGTGCTGGACCCAGTCTCGGCCAACCGGCTAAAGTCACTGGGGTACCAGCTCAATTTTGCATGGGGCACGGCTACACTCAAGCCAATGGCCAGCACGCAAATGAAGGAACAGGCGGTGCCTCCTGCTCTCGCAGCGGAGAAGCCCACCTGCTCCAAATCCATCACACCGGACACGGCTGCAACAACGCAACAGGGTGCCATTGAGGAGACTCATGCAACCCTTGGGCTGCCGGCAGCCAACAGCACAGTCCGGACACCCAGCGGAAATGGGGCTAATGGAACCGCAGCTGCTCAAGAGCCCGCAGCACCGCGGATAATCCTGCACCCTCCCCTCACCACAGATGTCTCCAAGCAAACCTCCATCAATCAAAGAGCTTGCCGCCGTCTGCGTACTTCGTCGTACAAATTTTCAAAATAATCTCGAGGTAAAAAGTATTCTTGAAAACTGTCGACAAAATCCACCCATGTGGTCCAATGCCTGTTGTTAGCTATGTACCACTTAAGTGCCATTCCTTTCAGCAACTCCGGCATTGCTCTTGGAATTAAATTTAAGTTTAATCCATATGTGTCTGCCGACCATTCCACTTGCTCCAAGAATTTGAGAGGCTTCGATAGTCCGTCGAATCGAAAGCTCCACTCTCGAACTTGTTTGGCTACTTTTGGTATTCACTTGCCCTTGCATTGGTCTGATCATGTGTGTGGGTATTGCTACGCTCTCCTGGCTGTTGGGTTGTACTCCAGGGCGATCGGCGAGATTCCTGTAAATCTCGTGCCCTAGCCGCCGCGCTGGTGCATGGGATGCTCAGCCTTGCTATGTCTATGCCGGCAAACTCCTTTTCCTCTTCGTATTCCCCTTCCTCGAGCATGAATTCTGGTTCTTTATTTGGCGACTGTCGGCTGTATGTTTTCGCCAGTTCGCTAATGCGAACGCTGTGTGGAAGATTATTCTCATTTTGACTTACCCAGTCTCCGAATTGTTTTCTCATATTTTCGACAGTGCCTTCAAGCTCCAGACCGAATTCCACCCCGCATTTCACTAGTGCATCCTTTTTTAGATTGTACACCCACGAACGAACCATATTGTCAATTATTTATATGTATTTTATTAAAGAAAACTATGTTATATTAGCCGTAGATCTACAGTTGGGCGCCAGTTGTAACGAACCTAAAGTTACGCGGTTTTTTAGCTGGGCTAACTCTCGCGGTGCTGAGGGTACGTGCCAACAAATTTGTATTTGTGGCGGCTGCGGCAATAAGAACTCAATTTGGTTTTACTTTTAATACATATATTTTAAACTGCACTCTCTGCTAGTTTTCACACTGGGTTTTTTTACAATTGCTGTGCACTTAATGATATTTCTTATTAGAGTTTAGTAAATCGTACGGCTCTTGTGTCGTGGTTTTATTTGCAATGCTGGCGCTCTCGTTGCACCAAATATTCAGAGTAAATGTTTCGCCTACTAACCGAGGTTTTAGCTAGCAACGCCCGAATTCGCCAGGCTCTACTATGGCCTCCTTGTTACCACAAGGATTTCGCCAATAGTGTCGCCTACTCTCAGGCTCTGGCTTTAGCTTCACCTGTCCTTCGCCAGGCTCACTTGTCTGATACTTGGTTTTAATTCTAGGTTGCTTTGCAAATGCAACGCACCCCAAGGCTGGCTAAATTTCACTTATCGATTTATTAGTAGAATGTTTGTTAATCGCTAAGGACACGATCAGCTTTGTCCTTATTGCGATATGAATCCTTTAACTTCTTAAATTATCCTTTCGCGTAGGATTTCTTCATGTTTCGCACTGATTTTCACTTATTTCGTATTGACTCCGTACTGACGTTTCGCTTCGCGGACTTCGCACTCTTTGTACTCAACTTCTGGATTAACTTTTGAACTAACTAGCCGCTCTGTCAAAGGCGGCTCCTTTTATACCCTTGTGCTGTCTCGCTGGACCGGGGCCTGTCAGCGCTGCCAATGTCGCGCCAAGGGCAAAGGTGGCGTGATCGTTCCAGTGAGATTTGCCTAGCAACAACGGTTCCTCGTTGCTGATCACGCCTGTCGTTGGTGCGACGGTGATCACGACATCTCGTGGGTGCACCGCTCGCACACCAACGGCACTTTGCCACGACTTTTATGGTGCGTGTTTTTGTGGCTCCCATGTGCCAAACACGTACCTTAGCGCTGATATCCTAAGTCAGAGCGAGACAGCATGCGAATTCGCCGCAGCTCAGGTCCGGCTGCGGCTATAAATGCAATCGCCTGTTGTGAGGCGCTATACGTGAATATGGCTCCTCACAATATATATACATATATATAATATTAATAACATTTAAAATAACTTCATATATTACGTTATTTTTCAAAAGGAGGGAGATGTAGTATACACATATATTAAAAATACATTGTCTTCAGTATCCCTCAAGATATATTAAACATTGCATTAACAAAGCTCACCACATTTCAAATGCAAGTGTAATGCATAAATATGTATGTATAACTCTCGCTGTCCTATATACATAAGCATGTATGTAAAAGGCGTCTCAGATTGTATTTTTTCCTCTAAAACGGAAATTCGTAATACTTGGCGAGAAAACGCGCCATTTAATAAGCTTCACCAATAAGGACAGCCTTATTGAGTCAGTTAAGTTTCTCACCAACCCAAATGTGGTGCCATTCATTGTAGCCTTCCAGCCTTGGCCAGCTTTCAGCATGAGCTGGTAGGGGCTTCTCCTACCATGAAGTTTTGGCATTGCAAAAATTCGTGGCCGACGTGTTCAGTATAAGCGACCGAAGGGAAATCGTCACTAAAGAACACAATCGAGCTCACAGGGCACCGCAGGAAAACGAGGTAGCCTTAAATTGTAAAATTTGCAAGAAGGCAAAGTATGATAGGCACCCGAGAAACAGGAGCTAAGTAAGAGCCACATCCTGTTTGACGTGCTCCTGCTCTAGACGAAATATGGCGGATCTAGAAAGGACAACTCGAAAAAGCCCGTAATCACCGGTGCTACTGTACCGTGCCAATGTGATGAGTGGCACCACGTTAGTGTGTCTCTTAACGGTGGCTTCCGGATGCCTAGCACCTCCGGTCGTTAAAGTGCACGATCCGGGGTATGAGGCTCTGCCCCGGGGGATACTTCCTTCCTCTCTACTCGTGGGACCAATCTATGAAACTTACAAACGAAAATACCCCCCAAGAAGCAGGGTGGTTAAGCAGCCCCAAAGCGAGTAACATCGAACCTATCCGGGAGCCCGAAGAAAATATGGACATCTGTTCACAAAGCTATGGCACCGACACCATCACAAAGGAAGAGGAAGAAACCCTTCTCGCCTCTTCCAAGGCTGAAAGACCAAAGCGGATAGCGCTATCTGGCACCGCAAGGAAGAGGTTGCGCAGAAACCTTGCGAACGGCATACCCATGGATGCGGCCAATAGGCTCGCTCAGAAGCCTATGGACCCTCCTAGGGCAGTGCCCAGCATGAGTGGCGCTACCAACAAACGAGGTGAATCAGCCAACACGACCCAAGAAGAGGCGTTGACTAAGAGGGCCACGATTAAAACCGCGGCACCTAGTGCCTTGACGAATGGTGTTCCTGCAAGCGTATTGCTTGCCACGGGGGCTCCAGCAGCCTTCATAGCCGCAGCTGTGGCTGGGAAAGCAACACAGGAGCAATCACCCTAATTCGGTGTCATGGCCTCCTATAGGGATGTTACCAGCTCGGCGAAGATGGCGATACTCCCTGCCGACTACCCCAGAAATCATTTCTTGCCGGAGCAGCTCAACAGCATCCAGTCCGCCATCTTGTCGAGGGTGATGGCTCTGAAGCACGGCTCTGTGAAGCCGCTGTTCTCTGGCTGCACTTTCCGACCAGGGTGGATGGCCATAACGTGCGGGAATGCGGAGACAGTCGAGTGGCTGAGCACAGAGGTGCCCAAGCTCCGGCTGTGGAAGGACGCCCACATCATGGTAGTCCCTGAAGCAGAGGCTCCACGTGCCACCGTCTTCATTGGCTACTTTCCGCTTCCTAATGCGGATAAGAAGACGGATGAGATCTTAAAGCTCGTCGAGGGCCAGAACAGCGGCCTGCGCGTGGGAGACTGGCGTGTCTTTCACCGCGAGATGAGACGAAATATGGCCATCATTACTATAGTGCTGGACCCAGTCTCGGCCAACCGGCTAAAGTCACTGGGGTACCAGCTCAATTTTGCATGGGGCACGGCTACACTCAAGCCAATGGCCAGCACGCAAATGAAGGAACAGGCGGTGCCTCCTGCTCTCGCAGCGGAGAAGCCCACCAGCTCCAAATCCATCACACCGGACACGGCTGCAACAACGCAACAGGGTGCCATTGAGGAGACTCATGCAACCCTTGGGCTGCCGGCAGCCAACAGCACAGTCCGGACACCCAGCGGAAATGGGGCTAGTGGAACCGCAGCTGCTCAAGAGCCCGCAGCACCGTGGATAATCCTGCACCCTCCCCTCACCTCAGATGTCTCCAAGCAAACCTCCATCAATCAAAGGCCGCATCTGACGTCCTTTGTAAGAGGTTTGCTACAATGGACATGGCATTTATCCAGGAGCCATGGATAAATTCCGGACGTATCCTGACGCTAAGCACCGCATCCGGTTAACTGCTATATGCAAACGACCAACTTCGCCCTAGAGTGGCATTGTTAATTAACAAAAATTTAACATATGTTCCCCCATCACAGTTCATCACTGAGGACCTGCTGGCAGTTTGGGTTAAAATACCCACTGCCCAAGCAAACAGAAGGCAGTGTTGGCCTCCACCTATCTGCCCGGCGACTCAGACGTTGTGCCTACGGCGGCTACCTGTGGCCTGGTAGAGCACTCCCAGAGGAACTGGCTGCGGTGGATAGTCGCTTGCGATGCCAATGCGCATCACACGGTCTGGGGGAGCAGTGACATCAACAAAAGAGGTGAGTACCTTCTTGAGTACATTATTAGTAATAACGTAGGTTTACTAAATCGAGGTAACGAGCCTACATTTATCAATGCAATTAGAGAGGAAGTCTTCGACTTAACTCTCTGTAGTTTAAACATGTTGTCCGTTGTCTCAAACTGGCACGTTGCGAGTGAGATCACTATGTCAGATCACCAGCACATTAGATTTGATATAGGATGCGCCTTGCAAAGAGCCTAGTTACTACAAATCCCAAAAAACACCAACTGGGATCTCTTCTGTCCAGAGACTGCTCCACCCGTTCTATAATATCCATAGACGAGCTAGAGCGTGAGGCTACTGTGCTTCATACGAACGTTGAATCGGCATATCACGTTAGCTGCGAACAAACAGTTCGTAAGATCAGAAGGGTGGTTCCCTTGTGAAATAAGAGCCTTGACGATCTTAAAAAGGCTGCGCGAAGGCTCTTCAATAAAGCGAAGAGTGGGAAGGCCACATGGGATTCCTAACGGGCAGATTTCAGCTCTCCCGGAAGCTGTTAGGCTACAAAAAGCCCTCTCCAAGGACCACTCAAACGGCATCTATACGTTGAAAAAGCCAGATGGAACACACACAAACAGCCCAAAGGAAACGAGCAGTCTACTCCTGGCTACTCACTTTCCTGGGTGCGTGGCTATGGAGCAACGCATCTCAGAGAGTGAGGCAACAACCTACCTCTCTGGGATTGGAGAGTGCCCACACTTGCGCGTGGTTATGGTGGCAGACTCCAATAGGGCTGAGGGAAGGGAACCTCCCTATCGCTCAGAACGTGTTGGAAACATGCCCTTTATTGTTGCAGCGGGGACTGCACCAACTCGCACTCCACATGGTTCGTTTATTCCCGAGCTAGTCTCTTGTTTGGACACATACCAAGCAAATGAGCTAAAGTGAAAGTTGTGTTTATTCCTAAGGTAGGGAACAAAGATTCCAAATTGCTTAAGTCCTGTAGACCGATTAGTCTTAGCTCCTTCTTCCTTTAAACTAGGGAGAAGATAATTGACCAGCACATCAGGGAGGTATATCTTAGGCATCTTCCCTTACATAAGTACCAAGATGCGTACCAAGCTGGTAAGTCAACTGAGACTGCCATTCACTGCCTTACAACAACCATTGAAAAGGCCATTGATGCTCAACAAATAGCACTAGGTGCCTTTTTAGACATCTCAAGAGTTTTTGACAACACGTTATATGAGGCTATCCGTGCCTCTCTTGTACGAAAAAATGTCTCCAAACACATTATACGGTGGATTCTGTAAATGCTTAAATCCAGTATCATAACTGTACGCCTCGGGGGAATCATGACCTCAATCACAGCCACAAGGGTGTGCCCTCAAGGGGGGTACTCTCTCGTCTCTTGTGGACTCTGGTCATCGACGAGCTACCCTATAAGCTTAAAAACCAAGGGTTCTCCACTAAAGGCTACGCTGATGATTTAGTCATCTATATAGTGGGCTGGCATGAGCAAACCATCTCGGACCGTATGCAGCAAGCCCTTAATAGAGCCAGCAGATGGTGTCAAGACAAAGGATTGTCCATAAGCTCGTCTAACACTGTTTTAGTTCCATTTACCAAGAAAAGGTCTCTTTCTCTAACAAGACCATCCCTAAATGAATCCACAATTGACTTTTCGGCTGAAGCCAACTACTTTGGAGTTAACCTCGACTCCAAGCTCAACTGGAATGTACACCTTGAAAATACCATATATAAAGCCACTCGAGCATACTTCGCTTGCAACAGGCTTTTCGGTAGAACATGGCTTAAGTCCCATAATGATCTACTGGTCTTTTAACAGTGTGGTAAAACCGATCCTAACCTATGCATCTCTTGCTTGGTGGACGAAATCTACCCAGAAGACAGCTGCGGCTGCACTTACCAACGACTGGTCTGCATAGGCATCACTGGAGCCATCCGGACATGTCCCACTGCAGCACTTGGAGTCATAACTGGCATACCCCCTTTACCCATCACCTTGCTTGGGGGCACTTCGCTTTCAAAAATCACCAAAATAAAAAGTGGTGATCTTTCCGGTCATCTTTGGGTTCTTAAGCCCCTAATAAACGAGCCTATTCTGCGCGTAACTGACGAACAGAAACCAAAACTTGTTTTCCTCAGAAACTTCTCTGTAGTCTTGCACACCAGACATGATTGTAAAACAAAATCAACATCTCTGCCTAGTGGATCACAAACGTGGTACACTGACGGGTCGGAACTGGAAAACGGCGACACCGGGGCTGGTATTTTTGGACCAAGGTTCAACAAGTCCATAGCCATGGGAAAGTCTCCAACCATTTTCCAAGCAGAGATATACGCCATAGAAATCTGTGCTCGTGAATGCCATCGCAGAAAATTGCAAGGTGCACGGACTTACATCTTCTCTGACATTCAGGCGGCGCTCATAGCGCTGAGATCCTTCACGATCTCCTCCCGACTTGTAGAGAACTGTTTCGAGCAGCTGAACGCCCTTGCCTCAAAAAACATCTTAACGTCTTTCAGTGAAATTTGCACTCTAACAGGCTACCTTACGGGTCACTGCAACCTGAGGTATCACCTTAAGATATTAAAACTTTCAGAAATCGATACATGCAGATTCTGTGAGCTGGAGCTGGAAACATCAGAACATGTTCTATGTGGATGCCCCTCGCTAAGCAGACGTCGACTTCTTCAACTAGGAGGTGAACTAATTCCTCCCCTACAGGATTTGGGAACATATAGACCCTAAAAAAGTGCTCTCTTTTATTACAAGCCTCGGTATAGAGGCTCTACCCTAATCCTACAGGCCGGCACAAAAGACCTAACATCTGGTCACAGTGCAACAAGGCCCTCGTAATAATAATCAAAATAATAATAATAATAATAATAATATTAATAATAATAATAATAATAATAATAATAATAATAATAATAATAATAATAATAATAATAATAATAATAATAATAATAATAATAATAATAATAATAATAATAATAATAATAATAATAAAAACAAACTATCTGCCCCCGGCATCGAGAAACAGTCGAGGCGGACTTGGGACAACGGTCCCCACTGAGGGGAGGGTGGTCCATAAGGAATACATTCTTTTAATGTCGGCAACGACGACTGCACGAGTAACGGACAACATCCACGCGGAATACATACCGATCGTGGACGGGAACATCTTCCTTTGGGACAGTTACGGGTACCTGCGACACACCACCAACCTTACGGACTGCAGGACAATTGCGGAAGAGACAAGGAAGCTGACGAATTTTTTGCCGCACTCCCATATGATTAAGTAGCTGGAAGTTGTCCACTCTCGATGTGCATCATCGCAAGGTAAGAAGCCTTGAGTTTTTCGGAAAAGCACTTAGGGTTGTAGCAGGCATCCCGGACGCGGACTTTTGGAAAATAGAGACAACACAAACGCAGCTGGTCACTGCAAGCAATAGAAAGATTTCAATAAATTCAAAACTACAAGAAAAACTAAATCAGCTAACGAACACTGTAAACAGAATTCTAAAATCTACAAATGATTAACAGGCCTATACCGGCCACCTTTTCGGAACATTTAAGACTCGCAGGGAACCAAATGCTTGCCTTGAATTTGGAGAAAATTAACGTAATAAGCCCAGCAATCACAAATAATTTGGATTTTATGAATATTCTCACTGATCAAATCACAAGAACTTTACTTACCTACATTTTAAAAGTATCTAACATTAAGGAAGAGCGTAAGCATAATATAATAAGTTTTGTAATCCAATTTCCTATAATAGGTAAGCTATGCAGGAAGGTGACGATTTTCCCAGTCAACTTCACGACAACTTGGTAGCAGATTGCAACGGCCAGATTCGATCCGTGACAAGCTGTTCACCAACTGCAACTGCTACATTCTGCAAGCAAGCTATGGCCAGCAGCTGCGCGCAAGGAGGCGCAGCCCATTGCCCAACGCAGCCGAGCCACCTCAACCCCGTCACCATAGTGGATGATGGCATCATAATCATAATCAATAATCTCTTATGATGACCACGCTGCAGTTAGAGTAGAAGGAACAAACCTCGTCGCCTTCAAGACTCATGCCATCGTTAATGACACGCGCTATTTCTACCGCATTAGCGTGCAGACCCGGTTTCCAGCAGTTACAGTATCACCATTACTTAACATCAGCGGGCATAAAACGGTGTTTAGCCTACCCTATATTCATCGGCTTAGCGAAGATAACCTCAATTATTTCCGAGAGGTTAGAGAGAGCGTCGAGGTCGGGAACAAAACAGCTCCTTTCCTTCGGGGATATAATTTAAGCTTGCATCGCTGTAGCAGGAGTCTATTGAATTCATCGGTTGATTGTCGGTCGACGTACCGCTGAAAGAATCTCGGAGATATTGAAGAGTGCGAAAGCTTATCACGACATGGGCTGCATACCGAAGATACGCTGATCCAGGCGAAATATTCTGTCAGCAACAGCGATTGCAGCGTATATGCGGAGCTGCGCTGGATGCAACCTAACACCACACTAAGCGGAGCCAGGATGCTAGGCAACAGCAAATACGTCGTCGGCAGCGCAGCTGTGAGCTGTAAGGCTAGCTTAAGATTATTTTAAGCTTAATTAATTATTATTATTATATTGGGGGTAAATCCACAGCGACCAAACGGATCTATTGTGGCCCCTTCTTGGCCTACAGCTCTTCCATTAGGCCAAGGTGTTGCATAAAAGAAAGTATCTTTGTTGGGTCAATTGTTTCTAAATCGCTAAGTTGCACACTATGTTTTCCTAGAAAACTACTTCTTTTCCTTACTAAGGCTACGCATTCTGCTATAATGTGCAAGGAAGATTCTCCTTCCATTTCACAGAATCTGCAAATCTTGCTGCTGACTAAACCTAGTTTTGCTAGGTGACCTCGTAGTCTACAACGTCCTGTCAAAAGACCGGTGAGTATACTGAGTCAATTTTTACCCATTGATATTACTTGCTTAAACCGTTTGAGATCATAGCTACCTAAGAGAATCATTGCTTGTGTGAGTCCTGGTGTCCTTGCCCAGCTCGTTCTTCGCAAAAGTCTCCTTTCATTCCTATGCTCTTGCCGTATTGTGCTTCTTCCTATACCATAGTACGGCTCGGGTTCTATTAGGGGTGTTGCTGCCCCCAGTCTTGCTTGCTTATCTGCCTCTTCGTTGCCCGCTATGTCGACATGTTCCGGGACCCATCTTAGGGCAAGCCTATTTTGTGATCCCAGAGTGTCAGCTTGGTTCCTACCTCACGAACTACCTTTGACCTGATTTCGGTGTTACTAATTGCCATTATTACTGCTTGGCTATCGGATAAGATGTATTTATCCCTATTCCGACAGTTACGCTTTAAATTAAAGTCCAAACACCTCCCGATTGCACATACCTCAGCTTAGAATATGCTGGTCTGCATGCCTAGGGCCTCGTGGTAAGTAAGCCGAGGGCCTACTACACCAAGACCGGAGCCTTGTTGCGTTAGAGATCCATCGCTGTACCATTTTATGGTGTGTGGCTTCATGTTGTGGACCTTTTCCAGAGATGTCCACTCCTTTTTTTTAAAGAGGTGAACTTTAAACTTTTGCCCGAACATTTGTTCGGTTTTCATTTCGTCCCTTGGCTGTGCCAGTAGGGGAAGTTCACCCGATAGCATATCTGCCTCTACTTGAGTAAGAATGTGTGCTCTCCCAACTCATTCAACAGACATTCTTAAGAGGGTTGCCTTCTGGTGTTATCTCCAATAGAACTTCAAGTGCTGATGTTGGACAGGTCCTCATCGTTCCTACACATGCCATTATTTGTAGCTTTTGAAGCTGCTTCTGCACAGTGATTTGCTGTGCCTTATCCCCCCATGCAATCACTCCATTCGTGAGCATGGTCCTTACCACCATAAGGAATAGCCATCTTGTTATCTTTGGCGATGTTCCCCATGACTTATCGGCTATGCTACGAAACGTTTACAGCGCTCTGCAGCACTTGGCGATCGTATTCTGAACATGGGTGCCAAAGTATAATTTACTGTCAAAAGTGACCCCAAGGTACCTAACTTCCTTGCTTGTTTCTATGGGACTCCCTGCGAGCCTAATCTCCCTCATCCTTTGTAGCTTGTATCTTCTGGTGAACGGAACAATGATTGTTTTCGCAGAGTTTAGGTTGAGACCAACCTCTCTACACCAATCATGCGTGATCTTAAGTCCCAGTTGAATATTTTCACAAAGAGTTTCTTCGTACTTGCCCCGAGCTATTCAGGCCTGTTCTAAATTCCGAGTCGAAACGGAATCGAAATGGATTTTCATTTCGATGCTTGCATTCCCAGATTTCGATCGACTTATACTCTTTTTATACTCAATTTCGATACCTATTTTGTATCAAAACAAACAGCTGATTGAGCAAATCAAACAAACAAAAAAAAAAAAACAGTTGTTTATTAAAATTGCTATTAACAATGCCGGCAGCCATATTATTAGCAGCAAGATAAAGAGAACGTCTAGCAAAATTACATTGGACTTACACTAGTTGATAAACAAGTCAACGTTGATATCAACTTTATCGATCCTAGTGTGAACAGCTGTCAACTTGATCAACTGTTGCGTTGAGAGTAGATTGACAATGCGAAAATCATCAATTGTTGCTCTGAGTGTAAACACTTTGTGTCAACAGTTGAAGTCACAATCGGCGCGTTGACAACACAAATTTAAGTTGAGCTCATGTTCATTCTTTTGCTTTATGTCAAAGACCATTTAACATAAAGACGGGTTTTAATAATTGTTCAAGTTAACATGCTGTAAACCAAGTCGCAACCACGAAGCGGACAGACCAACGAGTAGAAAAGTCGGTTTCCCCTAATGACAAACAGCTGCGCTTGTTTTGATAATTGCTTTTTTGTTTACAATACACTTCAGTCTTGTTGGTGTGCAGTGGTAGCTAGCTAGTTGCCTAGGCAACTTAGTCAATTCTTCTATGCGTGTAAATTTGTAAGTATGCATGTGCGTGTGCCATTCGAGAATAGGCAAATCGCAACAACAACACGTGCTAGCTCGTCGTAGCCAGGTATATCTACATGTGCAAATTTAAATGTATTTGCCATGGCATTCATTGACCTTTCTCTACTATTATGAATTTTGGCTAACCCTAAACAGCCAATATTTAGATTACAATTTGGTGCATATTTGAATTTGCCTACAAAAACCTAAGAGAAATAAAAAAAAAACAATACTTCCAAGGCAGTCTAATTTAATTTCCGGTGCTGGTCGATCATTTGCAGGAACAGGCGAACAGGAAAATAAATAAGCGTCTAGCAGGCAAATATCAGTTTTGCATTGCTGGTCATGCATACTCTTTCATGTTTTTAGCTCAATGACACTTTCCAACAATTTTGTCATCGCATCTATCACACAGTTATGCAGCAATGCGCAAAAATGCCGAAAGCGTATTGAATAGTGTATTTGTCGAAAAAACGTAAAAAAAAAAGTAAGAAGGCTCTAGTCGGGAGAGCCCGACTAGAAGATACCCTAAACCCAGTTGCAATAAATATATTTAATTTATATAAGACATTGGTATACTGGCTTAGCTTCCATCGATTAAGTTCAATATCTCCGGTGTTTCTCAACCGATTTGGACGAAATTTTCAGAAAAGTTCTATCATTATCCATTACTTCAACCCTCATTTTTAGATTTTCCAAATTCGATATTTTATTGTTATCGATATTATGTGTATATCGGAAACCAGAATAGTTATCGATAATCTGAAGCAAACTTGTTCTGCTCATGGTATAGGAGAACTTAAATACAAAATCAGAAGTCTCTAGCTCTTGTAGTCTCTGAGATCCACGCGTTCATACAGACGGACAGACGGACATACGGACATACGGACAGATAGACGGACAGACGGACATGGCTATATCGTCTCGGCTGTTGATGCTGATCAAGAATATATATACTTTATAGGGTCGGAGATGCTTCCTTCTGCCTGTTACATACTTTTGCACAAAACCATTATACCCTTATTTACCCATTTTATGGGTTAAGGGTATAAAAATTAACAAAAATCACAACGAGCAGGTCCAGCAAGAATGAAGCAAACGCACATGCATACGCATATTAACAATTTTACCGTTCTTGCTTTCCGCTGGCCCGCCGTCTCTCCTTTAATGCACTGGCCGCTGAACGCAAAGTGGAACCGAAACAAAACAAGCAAAGTGCTGGCTTCTCGTAGATGAGACGCAAAAATAGAACAAAGTGAAAATACCCCTTGTCACAATATTCAGTTATCGTCAACATAAACCAGAATATTTATTTTTAATATAATAATAGGTTATTTCAAGTATACAAAGACAAAATACGTGTGTTTAAGTGTTAGTTAATTTATTTATATAAAACTTGTCTTATAAGTTGTGAAAGCCCAAACTTATTGCCAAAATATAAATGAACATATAAAACAGACATTATATTAAAGTATCTCATGTTTTGCTCTACAATTGCACAAAGTTCATATGAAGTCTATACCACAATTTCTTGGTGAGCAGCAGCAAGCCGAAAGAAGCAAAAGTCTAAAATTTTCGATTTCAAATTTTGTGACAACAACAAGAGAAACAAAGTGCGGCAACATTTAATTATGCCTTGCGCTTCGCACACTTTGCAGTTACAACAAAAAGCTAAACAATGATGGCCGACTATGCACCAGCTGGCATGGTAGCGAGTAAAATGTGAAAAGAAGTAAGAAAAATACTGGCTATTCGCTGTTTCCCCAGTTGTCCGCTTCGTGGTTGCGACTCTGCTAATTTACATAACATTCCAGCTCTTAAGACCCGTCTTGTTACATTATTCGTCCATGGCTTTGCGTTGACAAACTTTATGTTCATATTAGAGGTGGCAGCAATTCGCTTCGCCATCCGTTTTTATTAATGTTGTCTGCTTTTTCAACTGTGCAGTCTATAAAGAACAAAAATTAGTAATAAAAAGCTATTTAAAAATACAATTTTATTTATTTTTATGCATATTTATTGAACCATATTTTAATATCGAAAGTAGACCTGCTTCAGTTGCTGGCGATAGCTATCGATTAACGATGTATTGACGTTTATCTTTATTAATTTTTTGCGTATACAATAAGTAAACAAATGTGTGCGAATATGAATTCGAAATCATTTTTGATCCGGAATATGCCGATGGAGACGACGAGGCAACTAGTACTATATCAACATCAACCTCAACAACAACATTAACAACAAGTAAGAAGGCTCTAGTCGGGAGAGCCCGACCAAAAGATACCCTGAACCCAGTTGCAACAAATATATTTAATTTATATAAGACATTGGTATACTGGCTTAGCTTCCATCGATTAAGTTCAATATCTCCGGTGTTTCTCAACAGATTTGGACGAAATTTTCAGAAAAGTTCTATCATTATCCAGTACTTCAACCCTCATTTTTAGATTTTCCAAATTCGATATTTTATTGTTATCGATATTATGTGTATATCGGAAACCAGAATAGTTATCGATAATTTGAAGCAAACTTGTTCTCCTCATGGTATAGGAGAACTTAAATACAAAGTCAGAAGTCCTAGCTCTTGTAGTCTCTGAGATCCACGCGTTCATACAGACGGACAGACGGACAGACAGACGGACATGGCTATATCGTCTCGGCTGTTGATGCTGATCAAGAATATATATACTTTATAGGGTCGGAGATGCTTCCTTCTGCCTGTTACATACTTTTGCACAAAACTATTATACCCTTATTTACCCATTTTATGGGTTAAAAACAGAAAACAAAAACAAACGCGGCAGAAAAGTAGTTTCAATTTGTTCGGACGAGCAATGCAACCAATTGATCGACTTGGTAGAGGAAAGACCGACTTTGTGAGACTTTACCATCGAAGACTACAAAAACCGCAACAAACGGAAGATTTCTTGGGAAGAAATTGCAAAGGCTCTAGACTTGCCAAAATACGAGGTTTCAAATAAATGGAACTTGTTGCGCCAGCAATTCCGTATAAGTAAAAAATCATTTTCTTTACATTTAATTATTTATATTTTATTAAGGGCAATGTCGTTTATTTTAAAATGTACATAGCAAGGTCCAATCGACCAAAAGTGGTCAAGCTGCTGCCAAATAAATTTTATAGCGCATTGCATTTTATTCAACCCATTCTAAGCGTGGACTCAGGACCGCGGACATCCAGTTATGTGAGTTAATTAATATTATCATTTTGCGCTGGATAGCCGCAGGCTGCGTACTACCAGCTCACCTCACCTTCTTGTGATATAAAATTTTGTTTGAAATTTTCTCTTATTTGGCTTGCGGCATTGCTAGTCCGTCCAGTATTCAATGACTGCATTTCCAAGAAGCCGTCCCCATCTGCTCTCCATTTACCTGGTACAATTTCACTATTTATTTCTTTGTCAAAATCACTTGAACTTGCGTTCCATTAAATAATTGTGAAGTGCAGAGATGGCTAGCACAATCTTTGTGGCTTTTGATGGTTGAAGGTCAATAGATCTACGAAGTATTCTGAATCAGGCTGCTCAAATTCCGAAAACATTTTCAATAATTCTGCGCGCGCGTGACAGACAATAGTTTAACCCTTATCCTGTATTTTGGGCAAATTTTGCCCAAACGCGTTTTTAGCTGTACGTATCTGACGTATATTTAGCGATATCGGCATGAAACTTCTTGACAATTATTTATTTTGGTATATTTAGCAGTGTTGTGAAAATTAATATTGTGGATCCATTAAGGACTCTCCCACGGAGAAAGTGACAAATCTTGTATTTTGGGCAATTTTTGCCCAATCTAATTTTCCGGTGTTTCCGCAAGCAAAGTATATACCAATGTTCGTCAAGTCTCATACTATCATACAAATAAACTGATTGACATACCCAGAATTTTTTTTAGTGCAGTCTCGTCTGCAAAAAAAAAAAAACAACATAATACCTACAAATTTCTTTGCCCAACAACAAAAATATCAGAGGTCCGTTACATTCTTGGTTGCGATTAGACGACAAAAAAAAATACGAAAAATTGTTTGTGTATATTGCATTGCTTATGGGTAGAGCAGTTCATGTATACATAAACTGCTCGCCTTACATAACAGTAATTTTCGTGAACGAGTGAAAACAAATGAGGCAACTGTGCAAATGTTCATAAGGCGTTGATGATTACCGATTTAGACTGTGTGTTTTGTTTTTCAAAGTCAAATAAATAGTTTTGTTTTACCCTAAGTTTACTCAGGAAAAGAAAAAAACAATGCCCAAAAGGGTATGTATAAAAATATGTTTATACATTTCAATAAAGTGCCATTATAAATAAATTTCAATTAGTCAGCGGCGCTTACTCGATGCCAAATAGAAGAGCTGCTGAGCGAATCAGACAGTGAGGCTGAAGGGCGTATCCCTGACCATGAAAGCTCTCTTGACGATTTCGAAATCTCATCAGATGAACGATCAGTGACATGTGTTTCCATTTCCGAGGGAGAAAGTATTTACTCCGATGAACAACAATTTTCTGTTCCAGAGCAAGACCCACCTTCTGGTTTTATTTCTAAGGACAAAAAAACAATGTGGTACGAAAAATGTGGCAGCTCATTGGTTGGTAGGAAAAGGAAAGAAAACATAATTACTACTGCTCCAGGACCAACTCAATATGCCATTGCACGTGTTAGTGATATCAAATCTACATTTGAGTTGTTTATGACAAAGGAGATGCAAATTATTATTATAAAGATGACAAATATTGAAGGTATTCACCATATTTTCGAAAACTTTGCACATTACAAACTTATTTATACATTACTAAATAGGTATAAAAGTGTTTGGAGAAGCTTGGGAGGAAATAAACCATGCTTCCTTGAATGCATATTTTGGATTGCTGCTATTAGCTGGCGTGTATCGCTCTTGTGGTGAAGCATTGGAATGTTTATGGGACGATCTGAAAGGAAGACCCTATTCAAAGCAACAATGTCGCTGCGTAGATTCCAAAATATAAGCAGAGCTCTTCGATTTGACGATAAATCAGATAGAGCGGATCGGCGAGCTCGTGATAAGCTGGCACCTATAAGAGTTTTGTGGGACAAATGGGCTCATAATTTGAAGATTATGTATAATCCAAACGAATGCGTGACAGTTGATGAGCAGCTAGTGGCATATCGTGGAAAATGTCCATTTAGGCAATATATTCCTTCGAAGCCAGCGAAATATGGAATTAAAATTTGGACACTGTGCGACTCTAACACCAACTATGCCTGGTCTATGCAAGTGTATATCGGACGAAATCGTAATTGCGCTCCTGAAAAGAACCAAGGCATGCGAGTTGTACTAGAACTTGCAGAAGGACTCAAAGGCCGGAATATAACTTGCGATAACTTTTTCACCTCATACGATCTTGCTGTTGAACTGCTGAAAAAGAAAATGACAATAGTTGGGACTGTGCGTAAAAATAAGTTATTTCTACCTCCACGTATTTTGGACATGAGAAAAAATCCTGTCTTTTACTCAGAATTCCTTTTTGAACATAAATATAATGTAACGTTAGTAGCTTATGTTCCAAAAAATATCGGTGCGTATATCTAATAAGCACATTGCACCAAGACGCAAGAATACACGATAACCAGTCAAAAAAACCAGAAATAATAGAGTATTATAACCATACAAAGGCTGGCGTGGATACACTCGACCAACTGGTTGCCACATATACTTGCAAGCGGAAGACTAATAGATGGCCTGTAGCTCTTTTCGCAAATATGATAGATGTTTCTGCATGCAATGCTTTTGTGATTTGGGCAGCAATAAATCCAGAGTGGAACAAATCAAAGCATTTTCGTCGCCGACTCTTTTTGGAAGAACTGGGATTAAAGCTTTTGAAGGAGGAAAAGCAGGAGCGTAAGACACAGCCATATGGCACTGTCGCCAGAAAGCTTACTCACCCGAAAGAAGAGAAAAAAACAAAGAGAGCCCGTTGTCATTTCTGCGAAAACAAGTCTAACAGCACTAAATACAACACAAAATGCAAGAGCTGTAACTTTTTCGTGTGCAAAAATCATTCTATTACAGAAATTATATGCAATGCCTGCAACAAAATGTAATATAACTAAAAAAAATTATATTGGGCAAAATTGGCCCAAAATACAATATTCGTTGCTATTTTTTTTTACAGGATGAGGGTTAAAACCCTCTGGTTCATATCCTGCTGCCTAAATGCAAACGGCTGCAAAATATATGGCTTTAGTGGGAACGCATCATCAGCTACAACAACATAAGGCATTGGCTCGGTTCCATTTTGGAGTGGTTTTGGGTCAGGCAAGCTTAAATTATTTTGCTCTTAGGCTTTTGATAATGTGCAACTGAAATTAAAATCATCAACAAAAAAAAAAAAGTAAACAATGTATATTTGAAATGATATATTATTATTATAATCTTTTCCAATGCAGTGCAAATACACCGCCATCAGAATCACGGCCACATGCTCCAGCATCAATATACGTGAATTTATATTCTCCGTCAGCCAAAGCCATCAAGACTATACTATTCATCTTCTTATAGTTGAAATACTGTGAGACACATTTTGCCGGTGCTTGTATTGTCACGTGCTTACCATCCAGAGCACCAATACAGTGTGGGAAATTCCAGCGATTCTCAAACACATTTGCTATTTTTTCCCATTCAGCAGCTGTCGTAGGCATCTATAATAAACAAAAACTAATTAAAGTGTTTTTTTCAGAATATGAATGACGATGCCGATTGGTGCTTGTCACAGGTCAACTCCACGCTTATGGAAAATAATGATTTGAATGAGATGTCATCGTCATCAAACTCGCCATCGGCCATTATTAAGCCAACACCAAAGCGTCGTCTACTTGATGACACCAATGTTCATCGCACTGCTTTACTAAAGCAGGCTTGCGAATATTTGGCGAACACCGAGGAGGATGATGAGTTTGATCTCTGGGGCAATTCAGTTGCAGCAACTCTTCGCAACTTTTCAAATGCCGCTGCTGTGTGCTTGGCTAAGTCCAAAATGAACTTTATTATGTCATCACAGGACGCCGGAGAGCTTACCAGCTCCATCATTACTCCTTAATATTAATTTTAAATTTTTTTTACCTGATTTCTGAATTCACAAGTGCCTTAACATCGACGAACGATGAATTTGTGATAAAGTTTTTGAAATTAAATAAATAAAATTTGTAGTTACCTTAAGAGAATAACGAAGAGTCAAAGTGAGCCGCTCTGCAGCAGACATAGATTTTCGGAAACTTGTGTCCGCTTTTTGAATGAAAGGCTTCACACGTTCAAGCAAAAAATGAAAATCGTCTCAGCTCATTCGGACAAAGTCCTTAAAACGATCAGGACTATTCGATCGAAATATGGTCTCAAATGATCGGAAAAAAACATTTTCCTCTCGATCCAAATGGAGTTCTTGAACCCACATTGCTCACTTGTGTTTTTTTAGCTCTTGCTCTTCCTCGTCCTCAAGAGCTAGAACCAAATCACTGCTGCCGCTATTTTGCTCTTCTTCGCTGTTGCCATTGTTCTGATTTTATTCTAAAGTAAACAAATTGCATATCAATTAGTACTTACCACTTTTTTACTTTTCTAAATTAACAAAACAACACAATATCGATTAAAATCAGTTTCAATACATTCACAATATCGATGTCAACGAAAAATTCTTAGCAACTTGAATGTCAACGAATGTGGATATGAACTGGTGTAAATTACTCGAAACTTCAATATCAACGCGTTGGCATCTTGCGCGTTGCTCAACTCGAAAATTAGTTGGCAACCCGGTTTTTTCGTCAATTCAATCAACTAATGTAAACACAACAAATGCTTTGACGTTGGATATAAATTGTTGATATAGGTAGAATTAACGCTGCATCAACTAGTGTAAATGCACCATTAAAAGATAGACGCATTAATCGGCTGCTACGATCCCAAGAAAGCAACAACGTTATGGAAATGTTGGACTCTAAGTTTAATTTTAAATTCATAGATTTCAAGAGTCATTTCGGGTTAGTATAGAAACATTTAAATTGCTACTGGAAACAATAAATACCAGGACAATGAAAAATAACCGGCTCATCGACCCAACAACGAAGCTTGCAGCAACTTTACGCTTTTAAGCAACTGGCACATATCAGGTAGCAGCGGCAAAAAATTTCAACATCACCATAGGCAGGAGCACCTTTTCAAAAATTTTACATAACGTCATCGACGCTCTTGAATCATGTATATGTAAAGAGCATATTAGCATGAAGATGTCTGCCGGTAAAAAAGTTGAATCAAAACGCGTTTTTTTTTGTTGAGAAATTTGGATTTCCGACAGAACAGAGTTTTTGAAGCAGGCGAAAAGGTCTTGATAAAAACCAATCGAAGGCTGGGTGACAAACTATCTGCCCCCGGCATAGAGAAAACGGTCGAGGCGGACTTGAGACAATGGTCCCCATTGAAGGAAGGGTGGTCGATTAGGACAACCTCTGTGACATTTTTTTACTTACACCTTCTTTAATCGGCATTTTAAAATTTTACGTTTCACATTCTTTTAATGTCGGCAACGATGACTGCTCGAGTAACGGACAACATCCACACGGACTACATACCGATCGTGGACGGGGACATCTTCCTTTGGGACAGTTACGGGTACCTGCGCAACACCACCAACCTTACGGACTGCAGGACAATTGCGGAAGAGACAAAATGCTGGAAGTTGTCCACTCTTCATGTGCATCATCGCAAGGGCGAACACGGTTTTCAAGCCATTAATATATAACGCCCAAGAAAAGCAGATTGGCGTAACGCTCAGGTTAGTGAGGATGATGATGAAGCGACAATCAATTACAAGACGATGCAAAATCTTTGCTTTGTCAATCTTAAACAAGGGTCGAATGTGTCTGACGCATTGAAAATAACTCAACTTGGCAGGTACAGAGTATCTGTGCAGCGCGCTCCTCGTAGGAAAGAAGTATTGCAATGTCTGAGATGCTTCATCTTCGGGCACTCAAAAAATTATCGCGTTCAGGATCCAGTTTGTGGCAAATGCGCTGGCTCTCACATGACAGGCTCCGTGCTTTGCACCAGTCAATATTATTCGTGCGTCATTTATGGTCAAGATCATGCATCGACAAACAGAGACTGCTCCGGAAAGAAAAAATAAGAAAATTGAAGCCCAAGACTCCCAACTACTGGCAAAAATGTCAGACCAAAACACAAAAATGGCGCCTCACGCGCCTTCATACCGGCTGAGGGTGTCAGAGGCAATATGTCTTCGCACAAGTTGCTCGTCCCCATAGAGCTGAACTTAGGCCAAGTGCCGTTGAGCATTCTAAGCGAGAAACAAATTCACTGCCTGACAAGAAGTTCCTTGCACTGGAGAACTCAATACGAGAGATCAAATCCAAAATGGACCAATTGTTCTAGTTGGTTCAAGAAACTATGGGGGCGATCAAGGCCTTCCGAGAACTGGTCCAGGTTTTCGTTATACGCGTCCTGCAATGATGCAAAAAATCATAAAAATCGGATTATGGAACGCACGGCGACTAGTTAGGGGCTCTGAAGAGCGTCGGCTAGTCTCGGTGCACACAATATTAACGTCATGTTTGCCACAGAGACACACATGAGAGAGGGACAGCGTGTCTGTCTACCAGGTTGTCACACTTGCGTCTTTGTATCTCCTACCCAGAGAGCTTTGGACTAAAGCGGAATTTTAATCTCTGTTGCAATGCTAGGCAACAAATTCACTGCAGGTGGTGATTATAACGCTAAGCACGCATGGTGGGGCAACTCTAGAGCTTGTTCCTGAGGCAAATTGCTGCAGGAAGTCTTAGCGAATGGTCAGTACCAAATCCTAGCAACGGGAGAGCCAACTTTCTACTCATCCAACTCCCTAGTATCACCATCAGCGCTCGATTTCTATGTCACCAATGGCTATAATATGAGCAGACTCAATGTGAGAACGCTTCATGAACTTTCTTCGGATCACACTCCTCTTCTGGTGGATCTGCACGCCACGCCGCTCAGCATGCCACAACGATCTTGTTTACTCTCTCGTGGCTCTGATGTATAAATTTTTAAGGCCTATCTGGAGCAGCAGATTGACCTTAATATGGAAATTCAAGACGCTGAAGGTATAGATAACGCCATCAGTGTTTTCATAAGTAAGCTGAAACAAGCTGCATCAAGATCTGCACTTAGGAATCAACACCATATGGATGTACCTAAACCGCCGTAGCTTCCGTTGGTAGTAGCTCAGCTTCTCCGACTCAAATGCAAAGTAAGAAGAGAGTATGCAAGAACAGGCGATGCCCGAAACCAACAGATTCACAATAGGTTGGCGAATCGTCTACATAAAGTGCTGGCCCGCAGGAAGAAGATTCAAATTGACAGCCTGTTAGAAAATTTAGGAACCGATGCCTTTACAAATTACTCTTTGTGGAAAATTACCAAATTATACAAGAACCTGGCCGCTCCGAAAACGGCTATTAGGGATCCTGCAGGCTGCTGTTGTCGCACTAGTCTTGAAAAAACAGAAGTGTTTGCAAATAGCCTTGAGCAACGTTTCAGGCCGCACGACTTTGCGTCAGAGAGTCACTATAGGCAGATTGGGGAGTCACTGGAGACACCTTTCCAAATGGCTTTGCCCACTGACAACGTTACACTGGATGAAGTGAAGCAACTGGTGTCTAAGCTGAAATCTAAGAAAGCTCCCGGCGAGGACTTAATTGACAACAAAACCATAATATTTTTACCAGATCAAGCCCTGCAGTTTCCAGTACTAATCTTTAATAGCGTTCTTCGTGTGGGATACTTTCCAAATGCATCGAAGTCGGCCAGCATAATAATGATTCTAAAGCCTGGGAAACCCCCAACTGATGTGGACTCCTACAGGCCAATCAGCCTTCTCCCCTCGCTGGGCAAAATCTGGGAGCGACTGATCCTAAACAGATTGCTCACAATTGAGGCTGTTACCAATGCTATACCCAAATTCCAGTTTGCATTTCGAAGTCAGCACGGCACTCCAGAGCAGCTAAATAGAGTTGTCAACTTTGTGTTAGAGGCCCTGGAGAAAAAGAGTAAGCGGTTACTGCCTTCCTGGACATTCAACAAGCTTTCGATAGAGTTTGGCACCCTGGTCTTTTCTACAAAGCCAAGAGTCTTCTAACGCCCCAGCTGTTTCAGATCATTAAGAGCTTTTTGGAAGGGTGAACATTAAAAGTGAGTGCTCATGGGCGGGCGTTCCTCAAGGCAGTGTGTTGGGTCCCACATTGTACTGCATTTTCTTATCGGATATGCCGACTCACATCGCAATCACATCCGTCAATGAAGGTGATAAACTTGTTGCAAGCTACGCTGACGTCACAGCGGTGCTCACAAAAAGCACTAGGAGCTCATCCTAACAGTCTAGCCAGACGTCTTAATACTGCTTGCCAAAGAGCAAGGAGAAGGTTCCCGCTATCCTTCGCTTATCCCAATTTACCTTTAAAACTTACTTATCCCATATTATTAATTAAGTATCATTATTTCGTATGTCATTATGATAAATAGTTTTGTTTTGTTTTTAGTTTAACTTCTGATTCGTTTAAGTTGCCCATTAAGGTAGCAGGAAACTTGTCTTCTAAAAAAAAATTAATTAACTTCAATAAAAAACAAGAAAGGGAAACCCAAAATTGTTGAAAAATTCGTGTAAAGTGAATTTTCGGCAAACTGGCCTTCGTTAGATCTTTTGACCCCAGTCACATTCTTTTTCTCTAATAGCCCTTGAGCGAACAAGTTGTGCGCGTTGCAACCGTCCAGAATTAAAAATACATATATGCGTTTGTACATTGCGTGTCTTCTTGCAGTACAGTGAATTTGAAATTGAAATATTAAGGAGAATCGCCTATACTATTGTAAGTTTATAATGTTTAAATGATTTTGTAGGCCAAATCCGTGGTCAACCAGTAATTGTGTTTTTTTTTTCTATTCGCTTTGGAGTACAGTTTACGCTGCAGCGAGCTGCTGCGCAGCAACACACACACCAACGCCAGGAAGTACTTTCAGCGTGGGATGATGTATGTAGGTCGCTCTTTTTATATTGTTATGAGCCGCTCTTAAATGCAAATAATAATGTGAGTTCATATTATAACAAAGGAAATAAAGGGAAACCCTTAAATTTTGTGATCTTTAAACACACTGCTCGATAAGTAATTAGGTACACTTGATTATTTTTGTTGGTTTTTTGCAAGTCGAGTATATATACAAACGCAACGAATGCATCACTTATTAACTGTATTAATTAATTATTGCTATAATTAACCTTATCAATGTATAAATGAATCTTGATCGACTTTACTCTTATCGGATACTTATATATATTATAATAATATATATTCATTTGTGGCTATTAAATGGATAACCTGAATTATTGAAAATGCCAATCTAGCGATTTAATCGGATTAATAACAACTATCATTTAGTTCAATTTGTTTATTGATATTTTTTTTTTTATATAAAATTTCGTATTAATTTTTTTTTGCCTAGCCCTTTGGATGTTTGCTAAACGGATTTGATTTTTTTTTTAATTGTTTAAATAGAAATCAGCCGGCAGGTGTATTACCTTGCTATTACGTGCATGCCCTGTTAAACTGATGATGCATGTACAAACTGCGTAACAACTAGCAGATAGTAACCGCGCTGATCAACCGGCATTACTTTGTTTTTAGAAAATCATCTGTTTCTGTTTTAAATTCTTTCGGCAAACATTCGCAAGAGCTATAAGAATCGCGTTTATTGCTAAAAATAGGATTATAACTAATTAATTAAGTTCATCTTTAACCAATTTCAAATATGAATTATATCAGCCTATCGTGTATTACTTTTATAATGTATCAATCAATTATAATCACTAAAAAAGTAGAAAGGTATATAGGTTGACAGTTAAAATATATTAAAGCAATCAATTATAAAGGGAAAAATCAATGTCCTATCAATTTCTCTGTTAAAATTAAGTTAACTTGTTAAGGACAACAATACAGTCTATCTCGTTTTAAGCGTAAAGCTTAATCAAAATAGCTAACAAAATAACATAAAATGTTTAAAAATCAGTAGAATACTAAGTTGAAGAAAACAATTAAATATAACACAAATTAAGATAGGGTATCAGACAACATCAATAGAAGAATTTTTGAAATCAGTAAATGAGTACAAAACACATTCTTTATACATTTTTATCGTAAGTAGCATACTGGGAAAGAGTATAGTAAAACCCGTTTATAAAAAAAAATCAAGCTGCTAAGAACATCTTACTGTTTTCATTTTCTTTATTTAAGAAATTGATTTGATACAGCAAACGCTCGATAACGTGATGCGTCTAAAACGTGAACTCATCAAAACGTGAACAACATTTTTTGTGCATTGACTATTCTAAAATGTGAACAAGGCGAGAAAGCTCTATAACATGAACTCAAATAATTTTTTCATTCAAAAGTCAACAGCAGACTAAAAAATCGCGCAAATTTTCACTTTTCTACAATCTGTACAACAATTCTAAAACGAGGATATTGATGTTGACATTGCGGATAATGATGTTGAACATAAGGACGAATAGAGTAGAATAGCCAAGAAGGCATCAATCAAACTGATTTGAGTATTAGAGTATTAGAAAAGCAGAAAACTCAAAAAAAAAATAAAAGTGTCAAAAAAGGGGTAATAAAAGTGTCAAAAAAGGGTCATAAATTTAAGTATTGGGGGTAATAAATGTGTAAAAAAAAGGGTCATAAATTATAGCATTGGGGGGTAACGAAAGTGTAAAAAAAAAGGGATCATATTACTTAATGGGGTCATATATTATGATTGGGAGGTAATTAACCCTAAAACCGTAAATTGGGCACTCAGTGCCCAGAGCGGTTTTCAAGGCCGAATATCTCGTAGTGCAGGTGTCGAAACCATTCCTTTCATAAAAATCCGCCCATATTTGGCAAAGTTATGAACGAAAACATGAAATATGCCCCTAAACCGTAAATACGGGCACTCAGTGCCCATACTTTTATTTCAGGTAGTTTGTATGAAAAATTTGTTTTTCAAACCCTAAATGATGCTTGTATAGGGTTTTTTTTTGCTTGACACGTGTTACTTCTTCTACCTAGATCGTTTTTTTTTTGCTTGACACATGTTTACTTTTTCTACCTGGACCTTTTTTTTGACACTCACAAGGATAAAATGCTGTTTTATTTCAAAGTTTTGGTCAGTTTGATTTCAATTGTGGCAGCAGCAAGATACAATTTTCAGTTTGTGGAAGTGAAAAAAATCAAAATGAATCAAGACGCGGAAAATCTAATCCAATATTTATACAACCAGGACAATTTGACTGAGGAAATAGAAAGGCATTTGGAAGAGTATTTGAGCCAGGACAACAATGGAATTGGTGGACGTAATTACAATTTATTATCAACAAATGAATCAAATGGCGAAGAAAATATTATCCTAAGTGATGAAAGTGACTTTGATGAAAGTGACAATGAGCCAACATACGCTTTGGAGAGTACTTGGAACAAAACACTGAACTTTTGGAAGACATTGAATTTGAGGAACAACCTATACCAGTTGAGCCAAATCGTGGACATAAATATTTTAGTCAAGGTAGAATCAATAATACAGTTTGGTGGCAGCATACAGGCTGTTTGAAATATGCCATCCAGCTTGGATTACAAGAACAGCAGAAAAAAGGAAAACATTTATCATAGAACTGGCAATGGATTTGGCTCTCAATCATCTGCGCTCACTAACTAAAGTAAATTTTACAACAAAACTGGCAATGGACCTAACAGGATTCAAATATGACACCACTGTCCAACGGCGGCTCCCAACTATACAGGTAGTTTGCATATAAAATATAAAATATTTCTTTTTATTTATATATTTGTTTGTTTTTATACCCTTAACCCTTAAAATGGGTAAAAAAAAGGGTATAATGGTTGGTGAAAAAGAATGTAACAGGCAGAAGGAAGCATCTCCGACCCCATAAAGTACATATATTCTTGATCAGCATCAACAACCGAGACGATATCGCCATGTCCGTCTGTCCGTCTGTCCGGCTGTCCGTCTGTATGAACGCGTGGATCTCAGATACTACAAGAGCTAGAGACTTCAGATTTTGTATATAAGTTCTCCTATACCATGAGCAGAGCAAGTTTGCTTCAAAGTATCGATAACTTTTCTGGTTTCCGATATACACATGGAATCGATAACAATAAAATATCGAATTTGGAAAATGAAAAATGAGGGTTGAAATAATGGGTAACGATAGAACTTTTCTGAAAAATTCGCCCAAATCGGTTAAGAAACACCGGAGATATCTAATTTTATCGATTGAAGTTAAGTCAGTATGCCAAAGTCAGTTATAAATTTAATTTACATATTTATTGCAACTGGGTTCAGGGTATCTTCTAGTCGGGCTCTCCCGACTAGAGCCTTCTTACATGTTTGTTTTAATAAACGCATATTAATGCAACTCTTTTAAATAGATCGTTACTTAACATAACCTCATTGAAGAATAAACATCAAATAAAATGGTGCTATGCTTTTATAAATCATTTAGTTAGAAACCATCCCTCTATCTAGGCAGAGGTATTCTTGATAAAATTATAAACTCTCTACCAGTTGAGCTGCACATACCGGGATATCAGTTTTGTGGTCCAGGAACAAAGCTTAAAGCTCGTTTAGCACGTAGTGACAAAGGAATAAATCCCTTGGTTGCCGCTTGTAGAGAGCACGATATAGCCTATTCTAAACATAAAGATTTGGAAAATCGTCATATAGCTGACTCAATACTAGCTGAAAGAGCGTGGGAGCGTGTAAAAGCCTCTGATAGTACTCTCGGAGAAAAATCCTCTGCATGTTTCGTAACAAACGCAATGAAAGCAAAGAAAAAATTTGGTATGGGACTTCCACAAAAGCAAAAGAAACGTAAACCCTGTAAAATTAAAAAAAAATTTATGACTATCGTTCGAGACGCAACCAAAGTGCTTAAGAAAGAAAAACCACTTGACATTCAAACTGCGATCAAAGTAGCACGAAACGCTTTGTCCAAAACCATTGGAAATAAGAAAAATACAGTTGTTATTCCTAGAGTAATCAACGTTCCTAAAATTGGAGGTTTTTTACCACTTGTACCAATCTTGACAGTGCTCAGTGCATTAGGAGGAATGGCATCTGGTGGAACAGCTATTGCTAGAAGCATTAATAATGCCAAGAATGCTAAAAAAGAGCTAGAAGAGAATAAACGTCATAATAGAACAAGTAAGAAGGCTCTAGTCGGGAGAGCCCGACTAGAAGATACCCTGAACCCAGTTGCAATAAATATATTTAATTTATATAAGACTTTGGTATACTAGCTTAGCTTCCATCGATTAAGTTCAATATCTCCGGTGTTTCTCAACCGATTTGGACAAAATTTTCAGAAAAGTTCTATCATTATCCATTACTTCAACCCTCATTTTTAGATTTTCCAAATTCGATATTTTATTGTTATCGATATTATGTGTATATCGGAAACCAGAATAATTATCGATAATCTGAAGCAAACTTGTTCTGCTCATGGTATAGGAGAACTTAAATACAAAATCAGAAGTCTCTAGCTCTGGTAGTCTCTGAGATCCACGCGTTCATACAGACGGACAGACGGACAGACGGTCAGACGGACAGACGGACAGACAGACGGACATGGCTATATCGTCTCGGCTGTTGATGCTGATCAAGAATATATATACTTTATAGGGTCGGAGATGCTTCCTTCTGCCTGTTACATACTTTTGCACAAAACCATTATACCCTTATTTACCCATTTAATGGGTTAAGGGTATAAAAATGGAAGCCATTGCTTTAGGTAGTGGACTCTATTTAAAACCGTATCAAAAAGGTTTTGGTATAACCACAAATAAAAAAATCAATTTTTTACGAATGAGCTACCCAATAAACCGCTTTCGAACATTGATATTATAAACTTCGCACGCAAACATATCCCTCATTTCAGAGGAGTTTATATGAGAAACTCTTTACCGAAACATGTAAGAAAAGAGAATGCGGCATCGTTAACTTGGACTCGTCAACCGGAGCTGGAACTCATTGGGTAGCTTACTATTAGGCGGAAGAGGAATGCAGATATTTTGATAGTTTTGGAAATTTACCACCCCCTATAGGACTTATAAGATATTTGGGCGAGAAAATTCAATACAATTACAATCAAGTACAGCGATTTGGTACTTTTAACTGCGGTCACTTATGTCTTAAGTTTTTAATGCTCACCACAAAATCTTTTTTAAATTAATTTTTATGTCAATCAAAATAAATACTTTACATTTAAATGGTTTAATAAATAAGAAAAAACAAATTTTATTATTTTTGAGTATATATATATATAAATATTATCGTTAAACTATCTCAGTTTGTTTGGAGTATCTGATTAGTTCACATATAGCAGACCCCTGTTTCTTGAAAACCTCAAACACCAAAATAACAGCAAAACAACAAGCTGTTACTAAAAACAACATCAAAAATAACCGCAAAGCAACAAGCTTTTACTAAAAACAACATCGAAATAACAGCAAAACAACAAGCTGTTACTAAAAACAACATCAAAAATATCCGCAAAACAACAAGCTGTTACTAAAAATAACATCAATATAACAATAAAACAACAACCTGTTATTAAAACCACCCTCTTTTACTTTCGCTTATCAAGTTTATTGGTTTACTAACATAAATATATTAAAATGAATGAGCGTGTACTCAAGGAACTAACAAAACCAAGAAACGCGTTGAAAAGAAAAATTCGAAGTATTAAATTGGGTAAAGCTGCGGATGAATATCAGTTGGAGGAAACATTTAAGCCGATAACAGAACCACTCAATAATATGATTAAAGGAAATAAAGAAATTAAGCCATACTACCGAATCAAAAAGGAAGAAAAAGATAGAAGTGTAAATGAGGTGGCAGAGAATGGAAATAATACTAGTGAATTTTATGACGTAATAGATGAAGAAATTGATTAAAACCATCATTCCATAATTCGCATATACCGAGTGAACAAAGCTATATTAACCCTGCTACCATAGACAATAAAGATTATAATCAGTAAAATGTAGTAAGTGATGATAGTTATAATCTCAGTCTAAATGAGTTAGAGCGAGAGGGACAGCTAGATAAAGCATTTGGACCAACTAATAAATAAAGGAGAAACTAAATTAGGTAGCTCTAAAATAAACGTTTACTTCAAAAGACTAGAAGTGAAAACGGGAGAAAAGTGGAATCTTACTCCTGGATTGTATTCTGTAATATTTAAAAAAAATCCATATGAATATAACCAAATGAACCTGGATGCTTATCAGGAAATCTTGTTAAAAACAAATGCTCATAGGAAAAATCACAAGCCTAATGAAGCATTAAAGGGTAATCGCTCCAAAAAGTATACTGAAATAATAAAAAAACTCTTCCCGAAAGTTGTTGAGCCAAGTGCAATGTCTACACCTTTGAATAATAAAAAATCCACACATAAAGGCGGAACTCTTATGATGCTCAACAAATATAAACCAAATTATGTATACTGGGATAATCCTAATGAAATTAAGCTCTTGATCGCCTCACAGGCAGCTGGTAACACTAGTCATAATAATGAAATTGTATCGATAATTGAAGAGTTGCGAGAGGCAAACATAATATTCTAATAAATATGGTCTGCAAAAATAAAATATTCTTATTATTAATATGTCTCTTGACAAGTTTGGTCATTTCTCCAACGATAAAGAACGCTCGGAGAAGTTTAAAAGGGGAATTAAAACTGTAAGTGGGATTCACATTGATGAGGATGGTAATCTAAATGCTCAAAGCAAATGTATCAAAAATTCAATCAACCCCATAAATAACGATGATTTGGTTATAAAAGAATACGTCGATGCTAAAGTATTCGATTTGAAAAAAAGTCAAGCGGCATTTATTTCCCAGTTAGTAGAGAAAAGAAATAACAAGTTAAAAGATCTGGAAAGTAAAATGAATGAAATAACTAAGCTAATATACAATGTAAATGAAGTTAGCAGTGAGCTTGTTTCAAGTATAAAAAATACTAATGAATTTGTATTCACCCACTTACAAGAAAAAAACCAATTGTGAAATCAGAGTCCGATGAAACATCAGTAACTATTTATAAAAAGGGACCATTAGCACACCAAGAAGGCATAACTATTAAATATCCATATAAAAATTAAATTAACGTTGATTTATTATGTCAATTGATAAGTTTGGGCATTATTTAAACGATTAAGAGCATTTTGAGTATTTAAACAGAAATAGGAAAAGACTAGTGGGTTTTCTCATTGACGAAGACGGGAATTTGAATATCCGGAAAAAAAGAGTCACATGATGTATACAACCGAAGGATGCGAATGACTTGGTTACAAAAGAATACGTTGATGAATTGATAAATCAAGCGAAAAATGATATATCTAACACAATTTCATTAATGTCATTAAAACAAAGAAATCTAAAAGTTGATTTATTAAAAACTAATATTACCGATGCTAAAAAGAGGATAGAAAATTTAGAAGAAAAACTTAATAATTATACATTTGCGATTGGGTCTATTGAGGAAAACATTTTAAAGTCTATTATTACACCTTCATCCTCACATTTAAAAAAAGAAATAATAAGAGTAGATGAGATGCCTTTACCCAACAAAATAAAGTTTTAGAACATGAAAGCTAATTAAAAAATGCTATATAAGTAAATGTTATTTATCAGTGCTTGTTAAAAGCTGATTGACTCCCATCAAGGATGGTTCTAGCTCTTTTGTTTGTTACTAAACTAAGAAACATGAGTTCAGAATCTTGGAAGTGTATATGGACAGTATGTGTCACGATATTGATAGAGAAGACACCTATGTTGAAAATGTGGACAACCTTTTTAAAGAAAAATATGTGGATCTCCAAAATTTTCTCTCAACATAATACAAAAAGACGTCACCAACAACATCGTACTACTTTATAAAGTAAAAAAAATTATATAAAAAAAAATAAAATAAAACCTGATTCAAGGCGATGTGCTTCATTTCAATATGAGTAAACGGGAATTAGTGAAAGAATTACATGCTCCTGCACGTAAAAAGTTTAAACGAAGAAGAGTTAAAATGAAAGGGATTGATGACCATTGGCAGGCAGTCCTAGTGGAAATGGGAAAGTACTCCTCATCAAATAAGGGATATCGATTTCTATTGACAATCATTGATACGTTTTCCAAATATGCGTGGGGAGTATCATTGAAGTCAAAATCTGGAAAAGAAGTTACACAAGCGTTCGCGGGCATTTTTTAAGGGAATAGAATTCCTATGAATTACAAACGGATGATGGAAAATAATTTTTTAATACTGATTTAAAAACATAACATTAATCATTACTCAAGCTATAGTGTACTTAAGGCATCGATTGTTGAGCGTTTTAATATAACTTTAAAGGCAATGATGTTTAGAGAGTTTAGCTTCAATGGAACTTAAAATCGGATCGAAATGTATAAGCAGTTGATTAAAGAGTACAATAATCAATATCATAGAACCATTAAAACGACACCTATAAAAGTAAATTCCTCAAATGAAAAGATGTTATTAAATACTGTATACAGTCACTTAAAAATCTTTAGTGGTAGCAAATTCAGAGTAAATGACCATGTGCGTATAAGTAAACATAAACATTTATTTGAGAAAGGACAAGGACAACTGGACAAGTGAAATTTTCCAAGTTAAAAAAATACAAAATACATACCCTACAACCTACATATTGAGCGACTATCAGGGTACCGAAGTAAAAGGCGGATTTTACAAAGAGGAACTACAAAAAACAAAATGTCCACATGTTTTTCTCGTTGAAAAAATAATAGAACGAAGAAACAGTCGAGTGCTAGTTAAATGGTTAGGGTTCTCGAATGAGCAAAACTCTTGGATAGATAAAAAGGATGTACTATAAACACATATGTGCCACATCTCTTTTTTTTTATTTCTTTAGCCATTTTTTTTTTTTTTTTTTTTTTTTTTAAGGGTAAGCAGTATAATTTGCAGCGGGTGGTGTGTTCTGATGGATATATAAAGCAGTCCAGAACAGTGCTCATTCAGTCAAACTTGTCTCCTTTGAGAAAACACACAACAATAAAAAGAAAAACAAAACAAAACAAAATGACCAAGACCACAACGCGTCAAAATAAATTGAAGACTAGCAGTGTTCAGAGGAACACCCTCATAGGCTGGGTTATCCCGAAGCCATTAGTGCAGCTCATTGGTGTGCCGGAGAGGATGCCGGCACCGATGGACTTTTACGATCTGGTTAACCAGGGTAAAAACCGGAGATGCCGTCGTCGGTTTCCTGGAATGGCCCGGTGGGTAATCAAGCTAACGTCTCCAGCTCCTTTCGATGCACCGTATAGGAAACCGAGAGCATCAGCAGAGCACTCCGACTTATAGCCGGGATGAGCGGACGCCATCACCGTTATTGGACTTAGGCCTCGAAAATATTTAATAAAAACAATTTTTTTATTTTAAAACATATTTCGCTTGACTTTTTATTTATTTATTTTATTTTATTTTTATTTTTTTACCTAACAATTATTATTTTCAGGTTTAACAAATTTTATAAAATTAGGTAAATTTTTTAAATATAAAGAATAAATTTTTTATCATATATAAAATGTTTTTTATTAACTCATTTTATTTTATATCATTACTTGCTGACCCGACAGACTTCGTCCTGTCAAAAAGACTTGTAATTTTGCATTTTTTTTGCCTGCGTATTTTAAAAAATTCTCCTGAACAGAACCGTCACCCTGGTGATAGGGCGTTGTGAATAAAAAATAATTAAATAAAACATATATAAGGATTTAAAAGTAAGTAATCGCTTTATTGTTAATCATGTGAATCATAATTATTATTACTATCATTGTAGTGCTTTGTGGTATACGATATTTTTTGTTTGATTACCTGGCGCATAGATAAACAAATCTGATGGTTTTCCAACACGGGAACAGGCAACATACAATTGACCATGTGAGAAACATGGGTTTTCTAGATTAATACCACAAACACTTAATGATTGCCCCTGGGACTTGTTTATAGTCATAGCAAAAGCAAGCCGCACTGGAAACTGTAGTCGTTTAAACTCAAATGGCACATCAGTCGAAATCATTGGGATGCGCGGTATGAGAACATCTTCTCCTTTATACTTTCCTTGAGTATAGTTGCTTCTATCACATTGTTTAGTAATTTTTTTATCGCTAACCGTGTACCGTTGCAAAGACGCGGTTGGTTGATATTTCGCAACATTATAACCACCGATCCAACCTTTAATTGAAGATTGTGAGGTGGCAATCCTGGCAATCCGGCGAGTTTAAAAATTCCGGTGGATAGTTGACTACATCATCTTGATTAGTAGCCGAATCAACTGATTTATATATCCTGAATTCGCCTGTAATTTGTTCTTGAATTTTGAAATTTAATTCATTTACATCTATGTTTTTTGCAGCCAGTATAGCTCGTTCGCTCAACCAATCATGGTTTCTGTAATTTTGAGAAACATCTGGAAACACCTTCTGAATAAGTTCATCTTTTGATCGAGTTAACTGACAAAAACTTTGAGGAAAGTTAATGCAGCCAGTGAACATGTCTATAGGAAATTTGCCATTACCAATGTCAATGAGTTGTTTAGAGAATATGCTTCCAGATTGGTCATTTTGCAATTCGACACGCATATTCTTGCTTAAATGAATTACTTTGACATGTTTCCACAAATTGGACGACTTTAGACATGCATTGAGTTCATCAGCTGACGTTGATCGTGGAATCACTGGCAATGTCGGTTATTATTGCTCCGTAGATCTTTTAAGGTTCTGTCTAAAGCCTCCAAAGATTTTTTATGTGCCATCGTGCATTCATCCCAAACAATCAATTTACATTGCTGCAAAACCTTTGCCATTGCAGAGTTCTTCGAAACGTTGCAGGTTGGAGTTTCATTGCTTTGCATATTTAATGGCAATTTAGTGCTGAATGGGCTGTTCGACCACCTTCAAGCAAAGGTGCTGCGATTCCCGACGAAGCGAGTGCAAGTGCAATTTTATTTTGTGAGCGAATTGTTGCTAATATTAATGAAATCAAAAAAGTTTTTCCTGTACCACCAGGTGCATCTAAGAAGTAAATCCCTCCAGTTTCATCATTTGTTACTTTCATAAGAGTTTCAAATACATACTTCTGTTGTTCATTTAACAGTGGAAGATTTGTTTGAATTAATTCTTTCAAAGCGTTGAGATCATACAGTTTTTCTCGATGCATCTCTTGGTTAAAAGCGTCATGCATTGGACGATTGGGCGCGGTCAGGCCTAATTGAATTAATAGTTTGTTTGACATTATCAAGCACATGTTCTCAATTGAAATCAATGCTTCATTGTAAATTTCTTCACTGATTTGTATATTGGATTTCCCATTCTATTCCGTATTTGATACAAAATAAATTCACACATATAATCTTTGTACTTGATCCACAAATCAATTGGGTTTGATGGGAAGCATGTAGATATGATTATAGAAAACAATGTTCGTATTTGATGAGCGTGTGATGATATTACAGCATCATTGAGAGTTTGATCCCAATGAGCGTCATTTTCAAGCAATTGCAAACGTTGACAGGCTTCTTTGTAGGATCCACACAATTCACCATCAACAGTTCGTAACTGTTAGAATGATGTTGGGCCACGTACATTGACTAATAGCAGTCGTAAATAAAAACATTCATCATTGCTTGGATGTACTGAATAAATCCGGCCAATCGCATCGGTGGAATATACATTTGTATATCCTGGAACTGGTTTTCCTTGTTTCCGTCGTATAAATCTCCTTGAGGATTGATTCCAGGTATAATATTTTGGCATTTCAGAATATAGCAATGTTTGTGCGAAATCATCGTTTTGGCATGTCTCAAAAAAACTGGTTAATGTAGTAGATGGTGGCTGAGCAGCTCTTTGTACTGCGTTCTGTGCTGTGAAATACACTCTTTGTCCATTTTCTAAATGCACAGCTAAGTGAACAACAGAAGGGTGTCTCTCATGAATAGGAAAAGAAAATATTTGCCAAACTGCTTCATTACTACTGACATAGCGGCCCATTTGGTATTGGGTAACTTCATCATTGGAATTCTCTGCACCAATTCCAATCACAGCCATATCACTCCTTTTGGTTACATATTTGCAAATGTATTTAATAGATTTGCCTGTTTAAATTTAAAACTCTATGTACTTTTGACATTTTTAAACCATTACGTAAACATTGCTGAAGGTTTTTGTAATGAATTGGGTATTTAGTTTTTGACCTAAGGTCAGCAACAAGTTTACACACCTTTGCTTCTGGTGTGGGTTTTTGGTTGAGCGGACAAAAGGGTTGATCATTATGATAATCATGTAAGGTATCAGGATATATAAGGTCTACTTCTAAAATGTAGCCATACTCAGAATTTCCTACTATTTGAGTTACATCTAATGATGCAATCTCAACGTCACTCATCCACTGAAAACCGGTGTATGGCAGACTTTGAGACATTGCCCAACCATACAAATTATTTGCATCCAAATGCATCAAATATTCGGATGGTTTGCTTGCGTCATACGCATCCATATACATATGATTGGCTTTGGAGTACCGTTTACAGCACTGAACCAAACCACCCCTAATTCCACTTTGAATAAACCTATACATGTCAATATCGGTAAGCAGATTTAACTCTATTTCAGTTGTTTTGAGCATAGCATGCCATGACAGACCGGGTGTGGTGTAATTATGTGCAGGATCTAGAGAATTTTGAAAAACGTCTGTCAATAAAAGAACATCTGATTTTAGGTAAAGCTCCATATATTCTTTTAATGATTGGCAGTTGAAAACTTTCCATACATGTTGTGCATGTAAATAGTCCTCAGTCGAACATTCCTTATTAGTTAAACTATTAAAGAAGTTCTCCCTTGGAGGCAGACAGGTTTCGGACAGTCGGCTTTCCGAATCTAAAAACTCGTATGGAAAAACTACCTTTCTACGTAATAAGTTAAACTTCTCTTAAGAGGGATAAAAACGCTAAACGCTCTCAAAACATTCAGTACTCAGATTACTACTTAAAGCATCTAAGCTGGTTGCCATAACGCGAAACGTATCCAAAAATCGAATTTCTAAATTTTTGTCATGGGACGCTATAAATGTAAATTTGGAGAGTGATATATACAACTCCTTATTCAGTGGGAGTACTTTGTAATCACCCTCCACTTTGTTAAGATCCCTAACGAAAAGATGGGAGTCATACCGCGAAAATTGTGAAAGAAAACGGGAACAAAAGGTGCAATTTGAAAATTAATATTGCAAACATTATGGGCTGGACCCCTGTACTGACCCGTTAAATGACAATGGTCACTCACTCGGTCGGTTCCCAGAATTTTCTTGCAGATATGGCAACTAACTGCATTTTGAAAACTGGTTTCCTCCTCTGCACTCATTGTCATTGGTTTAATATTAGAGAGGTAGGTCGTGTAAATTTCACTTACATCTCTGACGAGAGATGTGACAAATTCCACACCTGCATCTTTACCAGTCTCTAAAACAAACTTGTCTAAGGATGGGTCAAAGAAGCACTTAACATAATATGAGAATGCTATAGGCACATGCAATGATGTAGCTGTAACATTCTCACTCACTTTTGAATTGAGGGGGGTTAGTATGCATTCGAAGTCTGCATACACTACAAATGGTACATCTAAACTACGATTAAAATTCTTAAATTTAAGACTTGCTTTTTCAATTGATGGAAGCGTTGAAACCATTTTTCCGCAATTCATCCGATGCTCCATCGATAATTTCTCGCTGTGCGAGAAGTTGAGGCAGGTGTTGCAAAAGAAAAGCTGATGCGCGTTACCGGTCACCTTTGAGCTAACCAGTCTGTAAATTTTAAAACAAAACAAAACAAAATGTATTAGTAAGTACTAAGTATTAAGAAAATTAATTTTTTTTTTTTTTTACATACCTTGATAAACTTTTTATCCACACAAAATGCGCCCGACCATCGTTCTCCAAAAGCAATATACTTATATGCCGTTCCCTTTCGACCTCCGTTAAATATAGCGGGCCCACCACTTTTCCTTTTTCTTCATCGAACCCAAAAACGTTGATACTAACAGTTGAGTTCCGTCTTTCGAACACTTTAATTTGTGAAAGTGTAAGCGGAAACTCCAACTCCCCAAAATCTAATGTAAGTGTATCACTTACAAAGATTTTTGAGTTGTCAATATTCACATTGTAGCTCGAACATCTTTCAGGATGGCTGGTGTTGCGTGGGGCTTTCAGGGCTAATATTAAAGCCCATTTGAAACGGTACTCATCGTTGTTTTGTACATTCACAATCGCCTTTTTCACTCTCAACACCTTTGGAGTTTCAATATAATTTGAAACTTTTAAGGAGTGTATTTGTTAAGATTGCACTCCAGTCTTATTATTTGGGACATAGTCCATCCGCTGTCCTTTTCCTGGAATTCATCCATTTTTTTTCGGATGAGTTCAGTATGCTGATTATAGACTTCTTCTATACTTCTTCCAGCAGTTAGAACAGACATAGGTGTTTGATGCGACTTGACTTGCATCACCATCTCGTCTTGCTGGAATTTTATGTATTCCGCAAATAACTCAAAGTTTATCTTACACGATGTGTGTAAAGACAAAACATTGGTTATTATTGGGATAAGCTCCTGATTAGGCATCAGTGAGGAATTCTTGAGGATCAAGAATTTCCTCAATCCTATTCTCAAACGATAATGCTAGAATTCGGTTTTTAAATCCTGAAATCTGCTGAACAGCACTATTCAGAGGTATAAAAATACGCATTTTGTGGGTATTGGACCTTAAATGTCCATTCCACTTTGAGAAAAGTACATTAACCTTACATGAGTCACACCACTTTGTCGTCGCATTGGGGGTGGCGGCGATGATGTTGGTGGCGGTATAGGGTGCATTGTTGTAGGTGGTGGTGTAGGCTGTGGTGTCGTAGGGTGTGTTGTTGTATGTTGCGGCGTAGGGTATATTGTTGTAGGTGACGGCGTAGGGTGTATTGTTGTAGGTAGCGGCGTAGGCTGTGTTGTTGTAGGTTGCGGCGTAGCATGTGTTGTTGAAGGTGGTGGCGAAGGGTTCGTTGTTGTAGGTAGCGGCGTAGGGTGTATTGTTGTAGGGTGTGGCGAAGGGTTCGTTGTTGTAGTTGGTGTTGTAGCATGTGTTGTTGTAGGTGTTGGCGAAGGGTTCATTAATGACATCGCTCCAATTAACTTCCTTGGGTGGTTTGTATCAGCCCCGCAAATCTCTGTTAAGAGGTTCGCTACCTCGGTGGTGTACACAAATTTTTTATTCGCGTTTGACGACATATTAATATTTAAAAAAAATTTTTTTTTTGGTTTGCTTTAAAATCGAACACAAAAACGTTTGAAAAACACGGAGGTCAAATTTAAAAAAGTTACACTTGGAAACTTCGAGAGCAACTGATCGTTTATTAAACCAAAAATGCCTCTTTTATTGATTTTGAAGTCAGTGCAGGATATAAGATTTTACTAGCACTAATATTCAAAGCAGATATATATATAAAAACAAAGGTTAGAAAGGGATGACGCTAAACATTTAAATGTCAAGCCTATATGATTGGAGGATAGTATTCAACTTAAGGATGAAGTGGACCAATGAATTAGCATTCTCATCTGCTTTTCATTGAAACTTGTCACCTCTATCCTTTTCCCCCTCTTACACCTTCACACTCTAACACCCTCTCCCTCTAACACCACATAACCCACATAAATGTTGTTATTGTTACTGCTTTTGACAAAAATCAATGCATGTACTGACTTTCTTACAAACAACGTACGTGTCACAAGTGTGCATCCTTGACACCAGATCCTATGATCATATAACCCACTTGAATGTTTTTATGTTGCTGCTTTTGACAAAAAAAAACAATGCATGCTGTGGCTTAGCCTGTATTGACTCTAATAATAAATGGTTAAATAGCCAAAACTGATTTCCCAATAACTATGCTCAATGTTTATGGCTTGCTCGTTAAACAGGCGCATCCTTGACATCAGATCCTAAGATCATATAACCCACTTGAATGTTTTTATGTTGCTGCTTTTGACAAAAATCAATGCATACTGTTGCCTGCTTGTATGTGTACAAGGCAATGCACTTAAAACAGGAATACACTTGAGACTAGATTCTATGATCACTGATTCTCAAATGGGTAATAAAAGTGTAAAAAAGGGATCGATGATTCTCAAGTGGGGTAATAAATTATGATTGGGGGTAATAAAAGTGACAGCTACATCCTGTTCCAGAACCGGCAGTTCCCTACTACTTACGATATAGCCACCATAAAAATGTACCATATCAACACGATTTCTGGCCAAACTGCTGAACCGATCTTGATGAAACTTTCACAGATTGCTTAGATCATGTCGGGTTTGTTCACTATGAAATTCGATTTCGATCGGAGCATTCTACGGCATAGCCACCATACAAATTTAACATATCGTACTATCAATTGTTGTCTCTGTCGTGCACTTTCAAGTACCTACATGTCAAATTGTTGTTGTTGTCGCACACGAACAAGTTAATGACGCTCAAGAGTAAAAATATTAGCGAAAAATTACCAACAACTGCACAGAAACATTTATAAGAGGGGGAGCATCGATTTGGCTGTGTGAAGGGTATCATAGTCTTGGCATAGCCAAAATTAACTATGCGCCACTATGTTTTTTAACATCAAAAGGTCCAGCTAAGTCCACGCATGCATGCGTAAAGGGTTTTGAAAAGGATGACCGTTCCATTGGCATATCTCCCATCATTTGAGTCTGGAGCCTTTTTCGATATACGACATAGACCTTGCAGGAGTTGATGACGGTCTTGACAAGAATCTTGAGTTTCGGAATCCAGAACTTGGAACGGACAAGACGCATTGTGAGCTGGTTTCCCCCATGCAAGGATATGCGATGGGTGAACCGAACTAATAACTTTGCAAAGGTTGACGAATAGGACATGATGATTGGATGGCTCTCCTCATAGCGTAAAGACTGGAACGTTCTAGTGCGCCTACAAGCCCTGATAATTCCTTTTTTTGTCCAAAAATGGATTCAGATTGCGGATATGACTCGAGACAGGGATTTGCTGCTTTAGCGTTATGCTTTGATGCTCACATGAGTAATCCCTACGCTGCGCAAGAATGATCGACAGCTCTTGAGCTTCGGACAACTCACTGCAACTGAGTTCTGTGGGACGTGGATTCGAAAGCTTTTTGCATCCCTTAATAAAACGCTGCATATAGGCGAGAGCTCGAAGCGCTTTGTGGAATTCAGAAAACTTGCTGAGGTAATCGGACGTAGGAGGCAGTTTTGCTAAATTGCATTTAACAGTGCGTTTTTCTAAAGCAGTATCTGGAAGCGGATTTGTTGAGATGGGCCATTGATTTTTAAGGAAGGAGTAGCCATTCAGGCCCATGCCACAACAGAGAATTATGCACCATATCTTGCGACCGGATTCCCCGGCTCGCTAGATCCGCCGGATTGTGCTCCGATCGGACGTGCGATCATTCGGCAGGATCGCTGACTTGCACAATTTTTGCCACTCTGTTGGCAACCAACCCTGTCCACTTGCAGGGTGGTTTATTCTACCAGGACAACACAATCGAGGAATCTCTTCAATAAAAAACTTTAAAGTCGCCCGCTGGCAACTTATGGAAAAGGGCTGAAGATAATTCAGCCAATAGGACGGCCCCGCAAAGCTCTAGGCGAAGAACCGACAGTGATTTAACAGGAGCTACCCTCGTTTTGGCAGTTAGGAGATTGGAGGTGACTTTGGTTTCCGTTTCAAAACGGTCATAAATTGCTGCACCGTACGCCCGTTCCGACGCATCGCAAAACCCGTGGTACTGCAGCTTCCCTTGTGGCTGGATTTGCAACCATCTTAGAATGCAGACTTCCCTTAAAGCAGGATAGCTCTCAAGGAATTCCTGCCACTTGCTGATAAGATCCAATGGCAGCGGTTGATCCCATTCCAGTTGCTTGAGCCAGATTTCTTGCATAAAAATCTTTGCCCGAATGATGAAGGGGGCCAGCCAACCGGCTGGGTCAAACAATTTCGAGATATGGGATAAAACTTCCCGCTTCGTATATGTTTCTTGAAAGGCGACGTCCGAAGGCATGAAGTAGAATTCATCGCTACGCGCTTGCCATCGTATACCTAAGGTCTTCGCTTCACTTGAGTCATCGATCTCTAGAAAATCTTCATATAGCAGATGCTCTTTGGGGATGTCTTGCAGGAGGTCCTGCGTTCGATGTCCATTTTCTTAGTGGAAATCCAGCGCTGTCCAAGGCCTTTCGCAGTTCCGCAATGGTTGTAACGGATTCCTTTTTTGTGTTCGTTCCAGCGAGGATATCGTCTACGTACAAGCAGTCGGATATGACCTTGCTGGCGAGAGTGTACTGCAAGCGTACGTCCTCCGCGAGCTGCTGAAGTACCCTCAGTGCCAGAAATGGAGCACAGTTTACTCCGAAAGTGACAGTATTGAGTTCGAAGTCACCAATCTCGCTGTTGGCCTTTCGAAAGAGGATTCGCTGGAACGGAGTGTGCCTAGGGTCCAGTAGGATTTGACGATACATTTTCGTTATGTCAGCGTTGAACATATACCAAAAATATCGCCACTTGAGGATCTGCATCGTGAGATCGGATTGAAGAATGGGTCCTGGATGAAGGATATCATTTAGGCTCTTGCCATTTGAAGATGGACAAGACGCATTGAAAACGACCCGCACCTTGGTAGTGGTACTGTCAGGCTTAAACACCGCGTGGTGTGGCAAATAAAAGTTAAGGCTGTTGGAGACGCCTTGGGGTGAGATTGCTCTCATGTGGCCCAAATCAAGTTATTCTTGGAGCACGGAGTTATATTGCTGTTTAAGAATGGCGTTTCTGGATAAACGATTTTCATTTTTAAGGATTTGGGCAAGTGCAATTGACCTTGAATGACCTAAATCGGTGTCATTCGGATTTCGGAATGGAAGGGTCACCACATATCTGCCACACTCGTTCCGTGCAGTCGTTTGAACGAAATTAGACTCACATACGGAATCGATTTCCTTGACCAGCTTCGCTGGAACATCCTCCACCTCCCAAAATTTTGGAAATGAGGTGATCTAGCTTCATCCCTTCATTGGCCGAAATCCTGGCCGAGAAGGATGAAACGGACTTAGGAACCTTCTTGGAAAGTGGGCCAGAGAGAATCCAGCCAAAGACGGTTTCTTGCCCAAGGAGCGAGCCGAAATGTTAGGCTGAGACCCGCTTAAGAGGACAGATGGGAGGATATCCGCGCCGAACAGGAAATTAATTTGGGAACTCCGATAGAAGGTACGGTCAGCCAGATCAATAGCTGGGAGATCTCTTAAGGTGCTTCGTGGAACGGAGATTGAGGGCAAGTTACCCGCCAGATGAGGGAGAACGAATGCCGATGCTTCGATGTGTAATCTTGGCTTTTTAGGAGAGCCTATTGTAAAGTGGCATAACTTTTGAGCCTGGGCTGCAACTGTTTGATTAAGCCTGGAAACTTGAGCTTTCACGGATTGGAAAGGCAGCTTTACCAAGTGACAAAGCCTCCGAGCCTGAATCGATTAAAGCATGAGCGCTGTAAGTGGACCGCCGTGCCGAGTAGGACACTCTGCTTGTTAGCGGCAAAATATGTTTGAACATTTGCCGCGGAATGTAAAGTAGTGGATATCCTCGCTGGAACGAACACAAAAAAGAAATCCGTTACAACCATTGCGGAACTGCGAAAGGCCTTGGATAGCGCTGGATTTCCACGCAATTTTTAAGGAGTGGTGTTGTTTTATGTAGGATTTTATTTGTGTGTACTTGGACAATAGTTTACCAATTTTTGACAAATTGGTATTAACATATGTATATGTAAATATATGGGAATATGTGTTGCAATATGGCGGATTATGGATGCCGGTATGTAAAATTTTTCACTCTCAGAATTTGACGAAATAAAATTGCAATACTTATCTTTTCTCCACGGAACTTGCTGGGGCGAATGGAAGGATATCCTGCTCGAAGGACCAATGATTGTAGAGGAGTGGTTCCAAGATAATAATGCGAACGTGGTTTAGTTTTGAGTTTTGTAGCAGGTTTTTATTGTAGTTTGTGGTAGAGTACTTGTATGTGTATTTATGTTTGTAGGATGTAATGGTAATGGAGTTACAGTTATAGCTTAAAATAATTGGAGTTGAACGGCAAGATTCATGGTTCCAAATTACATATTTCCGAACAATTCGAAGAACCATGAATTCTGTTATAAACAAAGCAAAACTGAATAATTATGATGTGCATTTAATATATTTATATAAATATAAATACGTATTTTTTACAATTTCATCATTTTAACCATGTCCGTCGATAAGTTTGGACGCTATTCAAACGACAAATATAATTCAGATAATTTTAAAAGAAATGGCAATAAACGGAGCTGCTTCTTGACTACAGTCAAAATATTGATGTCCAAAACAAACGTCTTAAAACATTGCAGAGCCTATTGAAGAAAAAGACGCAGTTAATAATAATTTTTTGCAAAAGCAAATCAACCAAATAACTCAAAATTTGTTATTTCATGAAAAAGATGCAAAAATAGAAGCTGAGAAAAGAATTGCTAAGAGTGAGGAGGATATTAAAGACTTCTATAAAGAAAAAGTATATTCCTTGGAGCACATAATAGCAAATCTTGAAGATCATATCTTTAAATTTTATACTATATCTAAATCTCAGTTAAAGAAGCAAGTGCTTGAAGTAGAGGGTGATAAAATGTCCATATGATATTAAGAAAGAGTGATAAAAAGAGTAAGAGAGCTATTGTTGATGAGCTTCACACGTCCGCAAGAAAAAACTTCTATTTATCTATCTATTTCTTCTGACTGTTATTGATGCATTCTCTAAATTTTCGTGGGGTGTAGCACTTAAAACCAAAAATGCTGATGAAGTTGCTAAGGCGATACGAAACATTTTTAAATTAGGGCGAATCCCTAAGAACCTGCAGGCTGATGATGGCAAAGAATTTTTAAACATATCGTTGGATCGATATTTATCAAAATTTAATTGATAAGTACAATAGAAAACCCCATCGAACAATCAAAATGGCTCCAATCGCAGTAAATCAGTTTAATGAAAAGGAGCTGTTGAACAGCGTTTACAATAAAAAAAAACAAGTGGAAACGTTGCAGTCGGACGCAACCGACTGCGGTATACTCGATACCAGTATTAAAACAGGTAAAAAGAGGCATGATTGCAAAGGGATACGGATGGGGCAGGGGTGTACGCTGCCTTAAAGATTCTCCGATGCAGATGGGGATGCCACCAACTATCTTCCTTCCAAATTTGGTGACTCTAGCGCAGAGTTTGTAAAAGGTGGGGAAAGAGGGGCTGGGGCGTTATGGGTGGGTGTGTCATCCAAAGTTTTGATGCAGATCTGTGTGGAATGTCAATTGCTATTTTCATACCAAATTTGGTGACTCTAGCTCGAAAATTGTAAAAGGTTGGGCAAGGGGGGCTGGGGGCGGTATGGCTGGGCGTGGCATCCAAAGTTATGAAGCAGATCTCTGTGAAATAACAATTGCTATCTTCAAACCAAATTTGGTGACTCTAGCTCGAAGTTTGTAAAAAGTGTGGAAAGGGGGGCTGAGGGCGGAATGGGTGGGCGTGGCATCCAAAGTTTTAATGCAGATCTGTGTGGAATGTCAATTGCTATTTTCATACCAAATTTGGTGACTCTAGCTCGAAAATTGTAAAAGGTGCGGCAAGGGGTGCTGGGGGCGGTATGGCTGGGCGTGGCATCCACAGATTTGAAGCAGATCTGTGTGAAATAATAATTGCTATCTTCATACCAAATTTGGTGACTCTGGCTCGAAGTTTGTAAAAAGTGTGGAAAGGGGGGCTGGGGGCGGAATGGGTGGGCGTGGCTCCTAAATTCTTGATGCAGTTTCTTGTGGGTTGATAGTAGCTATCTTCATACCAAATTTGGTAGTTCTAGCTCTAAGGATGTGCGAAATGTGTGGATTTATCGGTTTTGAGTTATCCCCAATCTTGACACTTTAATTTACTATCCCATAGATAAAGAGAATTGCAAAGTTTCAAGTCTCTAGCTTGAAGGGTGTGGAAAAAAGATGCGTTCATACCGACGGATAGACGGACAGACACCATGACGGACATTGCACAAACTCAATATACTGTAGTATACACATATATTCATATATATTCAAATGTAATAAACAGCAACACTTTGTTGTTGTCTAAACATTAAATCGAGCAACGACACTCTGTCGTTGCATAAACAATAAGCCAAGCACCCAGTGCTGGTAATATGATCGCGTAAGAATGCAACGCGCACAACGATGCCGCGTCAGCGTTCTCACGCTTTGACCATGTATTATACATATGTGTATACTCCCGCTCTCTTTATATTATATACAAAACTATGTACGGCTCTCGCGCTGACTTCTCTGCCGAAGCAGTGGCCAGCTTTAAGTTAGAATTAATATCAAAGAATTCATTCAATAAATACACTTTAAACCAAACCGACGTGTCTGATGCAAACGTTTGCGAAGCAATTTTATAAGCTTAAATCATCCAATAATATCTCATGGTGATAAAGTTGTTACATGGCGACCGTGACATGGGTCAAAAAGGACCCAGGACAATAATCTACCCAAGTTAATTAAAATGTATGGGCAAAATCTAAGACAATAACAGCGAAAACCGTGATTCGGCAATGATTGAGTTAAATACAACAAGTGAGCAACAACAATTAATCGAGTTATAAAACCGTTTACGAATATAAAACGTGTGATTTTATAATAAACTTAAAAAAAAAAAATGAATAATGCACACAAATGTGATTAAATCGTGCGATCTTAAAATTTATTAAACACTGCTGCCGTCAATGTCGTCCGTGCTGGCGGAGGAGCCACAATTTGAGACAGCTGTTCCCATTGAACAAAGGGATTTACCGACGCACAGTGGCGCCCGTAGAACAAGTCAAGTGTCAGAAATCAAAAATTGCATGTGCCTCTAAAAAATATTGAATGAACCTAATTTATAGGAAATTTTCCAGCGATTTCAAATCTGCAATCCATAATGTAACCGGATTTTTTGTTTAGAAGATATAGCTTTTCAAAGTTGTCTGATTTTTTGTGTTACATAAAAATCACAATTTTAAGGTAATTTGGTCGGCTTTGAGATACAATATCTCAAAAACTAACTTACGGATCGTCATTATTTTTGGTTCTATTGATAGATCTATTTATTAAGAAAAGAATAAAAAAAAATTATACTGTTTGCTTTGCGTTTGGCCAGGCAATTCAATATTTACCAACTATCCACTTTTTCACTATTTCTCAACTTTGATGGAAAATAAAAAAAAATTATATCACATTATATCGGCTATTTTTTTAAATTAATTTCTTTGATTATTCCTCTATTAAATGCAAAAAGTTTCATGTGCCCGTTTTTGCCCCTTTTTTTAAATGTAAAAAAAGTGAAAAAAGTCATAGGAAAAAATGTGTTGCATGCATTTTGGGCAATTTATGATATATAACCGTGAAAACCCATTTTTGTTAATGTTGTTACGTTCGTTATTGTGAAGATACTTGACTTTTGTTTTTCGTTCTGTAATGCTTACCTGAGATCATTTGTCAAATCCTGGTCCCTAAATTCAGGTGTAGTTACAGGATATACAAATAAATTACCAGGTACGCACCGAATACAGAAATTGCGTTGGCGTACAACTAGTCACACATCCCATTCAGGTAGGCACAAATCTTATTCGGACACGTGCCAAGTACCCAAATTGCATAAATTGACCTTCTTGACCTGGACTTATACAAACAATGGGTAAATTTGTTAGGCATGAAAGCTAACTCTTTTCTTGAACCCTTAATCCAAACGGTATCTATCAGGTAATAGATTAGATTATATATTGAAAAAAAAACTATAATCCTGGATTAGTCTACGACTGAAAGTTGGCGAGACAAGTACTGTATTACACTTCAAATATGTCGTTGAACAACCATAAATTATTTGACTTGTTTAGGAAGTCAAAAACAGTAACGAATTTCACGGAAGCTGCCTTCGAAGAACTTGATAGTTTATACGGCAATGTACAGAGAAGTGAAAATTTAAAACAAAAACTTGCCTTGACTTATGCCAGACTAAACTCAAGATGGATGCAAGCAAACAGAATGATTTAGACATTCAACACCATACCATCCTGACCCCGACAGTCCATAAAATATTGGCGCATGGCAAGGATATAATTGAGTATCAGTCTTTGCCAATTGGAGAGCTCTCTGAAGAAGCACAAGAGTCCCTTAATAAGTTTTATAAAAATACAGATTGCTAAACACTTTCAAAGCTTCAAGGGTGAGACAAAATGAGGACCTCTTCAACATGTTAGCAGCATCTTCAGATCCACTAATTTCATCACTGAGGCATGTTAAGTCACGAAAAGAATTAGAAAATACTTATAGTTCAGAGATGATTTCTCTTTTAGATATACCATCTTTTACGGATTGTGATGAATATTTTACAAAAAATTAATAAAAAAAAAAAAAAAATTATTTTAATTATTTTAGATTATAAAAACCATTAAAACGAAACAATAAAAATCAAAAAATTTAAAAAATATTTTTTTTCCTTCCCGTAAAGTTGATTTTTCCACAAATTTCAACTTTGCATACCCATAAATAGGCACAGAAAAATCGTAGAATTCATTTCAAACGCTCATTTTATAGGTAATTATCTATCATATGCTTTTTAAATTGTTCGATTATCTCATTTGGTTCAAAAGTTATGATTTTTGATATGAAAAAACTCAAATGGCCCCACTGTGCGACGTTGCAAGAGGCCTTGCAGTTAAATCCCACCGATGGACCACGCCCACTCACAATAGCTGAGTACCGGGCTCGTCAGAAAAATAAAACAACACCAAAACACAAAAGAAGCGGACACAGGATCAAGCTTCTCCAACACAGAAGACTCATAAAAGACTTACTAAAGACAGCGACAACGGAGGAAGACACACAGATGCACAGGGAAAACCTCATCAAGATTGACCAACAGCTTCGCACTGGTGCGAAACAACGCAATAAGGGCTGCAGTAATGCCAATGCCTAAGTTGCCTTTAATCATAAATAAAAACACAAGCCGATGCGGGAAACCGCTGCTTGAAAAACACTAACCAGTCCCGAATAGCCTACACTAAATACAAAAAAAAAAAAAAAATACTTTGTTGTGTAAACTTAGTATAAGTAAAATATTGTAAAATTGCCTTTTACAAATTTAAACAACAAAGTGTTCCCCTGTTGTTCAAAACACAATTATTTACAAAAATATTTATGTATGCGCTAGAAATAACTACGAAACTTAAAAGAAATATATATGAGCTCAGATTATCTAATTTTGCGTAGTTTACCAAAAGAAAGCAACATGGGCATTGTAGATGTAAAAACGGTAGATTCTACCGCCAACGTCATCAACAAAGTTGACGTAACTCCACCGGATTTGCAATACATGCTCATCTTAGTTTTGATAATTGCAGTAATTATGGTAGTGAAAGCAATAGTTAGCCTTTACAGAATGCACCAAAGGTGTATGAAGAAAAAATTCGGGAATAGCACAGCTAACAAGTTAGATAAAATCTAATAAATTAAAAAAAAAAAAAAAAAGCAATTTTTATTATAAATGCAATATGATAGAATTAAAAATCGAGCAATTATATAACCAGCACCCAAATTTTCGTATGCAAGCCATACAAGTCCTACTCCAATTCAGGGAATATATATCTGTTTATAAATTCGAAACAGAATTTATCGACTACCACCATTTAACATCAAGCCCTTTAATATCGTGCAACAAAATAGAAAAAGCACAAGTACTAGAAACGTTACCATACGTTTCGGTTAAATCTATAATAGATAACCATCCAATTTTAGGCCCCACTTACATTTTTATCGTGCGATTGCACAGATGAACAGATAAAAACAAAAATAATGGTAGAGCTAAAACTATTAGCTAGGTACATTCCATTCATCCAATTTCTTGTCGATTACGGCATTAACAATCCAAAGCTGAAAATTATCCTAATGTGGATTATCACTAACAAGACAGTAAAATTGCATATGTATAGACAAATAGGACGTATACTATCAATGCAACACAAAAATCTACTAAGAAATAACGTGCGCTTGCCTAAGTCAATAAGCGACTTATTTGCGCATGAAATCATCAAAGCAGAACCAATAAGTTCTGACAGCGATGACAATTGAAAAATGTACGATTGTGAATTAACAAGTTATGGAATGGCAAGATATATCTCGACTAATAAATTCATTCAAAGAAAGATTTGAAAAATCATATAAATGTATTAACAGAGATTTACCGATAAGAGTCGAAACGCTATTGCAACACATAATAGTACTAAAAACTGAATACAATAACATCAGCGAACTAGCATCTTCACAAAAACATAGACTTACAGCCGCACATAATGAACAGTGCCTTAAGACATTACATACGTTAGCTTCAAGGTTAGAAACACTTAACCTTCGACTTAATATAAAATTCGACATACCAAAGAATCCATATTTCCCTGTTGAGTTTGACCCAAGTCAACTCACGGATTTAGAGGAATCTAAGACACCCATTGAGCCTGATTCAGACCAAACCTTAAAGGCAGTAGATCAAATAGAAGAAAACCAAAACAGACAAGAAAAAAGTTCCACAATGGCTCAACAAACAAACATTGAGTTTATTAAGATAGCCTCGTCCATACTATCTGTGTATGATGGAAAAGCTGAGAACATACAGAGCTTTGTAGACGCATTGAATCTTTTAGATTCTCTAAAAGGCGAACCCGAAGCAACGGCTATAAGCCTTATCAAAACAAAACTAAAGGGACACGCAAGAAATCTAATTAGCAATGAAACAACTATTGCTCAGATTGTCGCAAAACTGCAAAATACAGTAAGAGGAGAATCAGTTGAAGTTTTATCAGCCAAACTCCTTAATCTACAACAAAAAAGTAAAACTGCCAACATATATACACAAGAAGTTGAGCAGCTTACAAAGGCTTTAGAAGGTGCATACATTAATGATGGTTTAATTCAGCTGTTAAAGCCATGATAAGGAATTGCGCTTTTGATAGAGTTAAACTCATCATGCAGGCAGGCACATTTAACAACATGAACGATGCAATTTCAAAATTTGTCGACAGTTGTACTGAAGCAACTGGGAACGCCAACACTGTTCTATTTTACCAAAATTACTCTCAACGTGGTGGAAACCGCGGTAGAGGTAACTACAGAGGCCGACCCTAAAACAGGGGCGGTTGCAGGTACAAACAAACAACAACGGCAACAGATACAACAATAGCAGAGGTAACTCTCGAGGCGGCTCGTACAGAGGCAACCAAAATAGAGGCCCTGAACAACAAAACCTGGTCCGAGTTACACAAAGTAACTCGGAAAACCAGCAAGCCCCCTTGAGCAACCAGCAGTAAACATACTAACTATAAATCTAAGTCTCAGCAGTATAATTAAAATAAAAAATCATGATAATAATAAACCACTTACACTCTTGATAGATACAGGAGCAAATGTCTCAATATTGAAAAACAATAATATAGACACAAATATTAACAAAAATTTCAAAACTAATATATCCGGAATTGGCCAGGGAACAATACAGTCAATGGGACAAGCCCCAATTGACCTCCTTTTCGATTATTTCATAATCAACCACGATTTCACAGTAGTTCAAACTGAATTTCCCATACCATGCGATGGAATTCTTGGACTAGACTTCATTAGAAAATTTAATTGCATAATAGACTACCAAAATGATGAATTCATCATGAAACCAGGAAATTTTAACTATCAAATACATGTACCACTATTACACAATGATATTGATAATTCAATATTATTACCAGCAAGATCAGAAGTCATGAGAAAAATCATGCTTCTGACTAGCGAAAATTCTGTATTAATACCAAACCAGGAAATACACCCTGGGGTAATAATAGCAAACAGTATTGTTGAAAGTAATAGTGCAATAGTCCGCATTCTAAATACAACCCATAAAAACATAAAAATTCAGAATCCAAATATTAAGTTCGAATCACTAGAACAATTTGATATTAAAACAAGCACAGAGAAACAAAACAACAGATCTTATGAAGTCATCAATAAACTAACCTTCCCAGACCAATTCGGAACAAAATTAACTGAATTATGTACCAAATACAGTGACATATTTGGTCTTGATTCAGAACCCATATCATATAATAATTTTTATAAGCAAAAATTGAGATTAGCAGATAGGACACCCGTTTACATAAAAAATTACAGAAATGCTGAAACAGAAAAGCCAGAAATAAACAGACAGGTCGAAAAATTAATAAAATATGGTATAGTTGAGCCATCAATTTCTGAATATAATAGCCCACTTCTCTTGGTTCCCAAGAATTTCTCCCAAATTCCAAGGAGAAAAAATTGCGTTTAGCAGTGGATTATCGCCAAATAAATAAGAAACTTCTGGCAGATAAATACCCACTGCCAAGAATAGAAAAATCTTAGACCAATTAGGACGAGCACAATATTTTTCATGTCTCGATCTCATGTCAGGATTTCACCAAATAGAGCTAGATGAGAAATCTAGAAATGTAACATCATTTTCAACGAACTCCGGTTCTTATCGCTTCACGCGATTACCATATGGTCTTAAGGTAGCACCAAACTCATTTATGCGAATGATGACACTCGCATTTTCTGGCCTTGAGCCATCCCAAGCATTTCTCTACATGGATGACCTAGTAGTCATTGGCTGTTCAGAACAGCACATGTTTAAAAATTTGTCAAATATCGTTGATCTGTGTAGAAAACACAACCTAAAATTAAATCCAGAGAAATGTTCGTTTTTCATGCACGAGGTTACATTCCTTGGGCATAAGTGCACAGACCATGGCATCCTCCCTGATGAAAAAAAATATGATGTTATCAAAAACTATCCAACCCCAACTGATGCGGATAGCGCACGACGTTTCGTCGCGTTCTGTAATTATTACAGACGATTTATTCATAACTTCGCACAAAATTCACGTCATTTGACCAGATTGTGCAAAAAGAATGTCCAATTCGAATGGACAAAAGAATGCGAAGACGCATTCAAATACTTAAAAAAGGCATTAATGAAGCCTACATTGTTACAATACCCCGACTTCAGCAAAGAATTTTGCATAACCACAGATGCAAGTAAACATGCATGTGGCGCCGTACTAACTCAAGAGTACAACGGTATGCAATTGCCAATTGCATTCGCTTCAAGAGCTTTCACACAGGGAGAAAGCAATAAATCAACTACAGAGCAGGAATTAGCTGCAATACAATGGGTAATAAAACACTTTAGACCATACGTTTATGGAAGGCATTTCTTAGTAAAAACAGACCATAGACCTTCAACCTACCTTTTTTCGATGAAAAATCCTACTTCAAAATTGACTAGAATGAGACTAGATTTAGAAGAATATCAATTTACAGTAGAATACCTCAAGGGGAAAGATAATCACGTTGCAGATGCATTATCAAGAATAAAAGTAGAAACTTTTATAGAAATGAACAGAAATATAATGATGGTTCAAACAAGGTCATCAAAAAGACAGGAAAACATCTGCGCAGATGAAAAACAAAAATTGCCAAAAGATATAAAAGAGCCCAATGTCTATGAAGTCATTAGCAATAATGACGTAAAGAAATTTGTGAAAGTAAAATTCGGTAAAAATAATTGTTTACTAAAGAAAGGAAAACGAATTATTTCACGATTTCCAATTAATGATTTGTACTCTAACGAAAAATTCGATTTAGGTCAATTTTTTCAAAGGCTTAATTCAGAAGCCGGAATACATAAAATCGTTAACTTACAAATGTCACCAAGTGAACAAATTTTCGGATTTGTATCACTTAATGAATTTAAAAATATGGGCAATAAATATTTGAAAATAAAAGTAGCGCTACTACAAAAAGTGACAAAAATAGACAAAAATGACGAAAGTCAAATAAAAGCAATCCTGTCCAAATACCATGACGATCCTATAGAAGGTGGCCATACGGGGATAACGCGAACCCTGTTAAAAATCAAGAAATACTACTACTGGCCCCAAATGACAAAGACAATTACAATTACATACTAAAGCATCAATGATCATAACAAACACACCAAGTACCGCCTTTGACACTGTTCTAATAGATACTATTGGACCATTACCTCGTACAGAGAATGGCAATGAGTATGCAATCACAATTATATGTGACCTCACTAAATATTTAGTTACAATACCTGTAGCTGATAAAAGTGCAAAAACAGTAGCCAAAGCGATATTTGAATTTTTTGTACTAAAGTACGGTCCTATGAAGACGTTTATAACGGACATGGGTACTGAGTACAAAAACTCACTAATAAATGACTTGTGCAAGTATATGAATATAAGTAATATACACTCAACAGCACACCACCACCAGACTTTAGGAACAGTTGAAAGAAGTCATCGAACATTTAATGAATTTATTCGTTCATATATTTCGATTGACAAAATTGATTGGGACATATGGTTGAATTACTTCACCTATTGTTTCAATACAACTCCGTCGACAGTACATGAATACTGTCCATACGAGCTTGTCTTTGGAAGACCTCCAAGACAATTGGCAGAATTTAATAGATTAGCTAGAATAGATCCAATACACAACATAGATGATTATGCTAAAGAATTTAAGTTTAGACTAGAAATTGCTTACAAAAGAGCAAAAACAATGATAGACATAGAAAAACAAAAAAGAAAATTGGAATATGATAAAAAAGTTAATGATATACAACTAGAAATAGGAACATTAATCATGTTAAGGAAAGAAACAGCTCATAAGCTAGAAAGTAAATATTCAGGACCATGCAAACTTATAAGCATTAAAGATAGAAATAATATAAAAATAGACGTAGGAAAGAAAAAAACACAAATCGTGAACAAAAATAGAATTAAAATATTCAACAAATAGGTTAGCTCGAGCATAGTCTAATATTTTATGTAATATTTTGGGCTGATCAACCACAAGATGATAATATCGTTTTATTAAACTAAATAACATATTTCTAAGAGTATAAAAAGTTTTTATCTTTACAAAAACAAAAAAAAAACAAAAAAAAAAAATTTAGATAAGAAAAAAAAAACTATGTCAAAAATTCTTTAATACAAACATATAACATTATATTTAATTAACCATATATAAATATATATTATAAAACTAGACATAAATACAATTTCAAAATAACTTCATTATATTACGTTATTTTTAAAAGGAGGGAGATGTAGTATACACATATATTCATATATATTCAAATGTTATAAACAGCAACACTTTGTTGTTGTCTAAACATTAAATCGAGCAACGACACTTTGTCGTTGCATAAACAATAAGCCAAGCACCCAGTGCTGGTAATATGATCGCGTAAGAATGCAACGCGCACAACGATGCCGCGTCAGCGTTCTCACGCTTTGACCATGTATTATACATATGTGTATACTCCCGCTCTCTTTATATTATATACAAAACTATTTACGGCTCTCGCGCTGACTTCTCTGCCGAAGCAGTGGCCAGCTTTAAGTTAGAATTAATATCAAAGAATTCATTCAATAAATACACTTTAAACCAAACCGACGTGTCTGATGCAAACGTTTGCGAAGCAATTTTATAAGCTTAAATCATCCAATAATATCTCATGGTGATAAAGTTGTTACATGGCGACCGTGACATGGGTCAAAAAGGACCCAGGACAATAATCTACCCAAGTTAATTAAAATGTATGGGCAAAATCTAAGACAATAACAGCGAAAACCGTGATTCGGCAATGATTGAGTTAAATACAACAAGTGAGCAACAACAATTAATCGAGTTATAAAAACCGTTTACGAATATAAAACGTGTGATTTTATAATAAACTTAAAAAAAAAAAAATGAATAATGCACACAAATGTGATTAAATCGTGCGATCTTAAAATTTATTAAACACTGCTGCCGTCAATGTCGTCCGTGCTGGCGGAGGAGCCACAATATGAGACAGCTGTTCCCATTGAACAAAGGGATTTACCGACGCACAGTGGTGCCCGTAGAACAAGTCAAGTGTCAGAAATCAAAAATTGCATGTGCCTCTAAAAAATATTGAATGAACCTAATTTATAGGAAATTTTAAAGCGATTTCAAATCTGCAATCCATAATGTAACCGGATTTTTTGTTTAGAAGATATAGCTTTTCAAAGTTGTCTGATTTTTTGTGTTACATAAAAATCACAATTTTAAGGTAATTTGGTCGGCTTTGAGATACAATATCTCAAAAACTAAGTTACGGATCGTCATTATTTTTGGTTCTTTTGATAGATCTATTTATTAAGAAAAGAATAAGAAAAAATTATACTGTTTGCTTTGCGTTTGGCCAGGCAATTCAATATTTACCAACTATCCACTCTTTCACTATTTCTCAACTTTGATGGAAAATAAAAAAAAATTATATCACATTATATCGGCTATTTTGCGGGGTGGCTGGGGCGGAATGGGGGGGGGGGGGCGTGGCTACAAAAATTTTGATGCAGTTTTTTGGGGGTTGCTAGTAGCTATCTTCTTACCAAATTTGGTAGTTCTAGCTGTAAGGGTGTGTGCAATATGCGGATTTATCGTTTTTGAGTTATCGAATTTATCGATTTGCCAGCCCCCTAGTTATCGTAGAACCCCAATCTTGACACTTTAATTTACTATCCCATAGATAAAGAGAATTGCAAAGTTTCAAGTCTCTAGCTTGAAGGGTGTGGAAAAAAGATGCGTTCATACCGACGGACAGACACCATGACGGACATTGCACAAACTCAATATACTCTTTACCTTCGGTATCAAGTATAAAAAATATTTATGGGCTCACGATTTCATGTAGGTGATTATGTGCCGATAAATAAATATAAAATTATATATTTTAATTTTTCTCATATTGAGCTATAAACTCCAGCGTTTGCAATTACTTCTCCGTAGCAACAAGAGCAATAAAAAATATTGCTATGCTCTCACTACCGCTCTCACTTTGATTTCATCCGTAGCAGAGCAGAGCATAAATATTTTCGTTGTTCGGTTATGGCTCTTGCTAGGAAGTAGCGTAGCATTTTCAAAACGCTGATAAACTCAGATGTAGGATGCTTTTCAAACGCTAATAAATTCAGATTGAGCGTGCGCATACAGCTTATTATCTATTAAGAGCTCGACATGTTCGGAATAAACGCTGCTAAAATGGCAGTAATAAATACGTTGCTGTTACTCATTGCATCCTTAGCTCTTCAAGGCTATCATGCAATACCACTACCATTGCAGCTTAGTGAGCAATCAAGTTCAAGGGATGTTGAGTTTTATGTCAACCTACCCAACAATGATACAGTTCAAATATCAGTTAATTTCAAATATTTGAAGCAATGTGAAAATTTAACTGGAACGTATCAAAATGATGATGATGATTACCACTTCGAAAGTCTAGTGGAAGACGCAGTAACCCCGACAACGACAACGACAACAAGCAGTCCACCTCAGCTATATCACGATGAGTATTTCACTGCAGATCAAGCGATTGAGGCATTCAGGAAGAATCGTGTGATGAAAGAACATATTATATCAGGAATAATACAAAGCGATTTCATTATGATTCAGTTGATTTGACAATTAGATGTACATACACCAGCAAATATGAGACTCGATACCTGAAAATTGAATATTTTGAGTATCGTGAGTGTCAAGCTGAACGAATTCTGTCGAACGGTGAAGTTGAGCAAGTCAATATTTCAGATGAGAACTATAGTACAGACATTCAATTAATTGATGTAAAAGATTATATTCAAACCTATGAAATGATTATTGAATGATTTTTTAATAAAAAATATATAATAAAATATATTATTTGGTTTTTTTTACTTATTGCTCGAAATCATAATTATCATCATTATTATGCTCATCATCATCATCGGTGCTGCTTGAGATTTCGTACTCACTAGACGTTTCTGGCACATAATCATGTGGATTAGGCAGGTTGAGGTCTTCCTCGTTTGCCACAACCATTTCGTCGTAGAAGTCAAAGGGTGGCTGAGGATTATGCTGCCACAACAGATCTCTTTCCATTCTGCTAAGATGTGCGAATCTTCTGCTAGGAGGTAGGGTGTCTGTTGTTGAGTTAACCTCATTGCATTGGTGTGGATTAGGCAGGTTGAGCTCTTCCTCGTTTGCCACAACCATTTCGTCGTAGAAGTCAAAGGGTGGCTGAGCATTATGCTGCCACAACAGATCTCTTTCCATTCTGCTAGGAGGTGGGGTGTCTGTTGTTAAGCTAACCTCATTGCATTGGACTTGCATTATGTTGATGATGATGAAAAATCTGTTGAAAAAGAAATGTATATGTTTTAGCTAAACTCATAAGAGAAATTATTTTTCATGTTTTTGTCATACCTCGAGCACAAGCTCCTTACTTGAAACTCTTATAAGGAATATTCGACTTTTTATACCCTTAACCCATAAAATGGGTAAATAAGGGTATAATGGTTTTGTGCAAAAGTATGTAACAGGCAGAAGGAAGCATCTCCGACCCTATAAAGTATATATATTCTTGATCAGCATCAACAGCCGAGACGATATAGCCCTGTCCGTCTGTCTGTCCGTCTGTCCGTCTGTATGAACGCGTGGATCTCAGATACTACAAGAGATAGAGACTTCTGATTTTGTATTTAAGCTCTCCTATACCATGAGCAGAACAATTTTGCTTCAAATTATCGATAACTATTCTGGTTTCCGATATACACATAATATCGATAACAATAAAATATCGAATTTGAGGGTTGAAGTAATGGATAATGATAGAACTTTTCTGAAAATTTCGTCCAAATCTGTTGAGAAACACCGGAGATATTGAACTTAATCGATGGAAGCTAAGCCAGTATACCAAAGTCTTATATAAATTAAATATATTTATTGCAACTGGGTTCAGGGTATCTTCTAGTCGGGCTCTCCCGACTAGAGCCTTCTTACTTGTTTTTTTGTTTTTGGGTGTATAAAGTTGAATACTATGTTGCAAGAATACAAAGTATTGCAACATAGTATTCCTCTTTTTTGGGGTATCTTTCTAACAACATAGACACAGTTAACACAAGTTCAATTAATTCTTTCTTACATAACATTTCTATTAATAATTTACAAACCACAACAATATATTTACTATTTGCGCTAATATTTGCTTGTGCGATATTTCGTATCAATATCTCTATTTTTCACATCAAACACTATGCAACTCTGTGTTTACATTCTATCGGAATAAGGCAAAGCAAAATTAGAATAAAAATTCACGACTTAACAAGTAGTGAATTTTTGCTTGAATTTTTACACCTCTACTCCCCTTGCCTTCAAACAAAAGATTCAGAGAGAAAATTCATGAAAAAACTTCAGCGTGTAAATGGGGTCATAGTATTCTATCCTTCAAATAAAGCTCATTATGCTTACTTTAAGCCATTTCAATGCCTGCTAAGCCCGCACACAACTATGCAAAATGTATACAAAAATTCGGTAAATCAGAACATAAAACTTTTTTTTTTGCAATCAAAATCTTTATTATACTCGTCAGTTTGCAATTTTATAATGTCCCCAAGCATAAGTATGAACATTGTCACTCCTTATATACCTCTTATCGTCTTGAGAACTAAAAGCTACTTTTATAATTTTTTGTGTATTAAAATTGGGGTAGTTTCGACTTAAAAATTAGAATGTCTTGGGTTGTATACGTCTTATTATTAAACAAACAATCTGAAAATAATTGCATGCTTAGATTTTTTAATATGGATCTTTTGACCCCCTTAGCCTTTTTCACACAACCACCGTCTTCAAGACGTAGTGAGTACATTTTGGGGCGTAGACCGATGAACTCTAACATTATTTTCCCATTATTTTCATCCTTCATCATGCCCAGCACTTTTTTATTACATCTAGGTATTTTATATTTTTCTGCTAACTCAACCGCATATTCGGAAGTGTCGAATTTCATTTCAACATCATTCCGAATGTCGGCATAAAAATCATTAACTCGAATGGTATATATGACTGAGTCAGAAACCATATTATTTAATGATATCTTATTTTTAAATTTTGGAATCACATAGTCATAGTGGAAACTAAACATTTTTAATTTTGATAAATCTAGAACGCAAAACCCTAAATATATCGGTTTATTATATAAATTAAATAGCCGTTGAGATTAATGCCCTGGGTCCGAGTCTATTGCAATTACGCGATTCCCATGAACAGACTAACTTTATATCTGTTGGGGCAAAACGGTAAATCGTTATGCAAATCATGTAGAGCAGTTGGATATTCCAAATCTACATCAAGAATATATCCATATTCAGATGACTCAGCAATATCAAAGACATTAAATGTGTGAATCTCCTCATCACGCATCCAGCGGAAATCTCCGTATGGTAGATACTGCGACATAGCCCAGCCATACAAATTATTAGCGTCTAAATACAATAAATACTGTGATGGCTCCACCTCATTATAGTCAGGCATATACTTATGATTGGCTTTGGAATACCTTTGCGAACATTGAACTAAACCTCCACGAATGCCTCTTTGAATAAATCTTTGCATATCAATATCTGTAAATAATTCCAGTTTTATGTCGGTTGACTTAAGCATGGCATCCCATGATAAGCCTGGTGATGTGTAATAATGAGCTGGATCTAAAGAGTAAATATGCATGCATATTGAGCGAAAATTTTGAAAAACATCTGTCAGCAGTAGGACATCAGTTTTTAAATATAACTCCATATAGTATTAAAGTGACTAACAGTGAAAGACTTTCCAAACACTTTGTGCATGCTGATAATCTTCTGCTGAGCACTCACTATTCGAGAGACTATCGAAGAACTTTTCTCTTGGTGGTAATGAGGGTTCTTGCAGACAGTTAAATGAGCTTAAATATTCATAGGGGAATACAGATTTTCTACGCATTAAATTAAGTTAGTAGTTTGCAAATCTTTTAACTCTAAATTCAAGCTTAGAGTATCCAGACTTGCTGGCATAAACGAAATGAAGAAATCGAAATTCTATTTTTGTGTGAGAAACATATATAAACTTTGAAAGAGAAATGTAAAGTTCCTTATTGAGGGGGAGGACTTGAATATCACCCGGAACTTTAGATAGTTCCCGCACAAACAAGTGAGCATCATATTGAGAGAAATTATGAAAAAAAATTGGTATAAAAGTGGGGTTTTATAATTAAGATTGCATTAGTTGTGTGCTGCTCCTCTAAAAGTACCCGTCAAATGACAATGATCTCTTACCCGATCGTTTAATAAAGGCTTATCACATATATGACATTTAAGTGAATTCTCAATAATTTTCTCTTCTTCCACACTCATCAATAATGGCTTTATGCTTCCTAGATGTCATGTATAAATGTTAATAGCATCAGCTATTAGAGAATTTATAAAATGTCCACCTACATTTTCCCCCGTATACATTGCAAACTAATCAAGACTTAAGTCGCATGAGCATTTGATATAATAAGCATATGCTACAGGAATATGTTCATGCACATTTACTATTTTTTCACTCACACTTTCATTTACAGGCTTCAGAAAACATTCAAAGTCCGCCTACACGGCAAATGGTACTGTCATGCTGTTGTGGAAGTTAACAAACTGAAGAGGCTGTGTACCTTCAGCCGGTAGTGCCGACACCATTTTACTACAGTCTTTAGAATGCAAGTGTTCATTCGCCGAATAATTGAGGCATGCCTCACAGAAGTATAATTTTGATGTGTGCTTAGTTAGCTGACTACGCACAAGTCTGTAAAAGAAATTTGTATGTTTTATTCTTTTTTCCACTCATGCACGCATACGCTGTGAGGTAGCGATCAGCTACCGCACATTTATGTTTTTCGTTTGTGCCGTCATTTGTGTTATCATATGGTTGCATTTACCATGCTCCGCTCACATTTTGCGCAAACGCAAAAGCAAGATAGTGCTCCGTTCGCATTTTGCGCAAAGGCAAACGCAAATTCTTGCTCCGCCCGAATTTTGCGTAAACGCAAACGCAAAATCTTGCTCCGCGCAGAACGAGCTGGTATTTTGCGCGTTCCAGGGGAATGGAAGCTGTGGAAGAGGAAGACAACAAGCTCGAAAATGATATTGCAATTTTAATGCAAAGATCAGTTTTTCGAGCGAGCTTGCTATAACCGGTACGCGACAGTGGTACGCAACGGCAACAACAACAACGCGGCCAGGGAGGAAAACCAGCAGCGACTACAGCAACAACAACCACAGGGTGCGACCGCCACCACAACAGAAAAGGCAACAACGGCCACGATCGGTGGCATCACCCGGCAGCAACGACAGCAGCAGAGGCAACCACCACAACGGCTAGCGAGGATAGCAGAGTGGTGATTTGAAAAGAGTGGCAGCAAAAGTTTAATAAAACACGCACACCCACCGGCATCGCCACCAGCGCACACACCCCGCACACCACGGCATCGACACCAGCGTACACCCAGGCACACACACCCCACACACCACGGCATTGACACCAGCATACACCCAGGCACACAAACAGACACCCCACACACACACAGGCACACACGCACACCCAGGCTTACGCACACACACCCAGGCTTATATATATACACCAGCACGCACACCCAGGCTTACCCGCACACAGGCACACACACAGGCATATACACTAGCACGCACCGGCATCCACACACACACCCAGGCACACACACGCGCAGGTAGGCGATTTGTGGCTCTACAGTTGTTACTTGGCGCCCAGCCTTACGATCGAAGCCTTCGAGGCGGTGACGTTGGAAATTGCAGAGGACGCAAGGGCCCGTAGCAACGTCATAGTTGCTGGCGACTTCAACGCGTGGTCTACGGAGTGGGGCAGCTCGTCGACGAATACTAGAGGAACCATCCTCGTTGAGTCGATGGCAAATTTGGACTTGGTTCTTCTCAACACTGGGACAAGAAACACGTTCAATAGGGGAAGCGCTGGATCAATCATCGACCTAACATACGTTAGCAGTGCACTCGCCGGCACGGCCCAGTGGCGTATAAGCGACTGCTACACTGGAAGCGACCATGAGGCCATCGTCTTCGCAGTAGGTGAAACCCTGCGGTCGCCGGCAAGGCCACCCTCTCGAAAAGCGTTCCGTGTTAAGTCCCTTAACACAGACATCTTCGTCGATTCCATCTCACGTATGGCAGCAGGTGGACCGGCGCTGGCTATGGTGGAACAGATAGCTGAGCAATTAGGCGATGCTTGCGCTGCAAGCATGCCCTTGCGCAAGGCCTATAAACGCCATCATACCAGCATGTTCTGGTGGAATGAGAACATCGCTGAGGCCAGACGGGAATGCCTGAGGGCGAGAAGGCGCTATCAGCGTGCAGCGCGTAGGGACTCGAGCTCAACACGCTCACTGCAGTTGGAGTATAAGTCAGCAAGGGCAGTTCTTAAAAACTCAATCAGGGCCAGCAAAAAGGAATGCTTTCTCATGTTATGCGACTCGGCGGACAATGATCCCTGGGGCAGAGCCTACAGGATGGTAGTTAAGCGCATTGGCAGAGGCAGAAGCGAAGCGCCAATGGAGTTCGCCCGAGTGAGGGACATTGTGGAAACCCTTTTTCCTCAAGGAATTAGTCCACTACCACCTGTTCTTGGATCGTCTACATTTGAGGGCTTCATTCCGGTCACCGTGGAGGAGATGGAGACTGCTGCACGCAAGCTCATCGCCAACAAGGCCCCGGGTCCAGACGGTGTGCCAAACCGCTGCCTGAGGATAGCAATAACCTTGCAGCCCGGTCTGTTCGCAGAGTTGTACTCTAAGTGCCTGCGCGAGGGTACTTTTCCGGACAGGTGGAAGGTACAGCAACTGGTGCTCCTACCCAAGCCCGACAAGCCCCCTGATGACCCCTCGGCATATAGACCCATCTGCCTCATCGATAACGGTGGCAAGGTCCTGGAGATGCTGATCTGTGCTAGGCTGGACGCTGCCGTACGGAACGCTGGTGATCTATCGCCTTTCCAGTATGGTTTCAGAAAGGCAAGGTCAACCACCGACGCCATTAAAACGGTTGTCAGTATAGCGGCTGAGGCTATCGCCGGCACCCGCTGGCGCTTCGGCAGTAAGCACTACTGTCTTGTCGTGACCATCGACGTGAAGAATGCTTTCAACACCGCCAACTGGAGCTGCATCCTGGATGCCTTGGTACTACTTCGGGTTCCAAATTACCTAGTAGCGATCGTGAGGAGCTATTTTGATAACCGAATCCTTCGGTATCAAACGGACGAGGGTGAAAAGGAGCACGCTGTCTCTGCAGGAGTTCCTCAAGGATCTGTTTTAGGTCCTCTCCTATGGAACATCATGTATGATGGCATACTTCGAATTCAGCTACCAGAGGGGGCTACCGCAGTTGGCTACGCTGATGACGTCGCCTTAGTAATGGTGGCTAAGGAGTCACAGAGCTTTGTAATTGGTGCATAGATGCCGTGACTCAATGGTTGTCATCCGTGGGACTTCAGTTGGCTGCTCATAAGACGGAGGCGGTGCTCATCAGCAGCAGAAAAAAGGTGGAATATGTTGACTTCACGGTGGAAGGCGTCTCGCTGAGGTCTAAGGACTGGATCCGCTACCTAGGCGTGATCATTGACAGGCGCCTCAGCTTCGGAGAGCATCTTGCGTTTGTCCACAGGAAGGCGGCGGTTACCGGGTGCGCATTGGCGAGGAAGATGCCAAACACGCGAGGCCCGAGGCAGCATACGAGGTTGCTTCTAATGCACGTCATGAAGTCGGTCATCCTGTACGCAGCACCAATCTGGATCGGCGCTACATCGGTAGCCAGCTACATGAGGGGCATAGAGTCAATTTATCGGCTCTCTGCCCTGCGTGTATGCTGTGCCTTCCGCACTGTGTCCTCGGAGGCAGCGCTTGTGATTGCTGGGATGACTCCAATCCGTATCTCTGCCTTGGAAGCCGTGGCAGTTCTCGAAGCTGGTCCTTCGGAGAGAAGAGCCGTTCGGGCGGCTGCCCGCGAACGGAGCCTTGAGTCCTGGCAGCAGCAGTGGGACTCATCCAATAAAGGGCGTTGGACGTATCTTCTGATCCCAAGTATACGGCGATGGGTGGAGAGAAAGCACGGGATGGTTACTTTCTACCTCACCCAGTTCCTCACAGGCCATGGTTGTTTCAGGAGCTACCTGAAGCGCTTTCAGCATGACTCCTCTGCTACGTGCAACTGGTGCGACGACGGCAGGGAGGAGGACGCTCAACACGTCTTCTTCGACTGCGGGCGATTCGCCCAGCAGCGACTTGTGGTGGAAAACGTGGCGGGCCAGCCTCTAACTCCAACCACCCTGGTGGCCCTAATGATAGAGAAACAGGACGTTTGGCATGCGGTCTGCGCGTTTGCAGCCTCTACGATGGCAGAGCTACGACGGCTGGAAAGGGAAAGGGCGACCTCATCGTAGTCATTGCCACTGCTTCTGCGAAGCAATGCTTCACGGCGGTCCCGCAGAAGCTGGCAACGGCTGCGAATGTTTACGTTTACATATAGCATAATTTAACACTAGGCTTAAATTTTTTATTGAAATAAAAAAAAAAAAAAAAAAAACACACACGCGCACACCCAGGCTCACGTACAAATCTGCCGACTGTTTGGCGGACCCCAGAAAAGGCATGTTAACCAGCAGGATAACGGGAAAGCTCCCGTTGGCAAATGCGGGAAAAACTGTCTCCTCAAAGGTAGCAAGAACCCAAACGGAAGCCTGGAAAAACGTCGATGCGCGTCAGCATGGACCTAGCGCTATGCCAAAAAAAAAAGGGACGAATCTGCTGGCATCGGAAAGTCGTCGCCTAAAAGGCCGAAAAGGCTACCTGGCAGCCAAAGTTTAGCAACGGCGGGTATGGCACCACAGCAGGCTATGCAGGAGTTGCCAGTTGACACGGTACCAGAAACACAGTGGCAAACCGTCAGGACACAGAGGAAAAAGGCACAGAAACCGAAACGTGTGCGCCCTGACGCAATCATCGTGGAGAAGGGCAGCCTATCATACAGCGAAATACTGCGCAAGGTTACCAGGAGTAGTGATGAAAAGCTACAGTGCGTAGGAAACAGCGTGAGTAGGGTGCGCAAAACACAAAACGGCGACCTCCTACTTGAGCTCAAAAGCGCAGGCTGTGAAAATGCGCAGCAGCTTACCAAAAGCATTGGGCAAGTGCTTGGTGAGTCAGCGGCGATACGGGTGGTATCTCAAGAGAGTCACCTGGAAATAAGAGATCTGGATGAGCTTACCAGCGAACAGGACGTTCTATCGGCAGTTGCGGCCCAGGCAGACATAAATGTAAGCCTGTGCAAAATGAGAAAGCTACGCAAAGCCTACGCGGGTACCCAAACGGCCGTTATAAGCGTACCAGCGAACCTCTCGGAAAAAATCCTAAGTCTTGGGAAAGTGAAAGTCGGATGGAGCCGTTGCCGAATCATGGAGAAAAATAGCCAGCCCAGATGCTATAGGTGTTTGGAAGTCGGCCACATCGCCAGCAGATGCGCCAGCGCAGTAGACAGGAGCAACTGCTGTATTAAATGCGGTGAAACAGGGCATAAAGTCGCTCAGTGCCTAAAGAGTGCCATTTGCTTTATCTGCAAAAGCAAAGGGCTTAAAGAATGGAACCACCTGGCTGGTAGTAGGAGGTGCGCCGGAGGTAGTCATAAGTCCTCGCAATGAAACTTATCCAGCTGAACTTAAATCACTGCGCGACTGCCCAAGACTTGCTGGCCCAGTCCGTCGGAGAAAACGAGATAGATGTCGCAGTGCTATCCGAGCCCTATCGAGTAGAGAGAGGTAGCAAATGGGCTTCGGACATGAGCGGGAAGGCATCCCTGTGGGTGTGCGGCGTTGGAAACCAATCACTACGGGAAATACGTGCTGGAAATGGTTTTGTGCGAGCGCACATACAAGGTATCTGGATATACAGCTGTTATCTGCCACCGAGCTTGCCAGTTAGCGAGTATATTACGACACTAGACTTTATTGTGAGCGATGCCAGATCTCGGAGCAATGTCATCATTGCTGGCGACTTCAACTCGTTGGCCCTGGAATGGGGCAGCCAAGTGACCAACTCACGGGGCAGATTGCTTCTTGAAGCATTTGCCACCCTAGACATGGAGCTACTCAACACCGGTAGCCAGAACACCTTCAGCAGGGCAGGCGTGGGATCAGTGATCGACTTAACTTTCGTCTCGAGCTCGCCTGTGTCGCTTTGCAGATGGCAAATTAGCGAGGAGTACACAGCGAGTGACCACATGGCAATATACTGCGATATAAAACAACGCAACAGTGAATATCGCCGGAACACGCCTGATCGGGTCATGTTCCGCGCCGAGACGCTGAATACACAGTCGTTCTCGGCATCGCTGGAAGGGCTGCAAATGTCAGGCACTGCAGAGGAGATGGCGAAGAGCATGGACTCACGATTGACGGAAGCTTGTAAGGCAAGCATGAGAATCCGGAAAGCATATAACCATGAGCCCGTGCCCTGGTGGAACGATCGTATTGCTTAACTGAGGAGGACGCCAATATTTCCGGTCACGCGGAACAGAGCAGTTTGCGGATCTCCAAAGGCGATACAGAGGAGCGAGGAGAGCACTGAAACGACAAATAAAGAACAGCAAGAGAGACTACTTTCTCCAGTTAATAGACTCGGCGGAACACGATCCTTGGGGCAAAGCCTACAAGCTCACGGTCAAACGGCTTGCAGCGGATAGGTCTGACGCCTCATCGCTAAAGCGTATCGTGGAAACCCTGTTCCCTGTAAGAAGTGCATCTACACCCGCACACACACCCAGGCTTACACACACACCCAGGCTAACACACACACACAGGCTTACATACACACACACCCTTACACAGGCATACATACACACATACACAGGGGTAAGTAACGGCCATCTGCGATGGGCCCAAAGGTTGCTAAGGCAGCCATGCTTGGATTTGGTGCGGCCTAGGATAGTATCCCCACCCCTTATGTGTAATACCTATATGTCTTGCTGTCTGTGATATGGAATTAATAAAGATCTTAGTGTAGCTAAATTTGTGTGTGCTTTATTTGTTACCCTTTTCCCCTTTTTCCCCCCTTTCAGCGAGTGAGCCTCACTCACATAGCCCGCGGGGGGCAAATCTGTGGGGCATGCTAGCGAATCCTCCGAGTTTTACTCTAGATTCTGCGGCGCCTGTCTCTTGGGTATGTCCCACGTGAAGCGACGAGTGGGGTAGTAGTGGCTCAGTGCGCCTCACCAAATGGCCCACGTGGGGCAAACCTGAGTGGTATGCTAGCGAATCTTCCGAGTTTTACTCTAGATTCTGCGACGCCTGCCTCTGGGGTATGTTCCAGGTGTAGCGACAAGTGGGTAATACCCAGGCGTTGCAGATGTGAGAGATCGGGTGGAGGATAGGCACGCATTCCGAGTCTTACTCTATGCGTGACGAAATCTTCTCACTCGTATCTCTCACACGCGTACGAGAGCTCCTCAAGGACGCGGCCGGTGACTGGTGTGGGCGGATGGGGTTAGGCAGTTAGTGCGCAGGCTTCCGGGTCTTACCCTCGGCCTGACCAGCTGGCTGGTTGACTCTCACCCGCTCGTACTAACACAGAACTTCGCCCGACGCCCTGGTCGGCGACGAAGAGCCATTTGGAGGAGTGATTGGTTAGTTCTCCGAGTATTACTCTGGACTTACCAACCTATTCCTTCAGGTGCCTCTCAAATCGTCGCCAGTGCGTAAGATATGCTCACGAGCCCCCCCTGCTATTTCCCCTACACTTTCCCTTATTGCCCCGACCCCTAGGTATACTCTGGCACAGCTCCCCCAGTGTCCCAGCAATTTAAAAATTTTCTGTAAAATCCCTGGACGCGACTGAGACGCCGACCTCGGCCTAAGAAATTACGTCCTTACAGATGGCGCCCGAGCAGGGACACTGGCAAATACTTCTGGGAGTTTAACATCATGGTGGCTTAAAGAACCACCACCACATAGTACCTAGGGAGTCCAGGGTCGCCCTAAACCAGAACTATGTTACGTTTTCTTGTTGATTGTGTCCTTATTTTGTGCCCTGTTGTTGTCAAATCCTCAAAATTTAAGTCTCTTCGCCCCTTACACATCCAGCATCCGACCCCCACCCCCCCCCCCCCCCCCCCCCCCACCCCCCCCCCCCGTAAAAATCTGCAGATCCTCCCGAAGGATAATAATAAATAAAATCTACAGATCCTCTCGAAGGATAATAATAAATAAAAATCTACAGATCCTCTCGAAGGATAATAATAACTAAAAATCTACAGATCCTCCTGAAGGATAATAATAAATAAAACCTACAGAGCCTCTCGAAGGATAATAATAAATAAAACTTATCAAAAAAAAATAAAATTTTTTTTTTACATTTTCCAGTAGATAACATCATGGTGAATGTCAGCTGGATTTACTATCGCCGTAAGGACGAACTTTTGTCCATGGCCAGTGAGTTTGGGCTCGACGGAGAGGGCACCGTGACTGAACTACGCAGCCGAGTCGCAGGATTCATATCCAGGAGTGACCATCCGGACACTCTCCTAGCGCGTTTCTCGGAGTTAGAGACGAAGTACCGGGATATCTCTCCAGCCGACCAAAGCGACAAAGACAAGAAGCAGCGCTCACGGAGTCCATCACCCTTGGATACCAGCTCAGTCGCTCCAACCCGACCCGTGATCACCGTGACGAACACAGATGGAGCTTTTCTTGGACCTGATCCTACCCGACTCGCTGGAAGATCTCCACCACGTCCCACGCACAGTTCACCACAAGGCTCAACAACCACAAGGCACGAGGTCCCATATGGAGCATTGGCAGATAAAGTTCAGCGCTGGGGAATCACCTTCGATGGAACCCCGGATCCACTGAGCTTCATTGAGCGCGTAGAAGAGAGGGCGGTAGCTCACCAGATAAAGCCGAATCGATTACCCCAGGCCATTTCGGAACTCCTAACTGGGGAAGCGGAGGGCTGGTTCAGGGTCAGTCACATGCATGGTGAGACCTGGACCCGATTCAAGCGAGAATTTCTGGAATTCTACCTGCCACCGAGGTATTTCGAGAGGCTTGAGGACCAGATCCGCACCCATCTACAGCAAAACGGGGAACCTTTCAAGCGTTGTATGATTAAGCTGCGCCTAATGATGCAGCGTGCGGGGTATACTAGTGACAGGGAACTTGACCGACTATATGAGAACCTGCTTCCGGAATACCAGCTTTATATTCGGCGTCACGAGGTAAGTTGCCTGAGCTAGCTTACACAGCTGGCCACGCACTACGAGATGGTCCGCGAGAGGGAAGTACAACTCAAGCCCCACACAAAGCCCCAAATTACACATAGACCTGCAGCAGCGAGTCCCGAAATACCCACACCGACGCCAAGGCACCGCAACCCATTTCGTGACAGTGCCCCAGGGACACCCGGAACCGGCAACGGGACTAGCCTAGACCCCTTTAGATGTCCAGAACGCTTGCCGACGCTGTGGACAATCGGGCCATTTCAACCGCGATTGCGGGAACCCACAGGTTGGCAGTGCGGACGACGAGGAGTCCGGACAATAGAATGCTGTACCCGTTCGTCGGGAAACGGAATGCCTCCCTCCTCGAATCCGGACCAGGGGGGAGCAAGGGTCAACCAAAGGAAGTAAACGGAGTCATACGACTCGAAGACGCAAGGATAGTAGCCAAAGTAAGTTTAGAAGGGAAACCTTTCCTGGCTACTATCGACACTGGAGCTACGAGGAGTTTCGTCAGCGAAGCGGTCGCGAAGCAATTGTCCACCCGGGGACAACAAAACTTGTAGGTGATAGTAAGGCTGGCGGATGGGTCACATACCACTATCACCCAGGCATGTACCGCTGCCATACAGCTCGGGAAACAACGCGTCTGTTTGCCCTTACTAATACTGCCTACAGGAATCGACGACCTGATATTGGCGATCGACTTCCTTTGTGCCGTAGAAGCCACATTGTCCTTCGGAGCTTTGGAGTTACACCTAACACCCGGATTGTTTCAGAGTCCGAACAGCCGACGGAGGGCACGAACGACCGAATACAACCAGGAGCCACCGATCCCAGCCCCAAGGGCCCCGAGGAAGGAAGATCCAAGCACTTTATATACCCAATGTCTACAGTCGCAAAATGACCTCTAGGGAGAACGAGAAGACACGTTACCAGAGGCTACCCATCCCAACCCCAAGAGCCCCAAGAGAGGAAGATTCAAGCATTCGTGAGACACCTGATGTCTGCAGTCGCGGGGTGACCTCTAGGGCACCGACGGATTCGCACTGGGAGGAAGGGGACAAATGCAGAGCAGCCGAAATCCGAACGAACGAAGAGACCATCGAGGCTACCCCAACCGATCCTGGCGAAGACGAGAGGGTGAGCAACACCGACGAGGAGGGAATCCTGCGCAAGGAAGGCGACATTTCACGAGGTCCACTCGAGGGTGGCATACCACCCCAACGTCCTCGTTCCCCTTTGGGGAAAAGAAGCGAATACATCACAGCCGCCCAAAATGTATTGGATCCAGCTAAGACGGAAGACGATCGAAAAGCTGAGGCAGACCCTCGGGTACGAAAATTCCTAGAGCGGGAGCTAGCTTTGTTTGATGGCTTGAAGGGCGTGTCGCACATCGCGGAACACGTGATCACCATGCGCGACGAGAGACCCATCAAACAGAGATACTACCCGAAGAACCCAGCTATGCAGAAGGTGATCTATGAGCAGGTAGACGAACTACTGCGGAACGACTGTATAGAGCCGTCCAAGAGCCCTCATAGTGCACCAAAAGTGTTGGTAGGGAAGAAGACGGGGGACATCCGCATGTGTATTGATTACCGACAGTTGAATGCACGTTCCATCCCAGATGCGTACCCGCTGCCGAGGATACATCACATTTTGGAGAGACTCCGAAATGCGAAGTACATCACCACGTTGGACCTGAAGAGTGGATACTGGCAGATCCCTATGGCGCGCAACAGCCGTCAGTACACGGCGTTCACTGTACCGGGAAGAGGCCTATTCCACTGGAAAGTTATGCCTTTCGGCTTGCATTCTGCACCGGCGACGTTTCAGAGAGCACTGGATGGAGTCATAGGCCCCGCTATGGAACCGTATGCCTTCGCCTACCTCGATGACATCATTAGCGTCATGGTATCGGAGATTTGTGGCAAACTTCGCGGAAGTAGTGCAGCCGATGTCTCTGTCACTCCGAAAGAGCAAACGTTGGGAATGGGGGGAGCCCCAGCAAGCCGCCTTCGAAAAGCTTAAGCTACGCCTCACTGAGGCCCCAGTCCTCGCCTGTCCGGACTTCTCGGCAAAATTCGTATTGCAGACCGACGCCAGCGATTATGGATTGGGAGCAGTATTGACGCAGGAGATAGACGGAGCAGAGCGGGTGATAGCCTACGTCAGCCGGCGGTTGTCAAAGCCCGAAGAGAATTACTCAGCGACGGAGAAGGAATGTCTGGCCATCGTTTGGGCCATCCGCAAACTGAAGTGCTTCCTGGAGGGCTATAAATTTGACGTGATTACGGATCACCTTGCATTGAAGTGGCTAAACAGCATCGACAATCCGACTGGACGAAATAATAATTATTATTTTTTTTTTTTTTTTTTTTAAATTAATTTTTTGTAAAATATTCATCACAATCCGTAAAAGATGGTATATCTAAAAGAGAAATCATCTCTAAACTATAAGTATTTCTAATTCTTTTCGTGACTTAACATGCCTCAGTGATGAAATTAGTGGATCTGAAGATGCTGCTAACATGTTGAAGAGGTCCTCATTTTGTCTCACCCTTGAAGCTTTGAAAGGGTTTAGCAATCTGTATTTTTTATAAAACTTATTAAGGGACTCTTGTGCTTCTTCAGAGAGCTCTCCAATTGGCAAAGACTGATACTCAATTATATCCTTGCCATGCGCCAATATTTTATGGACTGTCGGGGTCAACTTTTTCTGCGGATATTATTCTGCTAAAAGTGATGCAGTTTTTGAAGCATATTCTCCATATTTGGCAGAATCAACTTTTTCCTTGCAGTTCAAAACATTTAAGATCGTTCCCAATCTCTTAACGATTTGGTTGTTTATCCCTGTGATTTGAGTTACAGCTTCATCATTCTCAAAAAATCTCCTTGAAGTGTTTCCATCGTTTGAGTTTCCGTATCCGTACTTGAGGCAGTCTACTTTAAGTCCAACTTGTTTGAAAAACGCATCCTGTATTCGCTTCTTTCTGATATTTTCCTTATCCTGGTGTTTGGTGTTGAATCTCTCAGTCATTCTGTTTGTTTTTATCCATCGTGAGTTTAGACTGGCATACACATGCAGAGTTTATTTTTTATATCTTCGCTTCTCTGTAAATTGCCGTATAAACTATCAAGTTCTTCGAAGGCAGCTTCCGTGAAACTTTGTAATGTGGTTGACTTCCTAAACAGGTCAAATAATTTATGGTTGCTCAACGACATGTTTGAAGTGTAAAACAGTACTTGTCTCGCCAACTTTCAGTCGTAGACTAATCCAGGATTATAGTTTTTTTTTCATTATATAGTCTAATCTATTACCTGATATATACCGTTTGGATTAAGGGTTCAAGAAAAGAGTTAGCTTTCATGCCTAACAAATTTACCTATTGTTTGTATAAGTCCAGGTCAATAAGGTCAATTTATGCAATTTGGGTACTTGGCACGTGTCCGAATAAGATTTGTGCCTACCTGAATGGGCTGTGTGACTACTTGTACGCCAACGCAATTTCTGTATTCGGTGCGTACCTGGTAATTTATTTGTATATCCTGTAACTGCACCTGAATTTAGGGACCAGAATTTGACATATGATCTCAGGTAGGCATTACAGAATGAAAAACAAAAGTCAAGTATCTTCACAATAACGAACGTAACAACAACAACAAAAATGGGTTTTCACGGTTATATGTCATAAATTGCCCAAAAATGCATGCAACACATTTTTTTATTTAAAACAAAAGGGGCAAAAACGGGCACATGAAACTTTTTGCATTTAATAGAGGAATAATCAAAGAAATTAATTTAAAAAAATAGCCGATATAATGTGATATATTTTTTTTTATTTTCCATCAAAGTTGAGAAATAGTGAAAAAGTGGATAGTTGGTAAATATTGAATTGCCTGGCCAAACGCAAAGCAAACAGTATAATTTTTTTTTATTCTTTTCTTAATAAATAGATCTATCAATAGAACCAAAAATAATGACGATCCGTAACTTAGTTTTTGAGATATTATATCTCAAAGCCGACCAAATTACCTTAAAATTGTGATTTTTATGTAACACAAAAAATCAGACAACTTTGAAAAGCTATATCTTCTAAACAAAAAATCCGGTTACATTATGGATTGCAGATTTGAAATCGCTGGAAAATTTCCTATACAGTAGGTTCATTCAATATTTTTTAGAGGCACATGCAATTTTTGATTTTTGACACGTGACTTGTTCTACGGGCGCCACTGTGCGTCGTGGCAGATGCATTATCCAGTCAACCACTGGAGGAGACGCTACAGACGGCACGAGTCGAAACGATTAGGTGTCCATGGCTCCTCAAGCTGACTAAGCGCATCGAGGACCACCCCAAGGACCATCCGGACTATACACTGGAGAACGGTCAGGTATACCGACATCTAGGTCTACGCCCAACCGAGGAGGATTACGTACCTTGGAAGCTCTGTGTGGCATCCGAACAACGCTCCCGCGTCCTCAAGGAATGCCATGACAACCCTACCGCTGGTCACCTAGGGATACGGAAAACAGCCAGTCGTGTAATGCAGCGGTATTACTGGCCCGGTCTCTTTAGAGACATAACCCGATATGTGCGACGATGTGCCAAATGTCAGGCATACAAGGTGAGCCAGCTGAAGCCCGCTGGGAAAATGTTGACCAGGCAAGTGGAAGAACCGTTTGGTACCATCTGTTCCGACTTCGTTGGCCCCCTGCCACGATCCAAGCACAGAAACACCATACTCCTGGTGTTCTTTGATCACTTCTCTAAATGGGTAGAGCTGGTACCCTTACGCAAGGCTACGACCATGCATTTGGAGCGAGCGTTCAGGGAGCGAATACTTTGCCGCTTCGGGATACCGCAGTGCTTTGTATGCGACAACGGGACACAGTTTACTAGTCGATCGTTTGGCCGATTCTGCGAAAAGCTAGGGATGGAGCTACAGCACACCGCTCCTTACAGCCCCCAACAGAATCCGACGGAGAGGGCGAACCGGACGATCAAGACCATGCTGGCTCAATACGTCGAGGGACACCAGAGCACGTGGGATGAGTTGCTCCCGGAAATCATGTAAGCGATCAATACCAGCGTCTCCGATACGACAGGATTCAGCCCCGCATCCTTGGATCAAGGACGTGAGCCCCGTCTACCGAGTGCGTTATATGACGAAGTCACGCCAGGAAGTGGACGATTGGAGACCAATCCCAAGACCCGAGCCACAGAGCTGCAAAAAGTCTTCGAGGTCGTGAAGCAAAACGTACAGAGAGCATCCCAGGACCAAGCAAAACAGTACAACCTTCGCCGTCGAGACTGGCGCCCTACCGTGGGTACGCAAGTGCTGGTCAAGCATCACGTTCTGAGTAACGCAGCAGAGGGATTTGCAGCGAAACTAGCACCGAAGTTCGATGGGCCATATGAACTAAAGAAGTTCGTATGCCCAAATGTCGTACGCCTACAGCATTTGGAGACTCATAAGCGTCGAATGGCTAGTTTGGCAGACTTGAAGCCATTTCACTCCGACCCCGACGAGGATTCTCCGAATGTCACCCAGACCCAAGAACCAAGTCCACCTTTCCCCTTCCCTGTGTCAAGTCCTCCAGACCCTCTTACAAACCGCACTCTAGGTAGGGTTATGCAAATGAAAATTACGACTCCATTGTGTTACAGCGAGAAGATGTCTGAAGCAGAAGGAAACATCCTGTTCGGGCTAGAGGGACACTGCCGAAGATACGTGGACCCCGAAGGGTACCACTCCGACGACAGCCGCGCCACGGACATTTACGTGCCGCCCGAGGATATCCCCGAAGTACCCGAAGTCCCCGACTCCACCTCAGACGTACCCCTACCCATGATAGACCCCTGGAGAGACCTGAGGGTGGACGCTGGATGACCGTCCGACGACGCAATCGACGAGGTGCTATCTACGCTAAGCCTCGCGGATGACGTTTCGGGTCTCGACGACCTACCACTCTATACCATCGGCTGGGTGATGGCCCAGGAGAGCTGGCGGGTAGAAGGAACGGGAGGGTTGCTGCCACAGGATGTTCGAGACAGCGTCGAGGTGGCGGTACGGCGCAACCCCATCTACGGTACTAAATACCACATAGAGACGGAAGGCCATGCGTTCCAGGTGAAGGTGTCGAAAGCCGGGAAGGTCACCGTCCGTCACCGCCCCCGGAAGTAAGGAGAGGGTGTGAGGTAGCGATCAGCTACCGCACATTTATGTTTTTCGTTGGTGCCGTCATTTGTGTTATCTTATGGTTGCATTTACCATGCTCCGTTCGCGTTTGCGTAAACGCAAACGCAAAATAGTGCTCCGCTCACATTTTGCGCAAACGCAAACGCAAGATAGTGCTCCGTTCGCATTTTGCGCAAAGGCAAACGCAAATTCTTGCTCCGCCCGCATTTTGCGTAAACGCAAACGCAAAATCTTGCTCCGCGCGGAACGAGCTGGTATTTTGCACGTTCCAGGGGAATGGAAGCTGTGGAAGAGGAAGACAACAAGCTCGAAAATGATATTGCAATTTTAATGCAAAGATCAGTTTTTCGAGCGAGCTTGCTATAACCGGTACGCGACAGTGGTACGCAACGGCAACAACAACAACGCGACCAGGGAGGAAAACTAGCAGCAACTACAGCAACAACAACCACAGGGTGCGACCGCCACCACAACAGAAAAGGCAACAACGGCCACGATCGGTGGCATCACCCGGCAGCAACGACAGCAGCAGAGGCAACCACCACAACGGCTAGCGAGGATAGCAAAGTGGTGATTTGAAAAGAGTGGCAGCAAAAGTTTAATAAAACACGCACACCCACCGGCATCGCCACCAGCGCACACACCCCGCACACCACGGCATCGACACCAGCGTACACCCAGGCACACACACCCCACACACCACGGCATTGACACCAGCATACACCCAGGCACACACACAGACACCCCACACACACACAGGCACACACGCACACACCTTCGACGCCCTGAGCATGGTGGTCGACATTGCATCCAGTGCCATCCAAGGCTCCAGATGGGCAGGAGGTACCAAAAAATACTGTCTCATTGCCACGCTTGATATAAAAAATGCGTTTTACACAGCCAGTTGGGATGTTATCCTAGACGCTCTGGAGGTTCTGCAGGTCCCCTCATATCTGCGGGACACAATAAGGAGCTATTTTGACGGTCGAGTGCTGCACTACCGGACCACAGAAGGCACCAAATCTCACGCAGTTTCTGCAGGAGTCCCTCAGGGATCCGTTCTCGGGCCACTCCTGTGGAATGTTATGTATGACGGAGTCCTTAGGCTTCAACTCCCTGACGATGCATATATCGTTGGCTTCGCCGATGACGTAGCCATCGTGGTCGTACGGAAGGAGCTGAGATGCGTGGAAGCTGCATGCAATACGTGCATTGCCCGCGTGCAGGACTGGCTTCAACATGCGGGTCTGGAGCTGGCTGCGCACAAGTCAGAGGCGGTTCTAGTCAGCAGTCGCAAGTCGGTGGAGACGGCTAGAATAGTTGTGGGCAACGCCACGATTCTGTCGAAAAGGGCAATAAAATATCTCGGGGTCATGCTGGACACGAGATTGACATTTAAGGAGCATCTGGAGTATACTGCATCTAAAGCAGCTGGAGCAAGCCGAGCACTGTCGCGGATAATGCTTAATACACGAGGGCCTAAACAGGAGCGGCGAAAGCTACTAATGAGTGTAGTCCGTGCCACCGTCTTGTATGGTGCGCCGATCTGGTGGAGAGCCGCGCAGGTGCCCAGCTACTGCCGCGGATTATGCGCTACCTACCGTCTGTGCGCCATCCGGGTTTGCTGCGCATTCAGGACAATCTCAGACGAGGCTGCCCTGGTTATTGCTGGCATGTTACCGATCGAGGAACTGGCTATCGAGTCGGGCGAGCTGCAAATGCACACAGCTGGTGACTTAGAGCGCATGCCTCGAGCAGCAGTGAGAGCCAGAACAATAGAACGATGGCAAGCACGCTGGAACTCGTCGGTGAAGGGGCGTTGGACTTTTGCCTTGATCCCGCAGCTGCTACCTTGGCTAAACCGCAAACACGGCGAAGTCAACTTCTATTTGACGCAGCTCCTATCTGGACATGGGTGCTTTCGGAGCTACCTTAAGCGGTTCGGCCACGAGCAAAGCGAGGAGTGCCTATGGTGCGGTGATGGTTCGCCAGAGGACGCACACCACGTGTTGGTTACCTGCGGGCGGTTCGCAACTCAGAGGAGTGCACTGGAGCGCACTATGGGCTGCCCCATCACCGTGGATAACTTAGTCCCAGGCATGATGGAATCATCGTCGAAGTGGGAAGCGGCCTGCACATTTGCGGCAATGGTGATGAAGGAGCAGAGGCGAGTGGAGCGGCTTAGGAGGTCAACTTCAAGCTAGGCTTGTTCCAGTGTAGGATGCGACAGTGGTTTGCGAAGCAATTCTTAACGGACGTACCGCAAATTATTGTCGCTCCTGTATATTATCATGTATTATTATGTATTTTCTAGTTATTATTTAGTTTAAATAAAGAATATAAAAAAAAAAAAACACACGCACACACACGCACACACCCAGGCTCACGTACACACACAGGCACACACGCACACCCAGGCTTACACACACCCAGGCACACACACCCAGGCTTACCCCCACACACACAGGCACACACGCACACCCAGGCTTACGCACACACACCCAGGCTTATATATATACACCAGCTCGCACACCCAGGCTTACCCGCACACAGGCACAAACACAGGCATATACACTCGCACGCACCGGCATCCACACACTTACACCCAGGCACACACACGCGCACACCCAGGCTCTTCAACGCGTGGTCTACGGAGTGGGGCAGCTCGTCGACGAATACTAGAGGAACCATCCTCGTGGAGTCGATGGCTATGGTGAAACAGATAGCTGAGCAATTAGGCGATGCTTGCGCTGCAAGCATGCCCTTGCGCAAGGCCCATAAACGCCATCATACCAGCATGTTCTGGTGGAATGAGAACATCGCTGAGGCCAGACGGGAATGCCTGAGGGCGAGGAGGCGCTATCAGCGTGCAGCGCGTAGGGACTCAAGCTCAACACGCTCACTGCAGTTGGAGTATAAGTCAGCAAGGGCAGTTCTTAAAAACTCAATCAGGGCCAGCAAAAAGGAATGCTTTCTCATGTTATGCGACTCGGCGGACAACGATCCCTGGGGCAGAGCCTACAGGATGGTAGTTAAGCGCATTGGCAGAGGCAGAAGCGAAGCGCCAATGGAGTTCGCCCGAGTGAGGGACATTGTGGAAACCCTTTTTCCTCAAGGAATTAGTCCACTACCACCTGTTCTTGGACCGTCTACATTTGAGGGCTTCATTCCGGTCACCGTGGAGGAGATGGAGACTGCTGCACGCAAGCTCATCGCCAACAAGGCCCCGGGTCCAGACGGTGTGCCAAACCGCTGCCTGAGGATAGCAATAACCTTGCAGCCGGTCTGTTCGCAGAGTTGTACTCTAAGTGCCTGCGCGAGGGTACTTTTCCGGACAGGTGGAAGGTACAGCAACTGGTGCTCCTACCCAAGCCCGACAAGCCCCCTGATGACCCCTCGGCATATAGGCCCATCTGCCTCATCGATAACGGTGGCAAGGTCCTGGAGATTCTGATCTGTGCTAGGCTGGACGTCGCCGTACGGAACGCTGGTGGTCTATCGCCTTTCCAGTATGGTTTCAGAAAGGCAAGGTCAACCACTGACGCCATTAAAACGGTTGTCAGTATAGCGGCTGAGGCTATCGCCGGCACCCGCTGGCGCTTCGGCAGTAAGCACTACTGTCTTGTAGTGACCATCGACGTGAAGAATGCTTTCAACACCGCCAACTGGAGCTGCATCCTGGATGCCTTGGTACTACTTCGGGTTCCAAATTACCTAGTAGCAATTGTGAGGAGCTATTTTGATAACCGAATCCTTCGGTATCAAACGGACGAGGGTGAAAAGGAGCACGCTGTCTCTGCAGGAGTTCCTCAAGGATCTGTTTTAGGTCCTCTCCTATGGAACATCATGTATGATGGCATACTTCGAATTCAGCTACCAGAGGGGGCTACCGCAGTTGGCTACGCTGATGACGTCGCCTTAATAATGGTGGCTAAGGATTTACGGCGAGTCACAGAGCTTTGTAATTGGTGCATAGATGCCGTGACTCAATGGTTGTCATCCGTGGGACTTCAGTTGGCTGCTCATAAGACGGAGGCGGTGCTCATCAGCAGCAGAAAAAAGGTGGAATATGTTGACTTCACGGTGGAAGCCGTCACGCTGAGGTCTAAGGACTGGATCCGCTACCTAGGCGTGATCATTGACAGGCGCCTCAGCTTCGGAGAGCATCTTGCGTTTGTCCACAGGAAGGCGGCGGTTACCGGGCGCGCATTGGCGAGGTTGATGCCTAACACGCGAGGTCCGAGGCAGCATACGAGGTTGCTTCTAATGCACGTCATGAAGTCGGTCATCCTGTACGCAGCACCAATCTGGATCGGCGCTACATCGGTGGCCAGCTACATGAGGGGCATAGAGTCAATATATCGGCTCTCTGCCCTGCGTGTATGCTGTGCCTTCCGTACCGTGTCCTCGGAGGCAGCGCTTGTGATTGCTGGGATGACTCCAATCCGTATCTCTGCCTTGGAAGCCGTGGCAGTTCTGGAAGCTGGTCCTTCGGAGAGAAGAGCTGTTCGGGCGGCTGCCCGCGAACGGAGCCTCGAGTCCTGGCAGCAGCAGTGGGACTCATCCAATAAAGGGCGTTGGACGTATCTTCTGATCCCAAGTATACGGCGATGGGTGGAGAGAAAGCACGGGATGGTTACTTTCTACCTCACCCAGCTCCTCACAGGCCATGGTTGCTTCAGGAGCTACCTGAAGCGTTTTCAGCATGACTCCTCTGCTACGTGCAGCTGGTGCGACGACGGCAGGGAGGAGGACGCTCAACACGTCTTCTTCGACTGCGGGCGATTCGCCCAGCAACGACTTGTGGTGGAAAACGTGGCGGGCCAGCCTCTAACTCCAACCACCCTGGTGGCCCTAATGATAGAGAATCAAGATGTTTGGCATGCGGTCTGCGCGTTTGCAGCCTCTACGATGGCAGAGCTACGACGGCTGGAAAGGGAAAGGGCGACCTCATCGTAGTCATTGCCATTGTTTCTGCGAAGCAATGCTTCACGGCGGTCCCGCAGAAGCTGGCAACGGCTACGAATGTTTTACGTTTACATATAGCATAATTTAACACTAGGTTTAAATTTTTTATTGAAATAAAAAAAAAAAAAAAAAAAAAACACACACGCGCACACCCAGGCTCACGTACACACACAGGCGCAGAAGCACACCCAGGCTTACGCACACACACCCAGGCTTATATATATACACCAGCACGCACACCCAGGCTTACCCGCACACAGGCACACACACAGGAATATACACTCGCACGCACCGGCATCCACACACAAACCCAGGCATACAAACACACCCAGGCTAACATACGCACACACACACGCACACCCAGGCTCACGTACACACACAGGCACACACGCACCCCCAGGCTTACGCACACACAGGCACACACACCCAGGCTTACCTACACACACACTGGCACACACACCCAAGCACACCCGCACAGGCTGACAGATGAGAGACAGCCACACGCTCGAGAACAACATCGTTTCAAGTCCGGGGTTATACCTGCGTTAAAACAAATAAAAACAGCTTGAATCATGTCGGTTAAAGTGCCGGACCACTTACCGGTGCACCAGATCGCTACCGTCAAGCGCGTTCCTTGGCATCCCCTTTCGTTGTCCAGCGAAGCCTCTTCCAGCGGCAGTTTTCCCGCGCGCATTTCTAGCCAGTTCGGTAGTGTGCGTTCGCTAAATACGCACAGTGCAACACTTTCTTTTTCGTGGTGTGCTGTTTGTGTTCCAGACTGACCATACAGCCAGCTGATCGCTTGGCATTCCAGGGTTGGTTGCGCCCCCTTACAGTGCCAAACGAGCAATTAGCGCTCACCGGGTTCCACTGGTTGGTAACAGGTGGCGCTTTTGGCTTATTGGCGGTGTCTTCGCTACGAGGGTTCGGGTACAGGGAATACGAAATATCGCTGCATACACAAAAGGGTCTGCGCAAAGTGTAGCATAGCACACAGGCGCATATCTTTTTTCTTTGGTCATTCAATAAGTAGTCTCCGAGCAGAGAATAGCTAAAAGCCACGGAGCCGGCTATTACCAACCCACTCCGTTGCAGCGGTGCAAAGGGGCTTTGGTGACCGATTAGGGGCGGTATAACCCCCATCGGCTACATACCTTAGGGAAACCTTTGGTCAACGAGGGACTGCTTGGAGATACTTAGTGAAAGGCTATAGATCCCCAGGATGTCTGACGACAACTCGACATTCGCCCGCAGGCCGCGGCTGCAGCGATCCCCACCGCCGTCGAACAGGTCTCCGCCGGAGATTGACATCCAAGTTGCTACGCCACAAAAAGGTCAAGAAGCAAATTCTCTCGTTGCTTTGAGCCCATCTGTAAGGCTAGACCCCGGAGATACGTTCTTCTCACCCACGGCGTCGCCACTGCCCGCTGCTGTCCTACGACCATGGGACATCCAAGAGGAAGGGAAAGCGCCTAAATCAGCCCAAGAAGAGCTTGCAGAGCTGGGAGAGCACCTGATACAAATCTGCCGACTGTTTGGCGGACCCCAGAAAAGGCATGTTAACCAGCAGGACAAGGAAAGGTTTACAGAGATGCTACGACTCCATGAGTCGATAACGGGAAAGCTCCCGTTGGCAAATGCGGGAAAAACTGCCTCCTCAAAGGTAGCAAGTAACCACCCCAAAAACGTCGATGCGCGTCAGCATGGACCTAGCGCTATGCCAAAAAAAAAAGGGACGAATCTGCTGGCATCGGAAAGTCGTCGCCTAAAAGGCCGAAAAGGCTATCTGGCAGCCAAAGTTTAGCAACGGCGGGTATGGCACCACAGCAGGCTATGCAGGAATTGCCAGTTGACACGGTACCAGAAACACAGTGGCAAACCGTCAGGACACAGAGGAAAAAGGCACAGAAACCGAAACGTGTGCGCCCTGACGCAATCATCGTGGAGAAGGGCAGCCTATCATACAGCGAAATACTGCGCAAGGTTACCAGGAGTAGTGATGAAAAGCTACAGTGCGTAGGAAACAGCGTGAGTAGGGTGCGCAAAACACAAAACGGCGACCTCCTACTTGAGCTCAAAAGCGCAGGCTGTGAAAATGCGCAGCAGCTTACCAAAAGCATTGGGCAAGTGCTTGGTGAGTCAGCGGCGATACGGGTGGTATCTCAAGAGAGTCACCTGGAAATAAGAGATCTGGATGAGCTTACCAGCGAACAGGACGTTCTATCGGCAGTTGCGGCCCAGGCAGACATAAATGTAAGCCTGTGCAAAATGAGAAAGCTACGCAAAGCCTACGCGGGTACCCAAACGGCCGTTATAAGCGTACCAGCGAACCTCTCGGAAAAAATCCTAAGTCTTGGGAAAGTGAAAGTCGGATGGACCCGTTGCCGAGTCATGGAGAAAAATAGCCAGCCCAGATGCTATAGGTGTTTGGAAGTCGGCCACATCGCCAGCAGATGCGCCAGCGCAGTAGACAGGAGCAACTGCTGTATTAAATGCGGTGAAACAGGGCATAAAGTCACTCAGTGCCTAAAGAGTGCCATTTGCTTTATCTGCAAAAGCAAAGGGCTTAAAGAATGGAACCACCTGGCTGGTAGTAGGAGGTGCGCCGGAAGTAGTCATAAGTCCTGGCAATGAAACTTGTCCAGCTGAACTTAAATCACTGCGCGACTGCCCAAGACTTGCTGGCCCAGTCCGTCGGAGAAAACGAGATAGATGTCGCAGTGCTATCCGAGCCCTATCGAGTAGAGAGAGGTAGCAAATGGGCTTCGGACATAAGCTGGAAGGCATCCCTGTGGGTGTGCGGCGTTGGAAACCAATCACTAGGGAAATACGTGCTGGAAATGGTTTTGTGCGAGCGCACATACAAGGTATCTGGATATACAGCTGTTATCTGCCACCGAGCTTGCCAGTTAGCGAGTATATTACGACACTAGACTTTATTGTGAGCGATGCCAGATCTCGGAGCAATGTCATCATTGCTGGCGACTTCAACGCGTTGGCCCTGGAATGGGGCAGCCAAGTGACCAACTCTCGGGGCAGATTGCTTCTTGAAGCATTTGCCACCCTAGACATGGAGTGGGATCAGTGATCGACTTAACTTTCGTCTCGAGCTCGCTTGTGTCGCTTTGCAGATGGCAAATTAGCGAGGAGTACACAGCGAGTGACCACATGGCAATATACTGCGATATAAAACAACGCAACAGTGAATATCGCCGGAACACGCCTGATCGGGTCATGTTCCGCGCCGAGACGCTGAATACACAGTCGTTCTCGGCATCGCTGGAAGGGCTGCAAATGTCAGGCACTGCAGAGGAGATGGCGAAGAGCATGGACTCACGATTGACGGAAGCTTGTAAGGCAAGCATGAGAATCCGGAAAGCATATAGACGCCACCATGAGCCCGTGCCCTGGTGGAACGATCGTATTGCTTAACTGAGGAGGACATGCATACAAGCTAGGCGCCAATATTTCCGGTCACGCGGAACAGAGCAGTTTGCGGATCTCCAAAGGCGATACAGAGGAGCGAGGAGAGCACTGAAACGACAAATAAAGAACAGCAAGAGAGACTACTTTCTCCAGTTAATAGACTCGGCGGAACACGATCCTTGGGGCAAAGCCTACAAGCTCACGTTCAAACGGCTTGCAGCGGATAGGTCTGTTGCGCCAACAGACGCCTCATCGCTAAAGCGTATCGTGGAAACCCTGTTCCCTGTAAGAAGTGACACGTCACGGAACTTGGCGAGGTGGAAGCAGCATGCAACTCTGCAATACAGCGTGTTGCGGCGTGGCTTAGCGCAGCAAACCTACAGCTCGCCCCGAGCAAAACCGAGGCTCTGCTGATCAGTAGTCGGAAAGTTGTCGAGACGGCCAGCATTAAAGTGGGGGAGACCACTATACGATCGAAACGTGCCATACGCTACCTTGGTGTTATGCTCGATACGAGGCTTTGCTTCCGTGAACACCTTGAGGAAATATCCAGAAAGGCAGCCACGACAGGAAGAGCTCTCGCACGAATGATGCTGAACACGAGAGGCCCAAAGCACAAGCGCCGATTGCTTTTGAACAGTGTCTTAAGGTCCACAATACTGTACGCAGCCCCGATTTGGGCCGGTGCAATGAAGATCCGAAGCTACAGACGGAGCATCGAGTCCACATACCGTCTTAGTGCGATCCGCACCTGCAGCGCATTCAGAACGGTCTCAGACGACGCAGCACTAGTCATCTCCGGAGCGATTCCTATCGATGAAATGGCACGTGAGGCATTGGAGCTTCACAATGCACTCAACGGCAATGACGACGAGACAAGGCCCAGGCGATCACAATCCAGGAGGGAAGCCAGGGAAAGGAGTATTGAGCGATGGCAAGACCGATGGCGCAATTTGGCAAAAGGTAGATGGACGTTCCGGCTCATACCTGAGCTAACAGTATGGCTGGAGCGCAAACACGGAGAGGTAAATTTTTACCTTACGCAGCTGCTTAGTGGCCATGGATGCTTCAGGAGCTACCTCTACAGGCTTGGGCATGAGCCTAGCCCAATGTGCACATGGTGTGGGGGTAGCTCAGAGGAGAATGCGGAGCACGTCTTTTTCGAGTGTCCTCGCTTTAACGAGGAAAGATCCCAACTGAATAGGGTCATGGGACAGTGCATCGCGGTGGAAAATATTATCAATCTCATGGTTGGTAATATACAGCGATGGGAGGCCACCAGCAACTTTGCAGCGGTCGTTATGTGCGAGCTCAGGCGGATAGAGACAGATAGGAACGAAGGATGATGAAACTTCCAGCTCGGGCGAAGCAATGCCTCACGGTAGTCCCACCCGAGCAGTGAAAACATAATCCTAGGTTTACTAGATTAGCTAAGTTACATATTAGTCATAGCCTTAAGCCTAGTTCTATTTCCTAGTTTTATATTGCATCTAATTAATGAATTTAAAAAAAAAAAAAACACCCGCACAGGCATCTACACACACCCACAGGCACACACCCACACAGGCATATACGCAAACACACACCCAGGCTTACACATACACACAGGCACACCCAGGCTTACACACACACCCAAGCTAACACACACACACACCCGTCATCGACATGCAGGCTTACGCACACAGGCTTACGCACCCACACACCCAGGCTTATATATATACACCAGCACGCACACCCAGGCTTACCCGCACACAGGCACCCACCCAGGCATCGACGGTATAGCCTCCACCGGTTAAACACCTTAGGGAAACCTTAGGTCACCGAGGGACTGCTTGAAGTCCTACGCGTAGTGGAAGCAAGTGGTAGCACTGGAAGGAATTGTGCGCCGCTCGGCATTGCCGAGATCCCCCCCTCAGGGGGTCGCGCCTCCCCCCGTGCAAAGCTTGGCACCTATAGGCGCCTCGCCTGCACCTGTGGCAGCCGCCTCACCTCAGGAGCCGGCAGGGATGGATGCATTCGAGCAGCTGGGTGCCACCCTTACCAGCCTCAGTGCTCTGTTATTCGGGCAGCGGCATGTCAACCAGCAGGTGAGGGATTTAGCAGCGAACGCGGTTAAATTTTACGAAGCGATTGCAGGCGGAAGTAAGCCAGCTTTCAAAGTTAGCGCGGATTCTGCCACCCAGACTACGCCGGTGGCAAAATTGCCTCCCAGCGTATGCAAGGCAAGTCAGCAGGGTAGCGGGGTTGCGAGGACGATCGTAACACCCAAGAGACAGCGAGAGTGCGAGCCTAGCCAGCGCCCCTCTCCATCCAAGAGAAGCAGAACTGGTCTCCCAGTTCCGGTGGCCTTGGAACCTGCTCCATGCACCACGTGGCAAACGGTGCAACGGAGGAAACCTGACAAGCAGCCTGGTAAGCAGCTCTTGAAGAGCAGATCAGATGCGCTAGTCATAAGTACCAGCGAGCTGTCATACAGCGAAGTTTTAGCGCTCGTTACTCGCAGAGACGATGGCAAGCTCAACGGTGTCCGCGATAAGGTCTCGAAAGCTCGTCGCACTGCTAAAGGCGACTTGCTTCTGGAGCTAAAGGAAGGCGGCCTGGAGTGTACCAAGCAGCTTAAGGATGAAATGGAGCTGGTGCTTGGAAAGAGCGCAGTGGTTCGCTCATTTACAGAGCAAACGCACTTTGCGATTCGAGATCTGGACGAGTTGGCAAACAAGGAGGAAATAGTGGCTGCGTTGTCGACACAGGCTAATATACCTGCTGATGCCTGCAGCGTCAAAAGTATTCGACCCGGATACGGCAACACCCAGGTAGCCAATTTCTCGGTACCCGCGAACCTGGCGAGCAGTATCACTGCCTTGCGTACTGTTCGAGTCGGCTGGACCAGCTGCACCATCCGCCCGCAGGAAGCACGCACGAGGTGCTTCAGATGCCTTGAAATGGGACATACCGCTAGCAGATGCCGCAACTCAGTGGACAGGTCCCAGTGCTGCATCAGGTGCGGAGACCTGGGCCACAAGGCAGCAAGTTGTAAGAGCGAGGCGAGGTGTTTCATCTGCAGCGCTAAGGGCAGTGCCTCAATCAGCCACCAGGCGGGCAGTAGTAGATGTCCACTCAGCGGAGGTGTTAGAAGCCGTGCAAAATGAAGTGCATACAGCTGAATCTTAACCACTGTGCAGCGGCTCAGGACTTGTTGTCGCAAACAGTGCGTGAACGCTTTGCCGATCTTGCAGTGCTGAGTGAGCCATACCGGCTGCAGGAGGGACCAAACTGTGTACTTGACTCATCAGGAAGAGCGGCCATTTGGTCCTGTGGGTGCGCCGCGCCACCACCGACCAGAGTTTCCCGGGCGGATGGCTTCGTGCGTGCGTTGGTGGGTGACATGTGGATTTACTCCGTCTACCTGGCACCTAGCTTGCAGCTCTCGGAGTTCGCAGACACCCTGGACTCCCTGGTAGCAGACGCGAGAGGTCGCCACCCTACAGTCATCGCGGGCGACTTCAACGCGTGGGCAGAGGAGTGGGGCAGCTCAGCAACTAATGCCAAGGGACGGGCGTTGCTCGAGGCGTTCTCTCTCCTGGACGTGGTGCTCCTAAACCACGGAACGCAGCACACGTTCAGCAGAGCTGGACTGGGTTCTGTCGTGGATCTAACATTCGTCAGTAGCTCGCTTTTTAGTTCGTCCGGTTGGAGCATCGACGACTCTTTCAATGCTAGTGATCACGTTGCCATATGGTACACCGTTGGAGAACGCCAGGATGGCCGTAATGCTCCAGCACAGCATTGGCCTAGGTATCGCGTCGAGACGCTTGACACGCGGACTTTTAGTGCCTGTCTAGAGTCTGCTGAGGTCTCCGATACAGCTGATAGCACCGAGGACGTGGTTGACAAAACCATGCGGATGCTAAGCAGAGCGTGCGATTCTAGCATGACCAGGAACAGAAGATACCATAGGCACCATGTCCCAGTATACTGGTGGAACGAGGAGATAGCCGAGGCTCGGAGCGACTGCAACTATGCGAGACGCCGCTACCAGCGCTCACGTGGATCATTGGTGTTTCAGGAACGGCAGGCTGAGTTCCTCGCCAGCAGGAGACGCTTCCAAAAGCTTGTCAAAGATAGCAAACGCAGATGCTTCTTGGACCTCTGCGACACTGCGGAGAATGACCCGTGGGGCAATGCCTACAAGTTGGTAGTTAAACGCTTTAACGCCTCTTCCCGCAGCCACCCCAAGGACCCAGCATCGTTGAAAGAGATTATTAGGCATCTCTTTCCCAGTATGGCTGAGGATATCGGTGAGCTCCCGCCCGTGCCAGCCATTCCTCCAGCAGCTGAGCTCATCACACTTGAGGAGATTCGCCACGCTGCATCGATGTTGAAGCCGAGCAAGTCGCCTGGCCCAGATGGGATCCCTAACCGAGCACTAAAATTGGCAATCGCACTCCGCCCTGAGGTTTTCTCGAGTATGTTCAACAGCTGCCTAAGAAGCGGAGTGTTTCCAAACCGCTGGAAAATTCAGCGCCTGGTCCTACTACCGAAGCCTGGCAAGCAGCTCGATGATCCAGCTGCATATCGCCCTATCTGCCTGATCGATACGGTCGGTAAGCTACTGGAGCACCTGATTTGCACCCGGCTTGACGGCGCTATAGCAGCTGCTGGTGGAGTTTCACCGCAGCAGTATGGCTTCCGCAAAGCGAGATCTACGCTGGATGCGATCGGCAAGGTAGTCGAGCTAGCCTCGGGAGCGATAGCCGGATGCAGATGGAAAGGCGGCGCTAAGAAGTACTGCCTAGTGACAACGTTGGATGTCAAAAATGCCTTCAACACGGCTAAATGGGGCTGCATCCTGGATGCCCTCGAGGCGCTCAACGTCCCGGAGTACCTACTTAGGATCACAAGAAGCTATTTCAAGGATAGAATCCTGAAGTACGACACCAGCGAGGCGATAGAGGAGCATGAAGTTTCTGGAGGCGTGCCACAAGGGTCGGTTCTGGGACCTCTATTATGGAACGTCATGTATGACGGCGTTTTTCGTTTACTGATGCCCGATGATGTTCACCTAGTGGGCTTTGCTGACGACGTGGCAATAGTGGTCGTCGCCAAGGAACTTAAGACAGTGGAGGGGAAGTGCAACTTAGCCATCGCGGAAGTCTTGCAGTGGCTATCTTCAGTAGGGCTGCAGATAGCACCCCAAAAAACGGAGGCAGTGCTCATTAGCAGCCGGAAAGCTGTGGAGACAGCTACCATAATGGTGGCCAACACTGTGGTCACCTCTAAGAGGGCAATTAAATACCTGGGCGTGATGCTGGATACCAGACTATGTTTTAAAGAGCACTTGGAGTACGCTAGTAAAAAGGCCGCCCTAACAAATCGTGCAATCTCGCGAATCATGCCTAATACGTGAGGCCCAAAGCAGTTCAAGAGGCTCCTCTTATCCAGCGTCACAAGAGCGACAATGCTATACGCGGCGCCGATATGGCAACCAGGATGCCGCTTTGTTAGTTACACCCGCGGACTGAGAGCCACACACCGCCTTGGAGCTATCAGAGTCTGCAGCGGCTTCAGAACCATCTCGGACGACGCCTGCCTGGTTCTGGCTGGAGTAGCACCCATAGCCGAGCTGGCTAGAGAAGCCGCGGAGATCTTCGAGGGAACGCATGGCGAGGCTCTTTCCGCTCCCCAAAAGAAGGCAGTGCGCACTACAGCCAAAACGCGCACCCAGGAGAACTGGCAGAGGCAATGGGATGCGTCTTGCAAGGGGCGCTGGACACATCGCCTCATTCCGAGCATCTCAGCGTGGATAAACAGGCGGCATGGGCAGCTAAACTTTTACACTACCCAACTATTAAGTGGTCATGGCTGCTTCAGGAATACCTGCACCGATTTGGGCATGAGGACGCCCCGTTCTGCACATCCTGTGGCGACAGTTTTGCCGAGAATGCCGAACACGTCCTACTTCACTGCGGACGCTTCTCCGGGCTTCGCAGCGATCTGGAGAGGGTTTTAGGCTGTAGCATCGAGGTGGGCAGCCTCGTGTCACTGATGCTGGACAGCGACGCCAACTGGCTGGCGTTCAGCGCGTTTGCGGCGGCAGTCATGACGGATCTGCGGAAGGCTGAGCGAGAGCGTAGAGGACAAGTAGAATAGGTGGAACTCGGCAGTAGCGACGCAATACCTCACGGCCGTACCGCTACTGCAAAGTTCCGCTTACGTATACCTAACCCTAATCAATGTGTACATATATATTACTTAGATAAGCAATAAATGAATTAAAAAAAAAAAAAAAAACCCAGGCATCGACACCCGCACACACACCCAGGCTTACACACACACCCAGGCTAACACACACACACAGGCTTACATACACACACACCCGTAGTTGGCTACGCTGATGACGTCGCCTTAATAATGGTGGCTAAGGATTTACGGCGAGTCACAGAGCTTTGTAATTGGTGCATAGATGCCGTGACTCAATGGTTGTCATCCGTGGGACTTCAGTTGGCTGCTCATAAGACGGAGGCGGTGCTCATCAGCAGCAGAAAAAAGGTGGAATATGTTGACTTCACGGTGGAAGCCGTCACGCTGAGGTCTAAGGACTGGATCCGCTACCTAGGCGTGATCATTGACAGGCGCCTCAGCTTCGGAGAGCATCTTGCGTTTGTCCACAGGAAGGCGGCGGTTACCGGGCGCGCATTGGCGAGGTTGATGCCTAACACGCGAGGTCCGAGGCAGCATACGAGGTTGCTTCTAATGCACGTCATGAAGTCGGTCATCCTGTACGCAGCACCAATCTGGATCGGCGCTACATCGGTGGCCAGCTACATGAGGGGCATAGAGTCAATATATCGGCTCTCTGCCCTGCGTGTATGCTGTGCCTTCCGTACCGTGTCCTCGGAGGCAGCGCTTGTGATTGCTGGGATGACTCCAATCCGTATCTCTGCCTTGGAAGCCGTGGCAGTTCTGGAAGCTGGTCCTTCGGAGAGAAGAGCTGTTCGGGCGGCTGCCCGCGAACGGAGCCTTGAGTCCTGGCAGCAGCAGTGGGACTCATCCAATAAAGGGCGTTGGACGTATCTTCTGATCCCAAGTATACGGCGATGGGTGGAGAGAAAGCACGGGATGGTTACTTTCTACCTCACCCAGCTCCTCACAGGCCATGGTTGCTTCAGGAGCTACCTGAAGCGTTTTCAGCATGACTCCTCTGCTACGTGCAGCTGGTGCGACGACGGCAGGGAGGAGGACGCTCAACACGTCTTCTTCGACTGCGGGCGATTCGCCCAGCAACGACTTGTGGTGGAAAACGTGGCGGGCCAGCCTCTAACTCCAATTACCCTGGTGGCCCTAATGATAGAGAATCAAGATGTTTGGCATGCGGTCTGCGCGTTTGCAGCCTCTACGATGGCAGAGCTACGACGGCTGGAAAGGGAAAGGGCGACCTCATCGTAGTCATTGCCATTGTTTCTGCGAAGCAATGCTTCACGGCGGTCCCGCAGAAGCTGGCAACGGCTACGAATGTTTACGTTTACATTTTAGCATAATTTAACACTAGGTTTAAATTTTTTATTGAAATAAAAAAAAAAAAAAAAAAAAAAAAAAAAAAAACACACACACCCGTACACAGGCATACTTACACACATACACAGGGGTAAGTGACGGCCATCTGCGATGGGCCCAAAGGTTGCTAAGGCAGCCATGCTTGGATTTGGTGCGGCCTAGGATAGTATCCCCACCCCTTATGTGTAATACCTTGTGAGGAGCCATATTCACTCATAGCGCCTCACAAAAAGCGATTGCATTTATAGCCGCAGCCGGACCTGAGCTGCGGCGAATTCGCATGCTGTCTCGCTCTGACACAGGATGTCAGCGCTAAGGTACGTGTTTGACACATGGGAGCCACAAAAACACGTACCGCAAAAGTCGTGGCAAAGTGCCGTTGGTGTGCGAGCGGTGCACCCACGAGATATAGTGATCACCGTCACACCAACGACAGGCGTGATCAGCAACGAGGAACCGTTGTTGCTAGGCAAATCTCACTGGAACGATCACGCCACCTTTGCCCTTGGCGCGACATTGGTAGCGTTGACAGGCCCTGGTCCAGCGAGACAGCAGAAGAGTATAAAAGGAGCCGCCTTGGACAGAGCGGCAAGTTAATCGAGTACGAGTCAGTTGAGTGCAAGAGTGCGAAGTACGGAGTCAATAAGAAATAAGTGAAAATCAGTGCGAAACGTAAAGAAATCCTACGCGAAAGGATTATTTAAGAATTTAAAGGATCCATATCGCAATAAGGACAAAGCTGATCGTGTCCTTCGCGACTAACAAACAATTTACTGAGGAATCGATACGCGAAATTTAACAAGTTCTTGTGGCGCGTTGCATTTGCAAAGCAACCTCAAATTAAAACCAAGTGTCAGACAAGTGAGCCTGGCGAAGGACAGGTGAAGCTAAAGCCAGAGCCGGAGAGTAGGCGGCATTATTGGCGAAATCCTTGTGGTAACAAGGAGGCCATAGTAGAGCCTGGCGAATTCGGCGTTGCTAGCTAAAACCTCGTTTAGTAGGCGTAACATTGACTCTGAATATTTGGTGCAACGAGAGCGCCAGCATTGCAATTAAAACTACGACACAAGAGCCGTGCGATTCCCTAAAACTCAAATAAGAAATATTATTAAGTGCAAAGCAATTGTAAAACCCAAACGTGAAAACTAGCAGAGAGTGCAGTTTTAAAATATATGTATTAAAAATAAAACCAAACTGTGTTCTTATTGCCGCAGCCGCCACAAATATAAATTTGTTGGCACGTACCCTCAACACCGCGAGAGTTAGCCCAGCTAAAAATCGCGTAACTTTTAGGTTCGTTACAACCTATATGTCTTGCTGTCTGTGATATGGAATTAATAAAGATCTTAGTGTAGCTAAATTTGTGTGTGCTTTATTTGTTACCCTTTTCCCCTTTTTCCCCCCTTTCAGCGAGTGAGCCTCACTCACATAGCCCGCGGGGGGCAAACCTGAGGGGCATGCTAGCGAATCCTCCGAGTTTTACTCTAGATTCTGCGACGCCTGTCTCTTGGGTATGTCCCACGTAAAGCGACGAGTGGGGTAGTAGTGGCTCAGTGCGCCTCACCAAATGGCCCACGTGGGGCAAACCTGAGTGGTATGCTAGCGAATCTTCCGAGTTTTACTCTAGATTCTGCGACGCCTGCCTCTTGGGTATGTCCCAGGTGTAGCGACAAGTGGGTGATACCCAGGCGTTGCAGATGTGAGAGATCGGGTGGAGGATGGGCACGCATTCCGAGTCTTACTCTATGCGTGACGAAATCTTCTCACTCGTATCTCTCACATGCGTACGAGAGCTCCTCAAGGACGCGGCCGGCGACTGGTGTGGGCGGATGGGGTTAGGCAGTTAGTGCGCAGGCTTCCGGGTCTTACCCTCGGCCTGACCAGCTGGCTGGTTGACTCTCACCCGCTCGTACTAACACAGAACTTCGCCCGACGCCCTGGTCGGCGACGAAGAGCCATTTGGAGGAGTGATTGGTTAGTTCTCCGAGTATTACTCTGGACTAACCAACCTATTCCTTCAGGTGCCTCTCAAATCGTCGCCAGTGCGTAAGATATGCTCACGAACCCCCCCTGCTATTTCCCCTACACTTTCCCTTATTGCCCCGACCCCTAGGTATACTCTGGCACAGCTCCCCCAGTGTCCCAGCAATTTAAAAATTTTCTGTTAAATCCCTGGACGCGACTGAGACGCCGACCTCGGCCTAAGATATTACGTCCTTACAACGCATACGCATACCTTGATAAGCTCTTAATCCAAACATAATGTGAAGTGTTTTCTCCATCCAGAAGTAAAAGATTTACATGTATGTTTTGTTTCTTCCTAGTTAGGTAGACTGGTCCAATCACATTCCCAAGTTCAGCATCGTATCCAAAAATGTTTATGCTTAATCCATCATTTTGTTCTTCAAAAATTTTGATGTCTCGCACTTTCAGCGGAAATTCCAGATTTGTGAAACTAAGGTTTAACGAAGGAGCTATTTGAATTGATGTGCTCCTTATATCAAAGATGTTATATGATGAGCATCGATTGCTGTTGTTTTTAACAGGCTTCAAGGCTGATATTAATGCCCATTTGAAACATTCACTACAGCGTTTTTCGATGCAAACTTCTTCGGGAGTCGTATGTAGCTTGAACCTTTTAGCGGAGTGTATTTGTTGATGCTCATCTCTGAATGGAGAATTTTCGTTCGCGCTCTTGGAACTCATCCATTTTTGAGCTTAACATTACTGCTTGACTCACATACATTTCCTCCAAGTCACTCCCCATTGTAACCACAATCATTGGCGTCTGGTGGGACTTAATCATCATTATACTCTCACCATCCTTCATCTTTATGTAGTGTCCAAACTGCTCAAAATTAACTTGGCATGCTGTATGAAGTGTCAAACATGTTTCCAGAATCGGCATCAAAGAAGCTCCCGCCTCAGCGAGATGGTCCTGTGGTAGCTCAATCGTTTCATTGTTGTCGTTTGCAGCAGTGGTGGTAACAGCCTCATAGCGATACATTGAAATGCGGTTTTGAAAGCCGCTTGAGATATGCTTTATGCGCGCATCCAAAGGCTTAAAATCATTTGCCTTATGATTAGTCGTTCTTAAATGATAACTCTAGCTACTAGAGCTAGCCACATTTTCTTTGCACATATTACAATAGCGATCCATTTTATCTAATTTGAGCAACACTTTAATTGTGGATTTTTCTAAACACAAAATCTTTCTGAGTCTTACAAAATAATTTTGCTCTACCTAATTATATACAAAAATACATTTTTTAAGCTATTGCTTTATTTTTGTTTATTCTCATTACTTTATCAGCTCTTAAGCTAGCACAAATTCCCAAGACATTAAATTAAATTCAAGATATAAATTTTTTAAGTAGCTCTAGCTGATTAAATTAAAGCAATTGGAAACGTTGCAGTCGGACGCAACCGACTGCGGCATGCTCGATAACAGTATTAAAACCGGTAAAAAGAGGCCTGCTTGCAAAGGGGTACGGATGCGGCAGGGGTGTACGCTGCCTTAAAGATTCTCCGATGCAGATGGGGATGCCACCAACTATCTTCCTTCCAAATTTGGTGACTCTAGCTCAAAGTTTGTAAGAGCTGTGGAAAGAGGGGCTGGAATGTGGCATCCAAATTTTTACTGCAGATCTTTGTGAAATGTCAATAGCTATCTTCATACCAAATTTGGTGACTCTTGCTCGAAGTTTGTAAAAAGTGGGGAGAGGGGGCTGGGGGCAGTATGGCTGGGCGTGGCATTTGTGGAATGTAAATTGTTATCTTCATACCAAATTTGGTGACTCTAGCTCGAAAATTGTAAGAAGTTGGGAAAAGGGGGCTGGGGGTGGTATGGGTGGGCATGGCATCCAAATTTTTGATGCAGATCTGTGCGGAATCTCAATTGCTATCTTCATACAAAATTTGGTGACTCTAGCTTGAAAATTGTAAAAGGTGGTGAAAGGGCGGCTGTAACCGGAATGGGTGAGCGTGGCATCAAAATTTTTGATGAAGATCTGTTTGGAATGTCAATTGCTATCTTCATACCAAATTTGTTGCCTCTAGCTCAAAGTTTGTAAAAGGTGGGGTAAGATGGGTGGAAGGGGTGGGCGTGGCTCCAAAACTTTGACGCAGATTTTTGGGGGTCGTTTCTAGCTATCTCCCTACCAATTTTGGTGGCTCCAGCTCCACAACTCTGGAAGATACACGCATTCCCGTTTTTGACGAAGCGTTGGGACAGCTGGGGGCGGCTAGGGCGGTATTGGTGGGCGTGGCATCCAAATTTTTGATGCAGTTTTTGGGGTGTCATCATCACCTATCTTGGCACCAAATTTGGAGGCCTTAGCTAAAAAACTGTGGGAGATATAGACTTTTTTGACTTTAAAATAAGGGGGGGCTGGGGGCGAAATGGGGGGGCGTGGCTCCAAAATTTTTGATGCAGTTTATTGGGGGTTTCTAGTAGCTATCTTCTTACCAAATTTGGTAGTTCTAGCTGTAAGTATGTGCGAAATATGTGGATTTATCGGTTTTGAGTTATCGAATTTATCGATTTGCCAGCCCCCCAGTTATCGTAGAACCCCAATCTTGACACTTTAATTTACTATGCCATAGATAAAGAGAATTGCAATGTTTCAAGTCTTTAGCTTGAAGGGTGTGGAAAAAAGTTGCGTTCATACAGACGGACAGACGGACAGACACCATGACGAACATTGCACAAACTCAATATACTCTTTACCTTCGGTATCGAGTATAAAAATATATTTGTATACCCTTTACCCATAAAATGGGTAAATAAGGGTATAATGGTTTTGTGCTAAAGTATGTAACAGGCAGAGGGAAGCATCTCCCACCCCATAAATTATATATATTCTTGATCAGCATCAACAACCGAGACGATATAGCCATGTCCGTCTGTCCGTCCGTCTGTCCGTCTGTATGAGCGCGTGGATCTCAGAGACTACAAGAGCTAGAGACTTCAGATTTTAGATAAAAGTTCTCCTATACCATAAGCAGAACATGTTTGCTTCAAATTATCGATAACTATTCTGGTTTCCGATATACATATGGTATCGATAACAAAAAATATCGAATTTGGAAAATCTAAAAATTAGGGTTGAAGTAATGGGTAACGATAGAACTTTTTTGAAAAATTTGTCCAAATCGGTTAAGAAACACCGGAGATATCGAATTTAATCAAGTGAAGCTAAGTCAGTATACCAAAGTCAATTATAATTTTAATTAACATATTTATTGCAACTGGGTCAGGGTATCTTCTAGTCGGGCTCTCCCGACTAGAGCCTTCTTACTTGTTTTTAACTATTGTTTGTTTTGTTTATTCTCAAGAGTCTGATAAAGCAAGTGCACGCACCGCTAATGGCCATCGCGACTTTAAAGCATACATATGTACATACACATGCACACACATACACACGCGCACACACACACACACACACACAGGGGCAGTGTTCTAACGAATTCCAGAGGCAGAGTGCTCTTGGAAGCACTGGCTCCACTGGATCTCGCGCTACTCAACAGTGGAAGCGGGCACACCTTCTCCAGAGCTGGGGCTGGCTCAGTAATAGACCTCACCTTCATTAGCCCCTCCCTATTCAACGCAGCACAGTGGGCAATTAGTGACGTCTATACAGCAAGCGACCATAACGCCATAATATGCTCACTTGGTGGCCAGCGAGAGCGTAATGTGCATAGCGCACCAATCGGAAAGCACTACCGGCAGGACACCTTTGACGCTCTGGTGTTCTCTCGAGCAATCGCGCAGCTCTCTACGTCAGGACCTGCAGACGATCGTGCAGCTCAAATGACAGAGCAAATTTCCTCGGCCTGTGATGCCAGTATGGCACTGCGACGTCCACACATGCGCTCCCATGCCCCCACATATTGGTGGAACGCTGAAATTGCGATGGCACGCCACGTCTGTATCAGGGCCACAAGGCTAAGCCAACGTGTAGCTAATAGGCCGGACTGTGCGAGAAGACGAGAGGAGTACAGACGGGCGAGAGGCGCACTCAAAAAGGCTATCAAGGCGAGCAATGGAGAGAGTGCTACCTGCAATTGTGCGACTCTGCTGAGCAAGATCCGTGGGGTAGAGCGTATAAAACGGTGGTCAAGCGCATCCATGCAGGGAATCAACACCACCCTTCGATGAAGCCCGACTGGATGAAGGAGGTCGTGGAGTGCCTGTTTCCACGTGGCAGTCCGCTGACCTTTTCCGCAGCACAAATGGAGCACCAACATCACACCGTACCAGATACTGTCACGCCGGAGGAGGTACTCGAAGTGGCCAGAAGTATCGTGGCGTCCAAATCACCAGGTCCAGACGGTATACCAAACCGTGCGCTGAAGCTGGCTTTGACTCTGAAAGCCGAACAATTTTCCACTCCTTTTACTGCCAGCTTGCATGAAAGGACTTTTCCACAGGTCTGGAAGGTGCAGAATCTGCTGATTTTGCCGAAGCCGGATAAACCACAGGGGGAGCCGTCTTCATACCGACCAATTTGTCTAATCAACAACATTGGGAAAGCTTTTGAAAAGCTTCTGGCAGCAAGGCTGAGCCATGCGATAGACAGAGCCGGCGGGCTGTCTCCGCACCAATATGGGTTCCGTAAGGCGAGGTCAACCATAGACGCCCTAAGAAGGGTGGTCGAATTAGCAGCCAGTGCTATTCAGGGCACCAGGTGGGCAGGAAGCGACAAGAAGTATTGCCTTATTGTCACGCTGGACATCAAGAATGCGTTCAGTACTGCCAATTGGGGAGTCATACTTAACGCAGTGGATACCCTGCAGGTCCCCATATACCTACAGGACACAGTGAGGAGCTACTTTGACCGGGTGCTACGGTATCAGACCAGCGAAGGTATTAAATAACTCAATGTTTCTGCAGGAGTGCCCCAGGGATCTGTACTTGGGCCACTACTGTGGAACATTATGTACGACGGTGTTCTAAGGCTACAACTTCCGGAGGAGGCGCACATTGTTGGTTTTGCCGATGATATTGCTATCGTCGGCGTGCAGGTCCAGATCTATTGCCGTGACATAGGCGCAACTTACCGCCTTTGCGCTATTAGGGTATGCTGTGCGTTTAGGACAGTTTCCGACGAGGCTGCTTTGGTTATTGCAGGCATGGTACCCATTGAAGAGCTAGCTATTGAGTCCGGTGAGCTAGCAAGACAAACAGACGGTATATCGGCGCGCATTGGTCGTCTTATGGCGAGATCAAACACGATTGTGCGATGGCAGGCACGCTGGAACACTGCAGCAAAGGGGCGATGGACATTCGCCTTGATCCCACAGCTCTCACAATGGATCAACCGTAGGCATGGAGAGGTAAATTTTTACATGACTCAGCTCCTATCTGGTCATGGGTGTTTTTGGAGCTATTTGAAGCGATTCGGTCACGTGCAAAGCGATGAATGCTCATGGTGTAGACTGGGCGTGTTGTTATTCTGTGGGCGGTTCGCTAACCAGCGAAGAATGCTTGAGCAAGCGATGGGTGGTTCCATCACTGTGGATAATCTTGTTGAAGGAATGCTGGAGTCTTCGATGAAGTGGGAAGCGGTCAGCACGTTTGCAGCGGTGACCATGAAAGAACTACGGCGAGTGGAGCGGAGCCTCACTGCAGATTAGGTAGCGACTGTTGTTTGCGAAGCAATTCTTAACTGACGTACCGCAAACTACTGTCGCTCCTATACTCACAAATACTATTGTTATTTATTTAGTTTTAGCATGATTAGGTAATAGAGAATATATTAAAAAAAAAAAAAAAAAAACACACACACACACAAACACATGTCTGGTCCTGGCTGCAATAGCTCCCATAGCCGAGCTGACTAGGGAAATCTCTGAGATCTACGAGGGAACTCATGGCAAGGAACTTTCGGATCCCCAGAAGCATGAAGTGCGCACAGCGGCCAAAGCACGCACTTTGGAAAACTGGCAAAGGCAATGGGATGCGTCTAGCAAAGGGCGCCACCCAACTCCTAAGTGGTCATGGCTGCTTCCGTGAGTACTTGCACCGACTTGGGCATGAGAGTGCAGCGTTCTGTACCTCCTGTGGTGATAGGTTCGTAGAGGATGCCGAACACGTCTTATTTCACTGCGGACGCTTTACCGGGCTCCGAGATGAACAGGAGAGGGCTTTCGGCTGTAGCATCGAATTGGACAACCTGGTGACATTGATGCTGGCCAGCAGCGTCAATTGGGAAGCATTCAGCGCGTTCGCGGCGGCAGTCATGACCAATCTGCGCAAGGCTAAGCGCGAGCGAACAGAGCAAGTGGATTAGGTGGAACATAGGCATTGGTGACGCATTACCTAACGGCAGTACCGCCAATGTTATGTTTCTCTTATATTACCTAATAATAAGTCATTGTATATATAGGATACGCAATAAAGGAAAAAAAAAAAAAAAAACACACACACACACACGCACCAACAACACTTATCAGTGGTCTTGAAATGATGTAGAACATACGCACACAGCAAGAACATACACATAGCAACAGCAAGAACATACACATAGCAACAGAAAATAGGATAGAACATACATACACACACACATAGCAACAGGAACAACACACATAAACAACAGTGACCTTGAAATGTACCAGTACATACAAAAACAACAAAAAAACAACAACAACAAAAAAAACAACAACAACAATTACAACAACAGCCTAAAACAACTACAATTACAACAACAATTACAACAACTTCCTGGTCGGGAACATACAGTCCCCTACTACTAAAAGAAATAAATAAACAAAATAATAATGAACAACAATAATCAGCAAACAATCAGGAACATAGAGCACATTCCATTAAGTAATATAATAATTTCAAAGTGCGTGATAAAATGCGAAACGAAAAGAATCAACTAATAATGTTGAAGAAATTCTGTAAGACAGTTCCGTCTTTCCACTAATTGTTTTAACTGTATAACCTACCTAGCTCAGGCAAGCAAATTGTTCTTAAAAGCGTCAAATAGTAAACACTTTGAAACGAAAAGATCTGATGCTCCTTAAGTGTGAAAGTTGTAACACTCATGTGTTTAAGTCAGCAATTAGATTCTGAGCAAACTTTAATCTCAATACCTAAAATCTGATTTAAAAAAAATATAGATACAGACATATAGATCAAGGAAGCATACGGTATTGATCTTAATATTGATTAAGAATAAACATACTATCTGGGATCAAGGATGCTTTCGTTAATGCAGTACTAAAAAAATACTATGTCTCGGTTCAAAAATTGAGAGGCAAAACCCTTAAATTTAAAGGCAATATATAAAGTCAAATAACATAAAAGAATAAAATTAAAAATTAAAAAACAATATAATGAAAACAAAATAAAAATATTAAGAGAATGGAATAACATACTACTTTATAATCTTACTCCCTGCCGTATTATATGCCAAGGAAAATGGACCAAGAAAATATATTGTGGACCTAAACAAGAACAACTTTACCTCGCTCTTTCAATGTACGAATTTTAACTCACAAGAATCATAATAGAATATAGCCTAGCAAAACTACTTACCATGAAGTCTAAACGGTCTTAAGACCATGAATCCTTAGTTAGTGAAAATTATTGTAAATGACTTGCTTGCGCTCTTTTTATTATTTTAACATGGCGAAATCCTCAACTGAACCCTCCACGAGGGTGCCGGCTGGGCAATGGGCATCGTGCTACCTCGTGACAAACGAGGGGTACCAGGTGCTATTTGCCTTGCGGAGGGACAGGACGGAGTCTAGCTAAAAGTGAACCCCAAACCATTCAAAGGCTTCGGCACTGCGAAGGCGAGGGGCTAACCGAAGCAGATGTCGTCATGCCCCAAAACAAACGAATGTACTACGAACCCACTTGCCTGTGGAGAGGTAGTACTATGTCTAGCTAAGGTGAACTCTACACCACTCAAAAGCTTCGGCACAGCGAGGGCGTAGAGCAAACCATGGTTCGAGGTCCTTGGCAGTAAGGATAAAATGCTATGGGTAGACTTCCCAGAAATAAAAATCAAATGGAGGTGACTAAGGGTCAAACACGGGTTGGGATGTCAACCCAAACGTCGGTGGAAAAGGGTGCTACCACCGGCGGGCACGGGGGGAGAAATCCTCTCTGCGTGTCGCCAGCAACCCACCCTCCGTACTGGTTGGAGCAGGCCAGGACGGTTGCATAGCTACTGCCAAAAATACACCCAAAATGTGGCGCGATACCGCAGTCCAAGAAGACTCGGATTGCGAATCACAGGAAGGGACTCGAAAACCGGTTTCTCAATGTCTTCCAGGCCCGGCGAGCACCAGCACCCCCAGTAGGGTCGGGCTCAAAAGGTCAAAGGAGGGATTGAAAGCCAAAGCCAAGTACAAGTCCGCCTTAAAAATCCGGGCTCGGCTCGCTAACTGCAAGCGAGAACTCACACAAGATGAGATCCGCCAGCAGAAGTGGGCCGACGAAAGGATTGAAGAGGGCAGGGCTCATTTCGAACAGAGGAAAAACATGGCGTCTGAGAACGTCAGTTTTGCCAACAAGGTGGAGGAGAGTTTGGCCGTCAAACGCCAGCGCTCCGCTGAAACCGCTAAAGCAGAGGTGCCAGCCAGCAAGCGGCCCTGCAAAAAGCCAGTGACGCAAGCAAAACTGACGGCCAGTGATGTGGCGAGGCGACATCTTGTCGTCGCGCTCATCGACCGGAGCGACCCAAACGGCAAGATGAAGCCAGAGCAGTGGAAGAAGGTGGAGGAGCTACTGTTCAACGCGCTTCTGAGTCGTATGGGCGAACCGGACTCGCTACCCATCTCTTTTGATGGAGCGGGCTGGCTCTCAGGCGTTAAAATCCTGAGCTGCAAGGATGACCACACTCTGAATTGGGTCACCGGTGTCGTGGCTGCTCTGGACGCTCCGTGGGAGGGTGCCAAGCTGGAGGTAGTGGACAGAACTTGCATTCCGTCCCTACCAAAGGCAAAAGTACTTTTCCCGCGGGTCGTACCAGTGGACCAGGCACTGCAGCTACTGCGATGGCAAAATCCGGACGTGCCAACTGTCGATTGGAAGGTGATCCACGTTGCGAAGCTCTATAGCAAGGGTCAGCAAATGGTGATCCAGATCAATAAGGAGGCCGACGATTTGCTATACGGAAGGTTCGGGAAGATGGCGTGGGGCGTGGGTAGCGTATACCTACGTCTCAAAAAGCGCCACCCCGATGACAAAAATACGAATACGCTGGAGGCGGGTGAGGTGGAGAAAGACCTGGCGGAGGTCACACTCGCAACCAAGAGCCTGGAAATAGAAGATGACGAGGATGCGGACAGTACCGTGGTGGAAGTCCCATCCGTGGAAGATGCCACAGCCAATTATGGAGCTGAGGGTCATCCAAATCAACTTACATAAGAGCAAGCCTGTTAACCCTGGAGACAGGGCTCGCCGATGTAGCCTTGGTCCAGGAGCCCTGGATAGCCTCAGGCAACAAGGTTTCTGGACTAAAGACTCCCAACTACAACATATTCCACCCAACAACAGTGAGTAGAGCAAGGACCGCAATCCTAGTAAGGAAAGGTATCTATGCTTACTTATTGTCTAATTACAGCACTGACGACCTCACTGTGGTCGCACTAGAAGGTGGCAGAGATGAGCCAATCCTAATGGCATCCTGCTACATGGCGCACGACACCGAAGCGCCCCCTCAAGAGCTCACTCGACTGGTGACAGAGGCCGACTCTTAGAAGCAGGCCCTCACCATCGGAGCTGACGCCAACGCTCATCACACGGTATGGGGAAGCAGAGATATTAACGAAAGAGGTGAGTCACTGCTTGATTTCATATTACAGACTAATCTTAAGATAGTAAACGAGGGAGATGAACCAACATTTGTTGGCCCTACCTCATCTAACGTCTTAGATATAACTCTTGCGTCGGTAACGAATGCCGTGGCTCAGGATTGGAGAGTCCTTAGTAGACATTCCTTCTCGGACCACAGGTACATTCAATTCCGGGTAAACTTTGAACGAATAGTGAAGAAAAATGTGTTTAGAAACCCGCGAAATTCGGACTGGGAGCAGTTCGTTAAAGAGGATGAAGGAAATCATCCACGACCACCCAATATAGTCTCCACAAAAAATTTAGAGAAGTCCCTAGAGACACTCAACAAAAATCTAGTGGCAGCCTACAATAAAACGTGCAGACCATCCCAAGAGAAGAAGAGACACACGCCCCCGTGGTGGACTCCAGAACTCAAAGGAATAAGGAAAGACGTACTAGAACTCTTCAAACTCGCAAAACAAGCGGAAGAAGAGCTAGTATGGATCGAATACAAAATACGGCTCCGTGACTTTAAGAAAAAAGTACGAGTAGCCAAAGACACGCATGGCAAAACTTCTGCTCAGGCATTGAGAAGACAGCCGACACCGCAAGGTTAAGGAAACTGCTAGCTCGCCAACAGACTGTACAAAGCCAACTAAAAACCGAAGACGGCAGATGGACGGAAAGCAGTGAAGATGCGGCAAATGTGCTCCTGGAGGCGCATTTTCCTAACTGCACTGAATTCAACGCAAACACGCAATCGATACACCCAACCACAACAGTGGAAATTCCGGAAGGTATCACGACAACGCGACGGATAATGTGGGCGATAGACTCCTTTGAGAGCTACAAATCACCAGGTCCAGACGGAATATTCCCGGCCATGATGCAGAAGGTCAAACATGTGAGCACTCCATGGCTGAGGGAAATTTTCAGAGGTTGTCTTAGGTATGGCTATGTGCCGGAGGCCTGGAGGACAGCACGGGTAATTTTCCTGCCAAAAGCTGGAAAATGTAGCCACGTGCTGCCGAAGGACTTCAGACCCATTAGCCTGACTTCGTTCCTCCTGAAAACTCTAGAAAAGCTGATAGATCTCCACATCAGAGAGAATACAGAAATGACTCTAGAGCAGAACCAACACGCATACACAAAGGGCAAGTCGGTGGAAACAGCGCTACACTCCCTTGTAGCTACCATAGAGAAAGCACTACACCACAAAGAATACGCCCTAGGCGCATTTCTCGACATCTCAGGCGCATTCAACAATGTGTCGACGGAAGCAATAATGCACAGCCTAAGAGCTGTGACCCCAGCAGTAACAGTATACTCTTGGGTTCAGAGCTTACTGAGCAGCAGGAGAATACTAGCGGAATGGGGAACCACTACCGCAATCAGGGAAGCCAAGTGTGGCACTCCCCAAGGAGGAGTGCTCTCACCCCTACTGTGGAACTTGGTGGTAAACGGACTTCTTAAAAAATTCAAACGGAAAGCCCCGAAGATAACTGCCTATGCAGACGACATAAGCATAATTATCACAGGCAAGTGTCCATCGACAATCAGCTCTGTCATGGATCACACACTTAAAGAGATACTAGAATGGGCCATGGAAGCCGGTCTAAGTATCAACGCAGACAAGACGGACCTCATTCTCTTCACAAAGAGATACAAGGTACCTCGCTGGACTCCACCAAAAATAAACGATAAGGCACTGATACCGAAAGAGAGTATCAAATACCTAGGGATAGTATTGGATAGCAAGTTGAGTTGGAAGCTCAATGTGGAGGAAAGGGTGAAGAAAGCCACCAATGCACTTTATACATCGCAAAAGATGTTGGGTAGCACTTGGGGACTCTCACCACGACTGACACACTGGATTCTCATCTCGATTGTGCGCCCCATACTACTCTACGGAATACTGGTATGGTGGGAAGCCACAGAGAAATCCACATACCTAAAACGAATGGAAAAAACTCAGCGACATGCACTTATATGCATCACAGGGGCGCTGAGGACAACACCAACCAAAGCACTACAGACAATACTTAATGTCAACCCCTTGGACATACAGGCACGCCTAACAGCAAAAAAGACTGCTCAACGTCTTTGCACGATAGGCAACATGAAGATACTCAACTACGGGCATAGTATAATTGGAAGAGGGATCCAATTTTAACTATACGCCCACGCTCCTAGGAAAAGATGATTGGCGCTCAGGAGCTGAGCAGACGGCCATCAACGTATAAACAGACGGCTCAAAAATGATGGAGGGAGTCGGCGCAGCAGTATACTGCGCCGAACAACCCATGAGCCTGTCTTACAAACTCCCGGACCACTGCAGCATATTCCAAGCGGAGATATTCGCAATCAGGAAAGCAGCAGAAGTAGTCTTAAAAACGAATACAACGCAGGACATGGTGAACATATTCGTAGATAGCCAGGCGGCAATCAAAGCCCTACAGGCTCACCACATAAGCTCTCGGAATGTCCTGACGTGCAGGGAAACGCTACATGCACTCGGCACCGTTAAAAAAGTGCGCATCTACTGGATTCCAAGCCACCAGGGCTTCGAGGGCAACGAAACAGCGGGCACTCTGGCTAAGCAAGGTGCAACGGGACTCAACAGTGACATTGTTGATGTCCCGATCTCCCTGCGAACGTTACACTCCTATATGGAGACACAGGCACGGGACACAGCAGTACGAAGATGGACATACACCTCCGACTGCAGAATCTCAAGAATAATGTGCAAAACCTACGACGAGAAACTAACGAAATATGCACTAATGCTAAAAAGGCATGACTGCCGAAGGCTGTTAGGTCTCTTCACAGGCCACTGCCTAACCGCAGTACACGCGAAAAGGCTAGGCATAACTGACAACGACGAATGCCGGAAATGCAACGTTTCTGGTGTCAAAGAAACGCTTGAGCATCTCCTGTGCAGCTGCCCCGCACTGGCAGCACAAAGACTACGCTATCTACATGCTCCCCTTCTAGCTTCACTCGATGAAGCCAGTAAGCGGGAACCCAACAAGCTTCTGGCATTTGCCCGAAGTACGCTTACCCAGCTGGACACCACTAAGAGAGGTAATCCATCGGGATAGCCCTCAACACCTCTAAACACCGGCCTCACTAAGGACCCTTCAGCGGTCTATGTGTGGCGCTCCCCCTGGGAGTGCCAGCCGGCATAACCTAACCTAACCTAACATACACACAACTTGTGCTTTACCAACATAAAAGAGAAGAATAAATCTTACCATACAATTACCAAATCAAATCTTATTATTTGGAGCCTCCTCCACAAACGGTATGCAATAAAATCAAACCCTTATCTAAAATCAAAAAAAACAGGATCAAGAGCTAGGGTGTATAAAACGACTAATACATAAGAAGAAAAAACCGAAAATACCAATATTTTGTGGGTATAAACCAATCCGGTGATAGTTAACGTACATTATTTTAAAAACACACTACAATTAAAAATTTTAAGTACTCTACCGCCCGTTTTGCAAAGTATTGACTTTTAAGTAATCTCGACTTTAGTACATCACAACCTAAATTTGCCATCCAAATTCAAGATTAATGCAAAGGTTCAAGAAGAATAAAACACATTACAATGGTTTCATGAATTTACGAAATATCTCAGATCAAGTAAAAATAAATCCTTTAGCGATAATAAATTTTGAGCACTAAGAAAAATAAGTCTCCTTAAGAAATAATTATAATAATTAAATAAATAAATAATCCCTAATTACATGGCATCTTAAACAAACAGTTTTTGTTCTCAGTAGTAGGGATTTGCTGGTTCTGGAATAGGAAGCAGCTGTCACTTTAATTACCCCCCAATCATAACTTATGCCCCTATTAAATTTTATGACCCTTTTTTCGCGCCCTTGTTTTTGACTCTTGATCTTTTGTCCCCTACAATATTATAATTTATGACCCTTATTTTCCCATGATCGTGTCCCTCCTTTGATTAGACTAGGGTGGAGAACAATGGATTTACATTCCTAGGGCACCACTTTATCAGCAGCATCTGTGAGAATCAGTGATCATAGGATTTGGAGTCAAGTGAGCGCCTGTTAAACCTTTAAACAATGATAACAAGAGTCTTGAGAAGCAGTGATCAGAGGAACAGATTTGGCTATTTAGCTAACTAGTGTTAGAGTCAATTGTGCGCCTGTGTAACGTGCGTTGCATTGTAAACCTGAAAGCAAGCAATAAAGAATGAACGTTTATGGTCATGAGTAGCAGTGTGCAAAGGAAGAAAGGATAGAGAATAGAGAAAAGCGAACGCTTGTTCGATGTACGGGGGTTCTGTGCACAAGGGATGGGAATTTCCTACGCAGCAGCAGCACCAGCAGCAGCAGCAGCAGCGGCAGGATCAATACATTGCTTTTAAACAAGATGATTGATACTTGTAGATAAAGATTAAAATGTGTTAGAGGGGGAAAGAGTTAGGGAGAGAAAGTGTTAGAAGGAGAATGTATATTAGAGTGGGAAAGAGCTAGAAGGGAAAATTGTTAGAAGGAGAATGTGTGTTAGAGTGGGAAAGTGATCCTGCTTGTATTAATTTAATAAGCCACGCCCCTTATACGATTGTGATTGGTCCTCACCGTCCTTAATATGAAAACTATTTTCCAATCCTTTTGGCTTGATATTTTAATATTTAGCGCCATCCTTTTCTAACCTTTGATATTATATATATACCTGCTTTTATTTTGGTCAAGTGCTAGGAAAATCTTATATCCTTCATTGACTTGAGTAGTTTATTTATTTATTATTCAAATCTCTATGTATGCTATTCAATATTTATTTTTGAATCTAGTATTCATACATTATATGCCGTATTGGCTTAAACGTTTTTTGTTTATTCTTTTGTTTAAATTTTTATATTTTGACATTAGGCGTTCTAGCCTTGTCAGACGCATGCTATAGTAAAAGCATCCACATGTGTCGACTCCCTCTGTAGTTAAATCGGATGACCAGCTCCACGCCAAATTTGGATGTAACCAGATTGCAGTTTTCGTACGCCAAGAAAAATTCTCGATATTCTTCAAGCAATTCATGATGTTCAGGAAAAATCATTTCCTCAAACTCTTTTAAAAAATCATCGATTTTCTTGACAATTGTTTTAAATCCAAAGTTAGAATTCAGCTCCATTTTGTAGTATACTCGGCAAACGTTTATTAAAGACTGACTTAAATTATTATTTTAACTTCCATCAAAGAATTTCGTTGTCTATTATATTATGATGAAATTGTGTCCTAAAAATATTGACATCCCTTCTTATTTCTATACCCATCTTTTTTGAAATTTCAAACAATAGCCGAGTAAGATCAATTTCTGACTCATAATCATAAGTTGTTTCTAAATCTGAAAGTTGTATACTATATTCACCCATCTCTACACACTTTGGAATAATATAGTTATAGTATATATATTCTTTATCTGATTTTTCAATAATGCGTTCCTACACAAAAATGTTGTTAAAAAAATTTCAAATCTTATAAGCGTCCTCCATTAGTCGCTATCAAATTCAAGTCTATTACCATTGTTGAGCTATTGAGCTTTTTCAATAGCTGTCGAATTTCCAAGATGTCACTCAGCAAATTATAAATGCTGCGAGATTTGCATTGTTGAGTATAATATATTTTAATTTGCCTTCGTGGCCGAACTTAAATTAATTTACAAACTATTTAAATGAATAAATGAACGAATAATGTGTTGCAGCAGCTCCGACTTAAGATGTGCAAAAATTATTAAGTTGATATGTCGCGAAACAGACATTGAGAAGTTGAGCTACCGACGAATTTGATAGAACTGAACTGCTGCAGAAATGCACTAGCGGCTTGCACTCAGCTGAAGGCCAAGGGCAAACAATAGACAATGTAGTAAACAAAGTATAAGAGCTTATGCAAAACAATACTAAGAATTTACGTTAAGTTGCTCTTATGCTGCGCAGAGCATGAGAGGTTATAGCGATTAGAGATAAGAGAGTTATGGTTCTGTTGATGCTGGTTTTGGTTTAGTTAACTGCGTAGCCAATCAACCATACTGATTGAGTATTAATATTCGTTGCCTAGCTGATTTTCGAATTTTAAAATGACACTTAACGGTCTCAAGCATTGGATGTTCAATTATTGTATCTGGCATTAAGAAGTCAAAGTGCTCCAGTTTCATTTGGATGTACTCCTTAAAAGTCAATAATTGAATCAACTCCTCTTTTTGCAATCCAATAAAGTTACGTTTATGTTGCTGCAGCCAAACCATAGATGTGAAATCTTTAGTCGTAGAAAACCCACACTTTAGTTTAAGCTCTAAACTAACAAAGTACTCAAATCCAAAAATTATTTCATGATCTTGAATTTTCCTTGAATTTTTGGTTTTTTTTAAGTGAAGCGTATCCATCCTCTCTTATCTGCTTTTTCAAACTAAACAAAAACTAAGATAAACCATAAATTTTAAGGTTTTGATTTTTGTATAATTTCTCAGTACATCATTAACGCTAGAGGTAAATGGTTATCCTAGATAGAAACTCATGTATTTTAGTTGACTTTCAATATATATTTGGAAACGAGAGACAGATGTTTGTCAAAGATTTGGCATTTATGCAAGCTGGGTCCGTCACACCCAATTTTTTCACATTAAACCACCCTACCAAACTTTCGTTTCGGTACAAGGTTCTGTTTTGGTTCTCATTTATAAAGGTTCCGAGTTCGGGTTCGGGTTCTGGTTCCAGTTTATAAAGGTTCTGTACCGGTTCCCATTTTTTTCATATATTTTGAGGTGTATAAAATTTGAGAGTTAAAATTCAATAAACCATTTTTTTTTTTTTTATATTTTATTGACTTATTTTACTGTTTCGATACAAATTTAAACTTTTAACAATTTGTTATTATTCCGAATAAGCATTATAGCTGATAATGTTTCCGAGTCCAACCTATTTCTAGTTGGAGACATTAAAAATTTTACACCTGAAAATAGTCGTTCAACGCTTATTTGAGCAGCTGGAACACCGAGAACAATTTTGGATATTTCAAAAAGTTCTGGAAAGCTACTGCTATTATTAAGCCACCATTGAAGCACATTTTCCTTACTTTGTGTGCGTTTTAAATTTAAAAACATTTTTATAGATGCCAATAAACTGTTTTGTGCTAATAAAGAGTTGTTGGAATATTCTTTTTTTCAAACAAATTCGTATATGCATCTATCTCATCTCCGCTTTCTACTAATCTTGAGGTATTCTTTTGGATTTGTAGCTTACAGTTTAGCCATGTGGCATAAAAATCTCCTAAAATTAATTGTTCGGATTGTAATTTTAAAGTTGCAATTTCAGCTGGTTCGAGAACTTTAACAATATCTTTAATATTGTCCCAGACTTTTTTTCTAACAAGAAATCTGTGTTTGCAGCTGCGAAGTCTGAACAAAACTCTTGAACATTTTCCTCAACTAAATACGCCAACATTCTATACATAGAGCTCCAGCGGGTAGGACAGTCGATTGGCGGCTTTCGAATCTTCCTATCTGACAAAAGATGGCTAATAGTCGGCGTACGAAGCTTTTTAGCCAAGGCTCTGGCGCTAAGAATCGATTTGGTAAACTGCTCGTCCCTTAACGCCAAAGTAACTGCCAACTGGAGCGTGTGAGCTGCACAACGCACTCCTGAAAGGACAAAATATTTAATTAAAATTAATATATTGAATGCATTTGTATGAATACTTGTAATTACCTATACATTTGCTGTCGATGTTTAAATCGTGTACGTCTCCTCAAGCTCCCCCAACAACTCAACCATTTTCAACATATTCCGTCCATTGTTGTTGTGCATGAATAAATTTGATTTTGATCAATGTCAAATTTATTTAGCACATTTTGAATGAGGGTCTTTAGGCTCTGAGCTGTATGACTAACGTATATTTCCTCTGCTGCCAGTGTGTGAAGTACAATCAGCCCATTAGTAACAAATTGGACATTAACGCTTGGAAAATCCGAAAAGTTTGCTATAGTAAATATTTTATAAAACAAATATTAATACATATTAATATTTATATGAATATTACTTACCAATAAATAACCGATTTAAATGAGCCACGCCATCAACTTTTAATGAAATCAATTTTCCATCGAATTCATTCTTCATAAGCTTAATTACATGCTCCGACTTTGAAAGAACATCAGTTCGCACTGCTTGTGGATTAAGAAAGTTGTCGCACTCCATGCCACTTAAAATTGGGTCAACTATTTTTCGAAAGCCCACGACGCACAGTGGCGCCCGTAGAACAAGTCAAGTGTCAAAAATCAAAAATTGCATGTGCCTCTAAAAAATATTGAATGAACCTACTTTAAAGGAAATTTTCCAGCGATTTCAAATCTGCAATCCATAATGTAACCGGATTTTTTGTTTAGAAGATATAGCTTTTCAAAGTTGTCTGATTTTTTGTGTTACATAAAAATCACAATTTTAAGGTAATTTGGTCGGCTTTGAGATACAATATCTCAAAAACTAACTTACGGATCGTCATTATTTTTGGTTCTATTGATAGATCTATTTATTAAGAAAAGAATAAAAAAAAATTATACTGTTTGCTTTGCGTTTGGCCAGGCAATTCAATATTTACCAACTATCCACTTTTTCACTATTTCTCAACTTTGATGGAAAACGACGGCTTGAATAAATATATGATTTTTTGGCAATCTACGGCTTTTTCTTGCTTTTTTTCTTGTAGAGCTTTTTTTCGAAACCAATTTTAGCAAAAACGTCACTGAGGAACCTGGAAATATGTTTTTTTTTAGGTTTGTCACGTGATCACCCTGACAAAATATATATGCAAATAATCTTTATTCACATAGTTAAGCCTTTCATATTTTCATGTATGCATGCATATATGTATATACATATGTACACATCTATACGCATATGTATGTATAAATATGTACATACATACTTGTAATTGCAATTTAAAGATTGCAAAGCATTTTCATTTGTACATACAGTGACTCACAGCTTAAATGATGCAGTGTCCAATAAAAAGTTTAAGGTGCTAAATATTTAAAACTAGAGGAAAAACAAAAAATGTTTAAACGCCAATTTGCATTATGTTATATCACATTTAAAAAAGGAACTTTATTTGTTTATGAAATATTGCTAAGTTTTATATATAAACTAAAAACTAAAAATATATCTTAAATATAGGTCACAGATTAAAAGATGCAGACACATGCCGAATAAAAGGTTAAATAACTATTTATTTATCTAAAACAAAGCAACAACAATAATCTGTATGTAATAATAATAAAAAATATCAAAACCTGTAAAAAAAGCCTGTAAAAAACCTTTAAATAATAAAAATTTTTTGAAACAAAAAATAAAAAAAAATATTTGTGTTATAGTTTAAAAATTTTCTTCTTTATATAAAAATAACGAAATAACTAATTATCTTTAAGTAATAATAATATCAAAACATGTGAAAAAGCCTGTAAATAATAATAGTAATATGAAAACCGGTAAAAAAAAGCCTGTAAATACTAATATTTTTTTGAAACAAAATATATAAAAAAACATTTAATATTCAGTTTAAAAAGTTTATTTTATTTTTTATTTTTATTTTATGTTTGTATATGTGTATGTATATATAGATATAAATTTAAAAAATAATAATTCAAAATCAGTTTAAAAATCGAAAGCGAGAATTGTGGCCAGCGACAACGCGAACAAGACGAGCGTCGTCGGCTGAGCAACGCGTACTTCTCCGTAGTTTCAGAGCAGCCCGAGCGGTCAATTACCCTCAACCCGCAAATCGAACTCTCTTACACAGCGCGTGCCAGAGAACGTTCTTGCTCACCATCTCCGTCCCTGTTATCTATCGAGTCAACGCAATCTGACCGCGCGCGACCGAAAATTTTCGTGCTCCCCGTCTCTCTAAGCAACGACTGCAAGTGCTGCGCCCTCTCTAGGTACCGCAACAGCGACTACAACCACAACTGCACCGATACCTACTTCCCTTTCAACAAGCACAACGACTGCTGCGCCGTCAGCAAATCAAACTGCAAACAGCAAAAATGTTAAGCCGGCTACGCAGACTGGTATGGATCGCTACATTTATATCAAAAGAAAGCTAAGTCCGCAAAATTCAACGAATAAACCAAAAATGACCCGTAGCAATTTAAATATACCCTCGAATGATACTACATACAATAGCAATAGATTTCACATCTTGGAAGAAAACACAGATGATCTGCCTTCTGAAGCCGTTGGGGTTGTCACGAAAAAGCCGAAGCCACCCCCAATATATATACGCGAGAAAAGCTCCAGTGCTTTTGTTAACAAAGTTATCGAGCTCGTAGGCAAAGATAGTTTCTACATAGTCCCTCTAGTATAGGATAAAATTCAAGAAATTAAAGTCCAGACAATGTCGGAAGATAGTTACAGAGTTCTCATAAAGCATCTAAACGAAAAAAAAAATGAATTATTATACGTATCAATTAAAAAGCTGCAAGGGCCTGCAGGTCGTAATAAAAGGCATAGAACCTGATGTAACACCAGGAGAAATAAAACAGGCGCTGCAGGAGAAAGAGCTTCGAGCAAAAACCGTCATAAACATCTTAAACAGGAACAGGATGCCGCAACCACTTTTTAAAATAGAACTTGAACCAGAAACGAAGATGCTTTAAAAAACGAGGTGCACCCAATATACAAACTTCAGTTTTTACTTCACCGAAGAATCACCGTAGGAGAACCGCACAAACGAAACGGTCCGGTACAATGTATGAACTGCCAAGAGTACGGCCATACAAAAGCTTACTGTACACTGCGCTTGGTATGCGTATACTGTGGGGAACTGCATAGCTCCGCAAGTTGCCCAGTAAGCAAAGCAGACTCTAGAAAAAATTCTACAACAACTGCGAAGGCAAGCATACAGCCAACTACAGAGGCTGCCAAGTCTACAAGGAACTTAAAAATCGTATCCATCAGCGCTGTACCACTGTACGCTCGCAACACGCACCGACTACCTTCACTCCATCGAAACACAACCCAGACGTCTTCTTTTCATCTGCAGTCAGATCCTCACTTGGCCCCGAGTTCTCAACCAATAACGCAACTGATGCAAGCGCCCTAAGATCTTGACTGGCTCTTCCTGCCTCTAACACACCGTACTTACAACCAAAACAAGTGAGCACAAAAGCTGCACAGGAGCAGCAACAAAGCAACCTCGAAGCACTCATATGTACCCTGAAGCAGAGCATGAAAGAGATTATGTCATTCATGAAAACAACTATGCAGGAACTAATGCGTAATCAAAATCTCTTGATGGTAAAGCACGCGGTGGAACTGGTATTTTGATCACTGCTATAAAGAGATTGTTGAAAACTTTCTACAGGCCACATCTCTAAAAATACATTTGGACCGTGGGAACCAACTTACTCTTGCCGCTGTATACTGCCCTCCGCGTTAGACCATATCTGAAGACCAATTTATGGAATTTTTTAACTCACTAGGAGAATGCTTTATAGCAGCAGGAGACTACAATGCCAAGCACACACACTGGGGATCTCGTCTAGTGAATCCAAAAGGAAAGCAGCTCTACAATGCAATTATAAAAGCTAACAACAAGCTCGACCACGTTTCTCCTGGCAGACCAACATACTGGCCGACAGATCCCAAAAAACTACCCGATTTGATTGACTTTGCAGAAACCAAAAACATTTCGCCTTTCGGATCTATCATCCGATCACTCGCCAGTCCTAATAAATCTGCTACGACACCCTGAATTCATAAATCGACCCGGTAAGTTAACTTCACATAAAACTAACTGGCTCAGATACAAAAAATATATAAGCTCACACATTGAGCTTAAGCCACGTCTCGTTGATGTAGCTGACATTGATAGTTTTGTTAACACACTGAAGACGGTCTTCGTCGCCGCAGCTCGCACCGCAACTAAAGGACAACAAATCTACAAATTGAACAGCTCGTTCTTGAAAAGCGGCGCTTACGACGTGACTGGCAATCGAACAGATCGCCATCGGCACAGCAAAAACTAAAAGACGCAACACGTAAACTCACCGTTACATCGAGCAATTATCAACCACCAGTACGAAAAACTCATTGTGGAGAGCTCACCCAACTCTAAGCTCACCAATAGAAACAGTAATGCCTATAAGAAACTTCGCTGGCGGCTGGGCTTGCAGCGATGAAGAAAGAGCTAACACATTTGCTACTCATCTCCAAAAAGTGTTCCAACCTAACACTGCAACAAATACGTTTGCACTATCGACTGCTTCAAACGGCTCTCAGCTTCAACATGATCCAATCAAGTTTCGCCCGAATGAAATCGTTAGAATCATTAAAGAGCAACTGAACCCAAAAAATCTCCAGGAGGTGACCAAATAACCCCAAAGATGATTATTGTGCTTCCTTACTGTGCGATCTGCATAATTGCCCAGCTCTTCAATACTATCACCAAACTTGGCCACTATCCAGACAGATGGAAAAAGTCAATTATCATTATGATACCAAAGCCTGGAAAAGATCACAAAGTTCCCACGTCGTATAGACCTATAAGCTTATTACCGTGTCTATCAAAACTTTTTGAAAAATGTTTGCTGTCCCGGATAAATCCATTCCTGAATCTTCATAACATAATCCCGTCACACCAATTTGGCTTTCGTGAAAAGCACGGAACAATTAAGCAGATTAACAGAATAACATCAAAGATACGAAGCGCGTTCGAAAATAGAGAATACTGCACTGCAATATTTCTGGATGTTTCTCAGGCATTCGACAAAGTTTGGTTGAAAGGTATAATGCATAAGATCAAAACAATGCTTCCAAACAACACACATAAGCTACTTAAGTCATACCTCTACGAAAGGAAGTTCGCAGTAAGATGTAACACTGCAATGTCTGACGAACACAGTATCGAAGCTGGTGTTCCACAGGGCAGCGTACTTGGACCAACACTGTACGTGCTTTTCACAGCAGACATCCCAATAAGCAGCCGATTGACAACATCTACCTTTGCTGATGATACAGCTATTCTCAGCCGCTCCAGATGGCCAATACAAGCAACAGCGCAACTAGCCCTTCATCTGGTCAACGTGGAAAAATGGTTATCAGATTGGCGAATTAAGGTAAACGAACAAAAATGTAAGCAAGTAACTTTCACCCTTAACAGGCAAGATTGTCCACCGCTCACGTTAAACAACACCACACTTCCAAAAGCAAACGATGCAACGTACCTGGGCGTACACTTAGACAGAAGACTAACATGGTGGCGACACATTGAAGCTAAAAGAACACATTTTGAACTGAAAGCCAATAGCCTCCATTGGCTCATCAATGCTCGCTCTTCCATTAGTTTGGACTACAAGGTCCTGCTTTACATTTCTGTTCTAAGACCAATCTGGACCTATGGTTCCCAGTTATGGGGGAACGCCTGCAACAGCAGCATTGACATTGTCCAGAGAGCCCAGTCAAAAATATTGAGAACCATTACCAGGGCACCGTGGTATGTCCGATACGAAAACATTCATAAAGACATTCATAACAGTCAAGGAGGAAATAGCGGAGCAAAAAGTAAAATATTTTAGTAAGCTCTCATCGCACACAAATAATCTCGCGAGAGGTCTCACAAGGCTGCGCAGCCGATCCCGTCTTCGTCGTAACGACTTACCAACCCAGCGATGATTTTTAGGGACGTGCACTCAGAATACAGTCAAAAAAGAAAATGAACTGTTAGCTAAGATTTATTAATAAGATTTGTATATGTCGTAGAACTACTGTTAAGAATACTGTTAGAGTTAAGTTACATAGACACGTCAGAGTTAAGAGTACTGTTAGTGCTAAGTCACGTAGACACGTCAGCGTTATGAATACAGTTAGTGTTAAGTAACGTTTTAATTAATGAAAAAGGAGACAACGAGAGTATGCATCATGAATTGGTAGATACACAAAGGCGAGGTCCGAGAGAGATAGCTATACGGACTGAGTGTGGCGCGGATGTTCTAGAAGAAAGTCAGTGTGAACGAAGTGATAGACGAGAACGCACGCGACTCACTACGCTTTTGAAAAGAAGAAAGTACAAGCAATATAAGAAACATGGAAAATACCAATATTCTCTCGGCTCCTACATCAGAAGTGGGATCGCCACAACTACAGCATCCTGGAAATATATTGCAAGTGTTGGAACAGCAGAATATAAAGTTCTTGGAACTGCTGAAGGCAATGAAGACGCCAGCAGCAACAACAACTGCAAAAATAATTTTGTGACGCTGCCTACGTTCAACCCCGATGTCGCTGATGCCAACGCAAAACTGCGAGCATGGTTTTGGCAGAGCATCCATTGGAGGGCAGTGCATTGGTGATGACGCTTAGCAAATCGTTAATTGGAAGCGCATCACAATGGCTGTCACAACTCAGTTTTGGTGGAATGACGTGGCCTCAGTTTCAAGAACTGTTCGTGCAACGATACGAAGACATAGACACGCCAGCCTCCATTTTGTTTTATGTATTAAACGGACGGCCGAGTGCAAACGAGTGCTTGTCGGTGTATTGTAGCCGCATAGTGACGTCATTGATGACGAAATGGAGCACTATGACAACTGAGGAGATGGCAGTATCGATTGTGATGGCACATGCATCGCAAATCGACACTAGGCTTCAAAACTTGCTGTACACGAAAGCGATTAAGACGCGCAGTGAATTGCAACAACAACTTACAGCTTTCACAATTGGCAAGCGCGTTATAGGCCCTAGTTCCGATCATGGTCCGGAACAAAAAAAAAACAGAAGATGCAACCTCCAATCAAGTGTCATCATTGTAATGGGTTGGGAAACAAAATACGTGATTGCCGCAAAAGGATTGCAGAAGAGAAGAGCGGACTAACACCAAAGCCAACATATAACAGGACGGCGCCTGGGCGAGACCGATTAGGTGTGAGGTGTTACAGGTGCGGCAATGTAGGACACATTGCTACCAATTACAGTTCCAGCAAGTGGTAACACCGAGAAGCGAGTTGACGTGTGTACGGTATCGATGCCACTGAGAGTTCTGCATCAAAATGGTGAGCAGTTCCAATTTTTCTTCGACTCCGGTGCGGAATGCTCAAGAATTAAGAAGAAACTGAGTAACAAGATTGCCGGCAAACGATATTATAATATTGTAATATTAAGAGGCATAGGAGAAAATGTTGTCAAAAGCACTTTGCAAATTTTGGCCAAAGTTAAAATATCTGAATTTCATTTGGAAATCCTATTTCACGTTGTAAATGATGACTGCCTTAAGCACGATTTAATGATTGGCCGTGAAATATTGCAACTTGATTTTGGCATAACTATCGATTCAGAAAAGTTAAATTTGTTTAAAACCAAAATAGTTAATGTTATTCATAATGAGACTACAACTGACATTATATTAAAATCCATTAATGATAATGTAGAGTTAAGTGAGCACGATAAGCAATCATTAATAACCATACTAGAACAGTACTCTGATGACTTCATAAAGGAAATACCGAAAAGGCGCGTCACCTCTGGTGCGCTAGAAATACGATTGATAGATAACAATAAGACTGTTCAACGACGCCCTTACAGACTCAGTGAGGATGAAAAGCAGGTCGTAAGAGTAAAGATACAGCAGATGCTAGATGCTAAAGTAATACGTTCAAGTAGCTCGCCATTTGCCAGTCCAAAGCTCTTAGTAAAGAAGAAAGATGGTAGCGATAGGCTATGCATTGACTATAGGGAACTAAATGCTAACACGGTGTCAGACAAATATCCCTTGCCACTTATTTCAGACCAGATTAATAGACTGCGAGATGGAAAATATTTTTCAAGCTTAGATAAAGCCAGTGGTTTCTACCAGGTACCTATAAAAACCGAATCGATTGAAAGAACTGCATTTGTGACACCGGATGGGCAATATGAATTCCTTGCAATGCCTTTTGGGCTGAAAAATGTCACCTCAGTTTTTCAGCAAGCAATAATTCAGGCGTTAGGTGAACTAGCCTATTCCTATGCGATGGTTTATATAGATGACGTACTTATTGTTGCTAGATCGAAAGAGGAAGCCCTTGAAAGGTTGAGTGTTGTGCTTAATGTTTTATCAAGTGCTGGATTTTCTTTTAATGTAAAAAAATGTGCCTTTCTTCAAACAGGAATTGAATATCTTGGTTATTTTGTTAAAAATGGAGAAATAAAACCAAACGCTAGAAATATAGCAGCCCTGTCAGCACTATCGAAGCCAAGCTCAGTAACACAACTTAGGCAGCTCACAGGACTTGCATCCTACTTTCGTTTTAAATTTGTGTCACGCTTCTCTGAGCAAATGAAGCCATTCTATAAACTGACTGCTAAAAATAGTGATTTCGTTTGGAAGGAAGAGCATGAGCAGTTACGTAAAAAAACAATTTTGTCATTGACTAGTGACCCAATATCATCTCTGACCCAGAACTTCCCATTGAACTCCATACAGACGCAAGTGCCGTTGGCTATGGTGCAATGCTGGTGCACAGAGTTGATGGCAAGTGCAGGTGGTGGAATATTACAGTAAGTGTACCACGGCAGTGGAGTCCAAATATCACTCTTACGAGTTGGAGACTTTAGCGGTGTACAATGCTGTTAAGCAGTTTCGCCATTACCTGCATGGTCGGAAATTTGTTGTGCACACAGATTGAAACTCATTAAAAGTGAGCCGCACAAAATTCGAGCTAACGCCGAGGGTCCACCGTTAGTGGGCATTCCTGCAATCATTCGATAACGTGGAGTATCGTAAGGGTATTCAAATGGCACATGTTGACTTCTTGTCCCGTAATCCAATCTCTCCAGTTACACAAATAGTACGGTTGAGGTGCGTGTTGATTTAGCTGAAATTACGGACAATTGGCTAATTGCTTAGCAACAGCGTAATAAAGACACTAGTGGTATTTTAGAACAGCTAAACGCAGGTGAGATGCAGGAAGATATAGCGAAAATAGAAGGAAGTCAGTGTGAACGAAGTGATAGACGAGAACGCACGCGACTTACTACGCTTTTGAAAAGAAGAAAGTACAAGTAATATTAGAAACATGGAAAATACCAATATTCACTCGGCTCCTACATATACTTATTGTTAGTTTTCTAATTTACTAGAAAAGATTCAATCAATAAGCCCTGCTTTAAAAAAAAAAAAAAAAAAAGTTAAAAAATCCTCGGGCAAATCCAGCCCGTTGAGGATATCCAGCGAGCTCCTAAATCTTGAGTCCAGCTCTGGGAACAGGGGTTCCGGTGTGCCTACACTCGACTCCCAATCGGGTGATGGTGTTCGCTCACGTGGGGACCAGTGCCTCTGCTCGGGTGCTGGTGTCCTCGGTGGTCTCCTCCAGGGTGCATCAAATGGAGCCGGTTCTGTGAGTTTTATGACCCACTGGGCCATTCCGGAAAACCGGCGGCGGCATCTCTGGTTTCTTTCCTGGTTGACAGGATCATAGATTTCCATCGGTGCCGGCATCCTCTCCGGCACACCAATGAGCTGTACTGTCGGCCTCAGCCAGCTGAGCATTGTGTTCTTCTGCTGCTGCTGCTTTCTCGACATCTTGTTAATTTTTGGCATGATGCTTCTTGGCTTTGTTGACTTTGTATGGTTGAACTATGCTCTGCACTGCCTTTTTATACCCATCAGCAGCACACACACACACACACACATACACATGCGCAATACAGGTAACAATACAGGTAACAATTATCCTGACCACATTTAAAATAGGAAAGTGTCACAAAAAAGAGTGACGCGCCCAATAACTGTAGCAACCAAAAGAGTGACGCGCCCAATACCTGTTGCTTTCAATGGAGTGATGCGACCATTACCTGCTGCTTCAAAGAACGTTATTTTTATCTATCCAAGAGTTGTGCGCATTCGAGAACCCTATCCATTTAACGAGAACCTGCCCTTTTCGTTTTTCTATTATTTTCTCAACTAAGTAAGTGTGCGGAAACTTTGTTTTTGATAGTTCCTCTTTATAAAAACCGCCTTTTACTTCGGTACCCTGACAGTCGCTCAATATGTAGGTAGTAGGGTATGTATTTTGTATTTTTTTTAACTTGGAAAATTTCACTTGTCCAGTTTGGGGTAAACCCTTTCTCAAATAAATGTTTATGTTTACTTTTACGCACATAGTTACTTACTTTGAATTTGCTACCACCAAATATTTTTAAGTGACTGTAAACAGTATTTAATAACATCTATTCATTTGAATAATTCACTTCTATAGGTGGCATTTTAATTGTTCTATGATATTGATTATTGTACTATTTAATCAGCCGCTTATACAATTCGATCCAATTATATGTTCCATTGAAGCTAAACTCACTCCACATCATTTCCTTTAAAGTTCTATTAAAACGCTCAACAATACACTATAGCTTAAGTAATGATTAATGTTATGTTTTTTACACAAGTTTTTAAAATCAGTATTAACAAATTATTTTCCATCATCCGTTTGTAAATTCTTAGGAATTCTATTCCCTTTAAAAATGCCCGCGAACGCTTGTGTAACTTCTTTTCCAGATTTTGACTTCAATGCTACTCCCCACGCATATTTGGAAAGCGAATCAATGATTGTCAATAGAAATCGATATCCCTTATTAGATGTACTTTCCCATTTCTACTAAGTCTGCCTCCCAATGGTCATCGATTCCTTTCATTACAACTCTTCTTCGCTTAAACTTTTTACGTGCAGGAGCATGTAATTCTTTCACTAATTCCCGTTTGCTCTTAGTGGAATGTAGCACGTCTTGTTGGTTTTATTTAATATTATTATTATTTTTTTTTTTTTATTTTATTTATTTATTTCCTTTACAACGCAGTACAGTTGGTTGTTGTTGACGACGTCTTTTTTTATTGTCTCGAGAGAAAATTTTTGGGAACCACATCTTTTTCATCATAGGTGCCTTCTCCATCAGTATCGTAATCCATACTACCCATATACACTTCCACGATTTAAAACGCATGTTTCGTGACATATCAATAATCAAATGAGATATAACCAAACGTGGTGGGGGTCAATCAGCATTTAACGGGCTTTGATAAATTGCATTTACTTATATATCATTTTTATTTATCACTATTTTTCTTTCGTTTTTGTGTTGTAGAGGTACAGGCACCTCATCCGCTGCTATAATTTATTTTTAAAATGGTAGGATTTTCAAAACAGCCAATTACAAATGTAAAATATTTATCAAGTATTTCTTTCAAATTTTCGATACTCCTTACAGTATTGTTTAAGTTCTCTTGAAATAAATCAAATTTTTGGTTCTCTGTTTTATTAATAATAATGAGATGGTGTGAGCTATATCATTTTCCACTAGAATTAATACTCGATCAACGTATTCTTTTATAACCAAGTCATTCGCCTCCTGCGGTTGTATACAACACCTGATTCGTTTTTTCTGTATATTTAAATTTCCATCCTCATCAACGATAAAACCCACTAATCTTTTTCCATTTCTGTGTAAATACTCCAAATGCTTCCTATCGCTTGAGTAGTGTCCAAACTTATCTAGAGTCATATTTTTAATTGGACGTAGATGTACTAACGAACAGTACAGTCAAGTGGCCCAACGATACCAAGCACCGGCTTGTTAACGCGCGGACCCACGCACAAAGCGACCCACCTCCCGCCCATCCGACCGAGGGGCGCTCCGCTTATCGTGCGGTTACGATGATCGCGAACATGTAGACAAATGACACAAAACTAACTTTTTAAAAGAGCAAGTAGGAGTGGCACTGTGTATTAAGTGGGAAAGATCGTTATAAATAGAACACAGAATACGAAAAGGGTTATGAAGAGCATAATTAGAATTACAAGTTTGAAGAGATATAGGTACAAAATTTCTAGTATTTCTAATAGGAACAGCAAAGTTAATTTGGTTAATTAATTCAGAAGAATCAATTTCACCATTAATTAATTTGTGAAAAAAGGAAAATGAAAGCATTATTCTACGATCACTCAGAGAAGGAAGATCTATTAGTAAAAGTCTACTACGATAAGACGGCAAATTATTGTTAGTGTCCCAGTTAAGACCTCTAAGTGCGAAGAGCAGAAATTGTTTTTGTACCGATTCTATTTTATTCTGATGAATTTCGTATTTGGGAAACCATATACAAGATCCATATTCCAGAATCGGTCGTACAAGAGAAGTATACAGAGTTTTTGTTAAGTAGGGATCGTTAAACTCCTTCGACCAGCGCTTAATGAACCCCAAGACACCAGATGCTCGATTGGAAATTGAAGAAATATGCTTGTCAAACTTAAGCTTTGGGTCCATAACGATGCCCAAATCGTCAACCCATTCAATTCTATCTAGTGGTTTGTTGTCAAGAAAATAAATATTAAAAAAGGGCAAACATCTAAAAAATGACATTACTTTACATTTACTGTAATTAAGATTTAAAAAATTTACTTTGCACCACATTTGAAAGTTGTCTAAATCTCTTTGAAGCTGTTGAGCAGCTAGGGGAGTTGCTGACGTGCATAACTTTACATCATCAGCGTACATCAAAACCCGAGAGAACTTTATAACCGATGGAAGATCGTTTATAAACAAAATAAATAATAAAGGACCAAGATGACTACCCTGAGGAACGCCTGAAGTGACCTGAACCGTCTTGGAAACGGACCCTTTGAATAAAACCCTCTGAGTTCTAAGAGTTAGGTAGTCTTTAATCCAAAGAACTAGAATATTTGAAAATCCCAAGAGTTCTAGTTTATGTATTAGGAGATGATGATTTACAGAGTCGAAAGCCTTACTAAAATCAGTATAAATAACATCAGTCTGCAATTTGTCCTGAAAACCCTTGATAACAAACGAAGTAAATTCTAACAAGTTAGTGGTAGTAGATCTTTGTTTCATAAATCCGTGCTGGCACGGTGAAATAATAGATTTACAAAGGTGTTGAAGATGGGAGGTTATTAATTTTTCAAAAATCTAAGGAATAGCAGACAACTTGGAAATACCCCTATAATTTTGAACATTAGATTTGTTTCCTTTTTTATGGAGAGGAATAATAAATGACTCTTTCCAATTTTTGGAAAGGAGCCTAACTCCAGGGACAAGTTAAACACTTTAAGCAACGGCTTTAAAAGACCATGAGCGCAGTGTCTAAGCACACAGCTTGGCACTCCGTAAGGTCCTGGGGAAAATATAGGTTTCAAAACATGAAGATTATTTAAAAGTGAGTTTTCAGTGATTTTCAGTCCAAAGATGCGATTCGAGCCATTAACCCGATAAGGGTAAGGCAAACCGACTTGAGATTGACATGAGCTTTAAGTCGTTTGAAAAAATTGGGCAAATATATTTGCAATCTCCTGATCAGAATAGGCCTTCGTTTCCTCAAAGAATACTTCCGTTGGGAGTGTCGATGACCTACGCTTCGCATTAACAAAATCAAAAAATCGCTTTGGATCCTGCTGAAACTGTAATCTACACCGAGTCAGGTAATTCTTATAACATAGGTTATTTAAGATATCAAAACTGGCACGAGCAATCAAGTATGCAGAATAGGTTACCGATGAGCCGTTTTTTCTAAATCTCTTGTAGAGTTTAGATGTTCGATTTTTGAGAATTGTCAACTCTCGGGTAAACCACACAGGTTTGTTAGACCTGTTTAGCTCACCAACCGGGACACATAAATCAAATAAAGAATATAAGGTATTATAAAAAATACTGATTGCCACGTCCAAGTCGTCAGACTCGTAGAGGGGAGACCAGTCAGTTTGGGATAAAAGCAGAGCGAGTCCCTCAAAATCAGTTTTCCGAAAATGACGAACTCGACTCAAAGGCATCCTGAAATTGCAACGCGTTCGGGAAGATAAATTAATCAACAGCTCCAACGTAGGATGGTATAAGTCTTCGGGATAAGATATAGGCTGGGAACGGGAAACGGATGAAGATGATGAATCCAAAACAAAAATCAGATCAAGCATTTTATTGAGAGAATTTGGGATAGCATTAATTTGACTCAATGACATCCCAAGTAAGTCGATTAAAAATTCATTCGGGGCCGTGGGAGTCAGGGCACCAGAGTCAGGACAAGAAATCCAAGTAGCTTCAGCAATGTTGAAATCACCAAGAACTACAAGAAAATCACGATCAGAAAGCAAGGCAGAGACAGAATGAATAGCAGATAGATGTGTCTCATAGATAGAGAGATCAGAAGAAGGAGGTATATACGAACAAGTGATAAAAATGTTAATACCGCAAATGTTTAGCTTTACAGCAATAAACTCTATATCAAGAGAACTATCTTATACGACTGTTTCAGAAGGAAAGTCTACATTCACAGCAATAAGCACTCCACCACCACGCCGAAGAGTACGGTCCTTTCTGTAAATAGAATATGTACTACATAGAATTTCGGAATTGAGAATGTCTTGCCTTAACCACGTTTCAGTAAAGGCAATGACATGGAAAGGGAAAGAAAGACTGTTAAGGTATAAACTAGTGAGTTTACTACAAAGACCTCTTACATTCTGATAGCCAAGTAAGAAGGAGGATGTTAGTTTTTTGAACTATCAGTTATTGGGAGAGTTACCTTAGAACCAACCACCGGAAGGGTAGATACAATCGGGGGCCGATTTTTTTTTCCTTGCAGTATACTCTTTCACAATTATGTGTTCTGGCCAAAATTCTTTGCAGCATATGGTGCAAAAATCTTGATTCGAAACACTGATTTTAAAAGACGAAATGTTCCGATCATAAGCAAATTTGAATTTCTCCACCGTGAAATTGGCATTCGATTTGGCCTTGATATAGACCTTGACATCATCTGATGTTAAATCAGGGGGAAGCCTTGAAACAAATATTTGTTTTTTAGGTGGGACAGCAACAAATTTTTTAATTATATCCTCCACTGAGGCTGGTTTGGAAGACTCAGTCTCGGATAACTGAATATTTGGCTCTTTAGGTTTGATAGAGTTTTTTTTGTTGATTAACATCAACACTACTAACCACCAAAGGAACCGAAGGATCGGGATCAGATAACACAATATCCATGGGAGTTATTGGTATATCATCTAAGTATTCGATAATTTTAGTTGGAGGGACATGAAGATTTTTATTTACTTTATTTACTTTACCCTGCGGTATCGGAGCGTTTGGAGTATTTTCTGACATCACAGAGCCCGATAACTGCCCAACGTTGGCCATTTTACGCTTTGGAGAATCCTGAACGAGATTTTTCTCGCTAAGGTTTCTCTGAACCGATGAGAATTTTTCACACAGTTTATTCAACTGACAGAAAACGCCCTCTAAGCCAAGCTGAGTTCCTATAAAGCTTGCAATGTCTTTTTTTTTCTCCAAACATGACCAACACAGCCACTCTAAATTAGTATCCTTCATGAGGTCTGAGACACGGCCAGTAATGCCGGCACATTGCTCATGAGCAACATTTGTGCACATCCAGCAGCAGACAAAACCCATTTTTGAGTTAGCGCGGACTTGACAATTTGCATAGCAGCAGACAGACATTCCTATTTAATTTATTAAAAGGGAAGAAAAGTACAAATAAAAAATAAAAAAAATATCGCTGCAGAAAATTGTTATGATTAAAATACAGGTCCACCCTAAAGTGCAAATAGTAAAGCTACAAACAAAACTTACTTCACAGCTTCACAAACAAAAACGGCGCGAGCGCGACCACCGAAAGCAACAAGCAACGGAGAAGAGTTTGACCGCGACCAACACCAACACAAAAGAGCGCGTTAGAGTAAACGATCAAGAAACGGTTTAATGCACTGGGAGCGAAGCGCTTGAAAAAAAAAGAGAGAGAGAGAGAGTGAGCGTAAAAACACAAAAACAAAACAAAAGCAGGCGGCAGCAAGTTGAGCAAATTTTTCAGTATGCTGGACTGCAGTTTGTTGTTGTGTTTGGAATCACTTTAAAACAAATGCAAATTAAATTGTTAATTTACTGTCCACTTTGGGTTTAGGCAAACCGGCAAAACACAAAGTCACAAAACTATTAGTTCACACAAAGACGCGAAATTAATAGCAGAAATAAAACGCACAATAGTAAAAAAGCGAAGCGCATAAAAAAAACACGTCCGTTGCGATGCAAAGCGAATGACTGATATCGATCTTCTTCTTGATGTAACTGCTTGCTTACAAACTCATTATTACTGTTTATTCTTGAAATAATTTCATTGCTAACTTCGTTAACATCAAGTGTGGTTTCAAGTGTGTTCCTGTTTTAAGTGCATTGCCTTGCACACTTACAAGCAGGCAACAGTATGCATTGTTTTTTGTCAAAAGCAGCAACATAACAACCAACAAGAATGGAACTTATATAGAGTCGTCATGAGGCCAAATTCTGACTGCCAGTTGGAATAGGCAATCGTGGCGACACCTCTCTCACAAAGCGCTGCTGCTGCTTTTTTCTCTGCCAGCGCATTTCATGCCTGAGTATATCAAGTCATTCAGCTTGGCGACTGTTATACGCTTTTTCCCTCATAGCACAGCCAGCCAGCCATGCTCTGAGTATTTTGCTTGTATAAACATATGAGCGTGTCTACGTCACGCGTATTATCATTTTTTTTTATCATTTTTGCGACGTTGCCTTAGTGAAGCTATGCATTATACCCACATTCATATATATTTATATATGTTTGCTGTTTTGCTAGGATTTCTACTGATTTTTGTTATTTTGTTTGGGCTGGCTAGTGTTAGTGTGTAAGTGGTTTTGTATTTCTACATGACATATGTAATTGTATGCGTAGCATTTGCCATGGCATTCATTGACCTTTCTCTACTTATTATCAATTCAATTTGGTGCAGAATTTGTATTTTGCCTACAAAAACCTAAAAAGCAAACTTCCCAGGCAGCCAAATATCATATTTTGTGCTGATCGACCATTTGCAGTATCAGGCAAACAGCAATATAAACAAGCGTCAAACAAAATTTGCTTGCCGATCAGCAGCAAAATGTAAAATAGACACTAAGTCTAGGTTTTTGGTGAACATTGGCGATAAGCAGCAAAATGATATGAGTGTATGCAGCAAAATGTATATACATATATGACTATGTGAATGTATGTGAAACATTGGCCGACCCTTTATTTTAGTTCTTAGTTTATTTTCTTTCATTCTTTATTTTCTTATATTCCGAGTTTTCGGCAAATGAAATCGACATATGCACAACTAAATACACTTTCGCAGTTTGTGCGCATCGCTGCATAAGCGTATGGTAGTTGCGATGGCAAAATTGTTGGAAATGGTCATAGAGCTGAAAACATGATAGAGAATGCAAAACTGATATTTGCCTGCCTTGGAAGTTTTGTGTTTTCTTTTTACTCAAGCGCAGTCACATAGGCAGGAGAAGGGTGTTATGGGCGGGCAGGCGTTTGTCACTCGCCTGGGTTTTTTTGTTTAATAAATTTGTATTTTGGATATGAATGAAAACTGACCTGCCTTACGTATTTTGTGACCTTTTTATACCTGTCCTTCACCACCCACAAAAGACTTGCACATATTTTTTGTTCAAATGTGGTCAAAAAACCCTTTCGCTGCGATTAGGTACCTGTAAATAAAGGGGCGCAAGCTATTGCAGGTGCATTATGTGCCATTTAGGGAAATCATTTATGGGAAAGTTTTTCAACAAAAAAAGGGTTCCGGTACCATAAAGAGATTTTTAAAAGGGTATATAAGAGGGGATTAGAGCTGCTGCTGGTTCAGTTAACAAACTAAATCAGAAGAGTGCGGTATTGTTTTTATCAAAATTTACTGTGTAATTTTATTCTGTGAGTTCGTTATCAAAGCAAATAAATAATAAAAAAAAACACTGCGCGCATATGCAATGAGCATTTTGAGGACAAATACGTTGGAAGGAGATTTTTGAAGCCAGGAGCAGTGCCAAGCCTAAAACTGGAGGATAAGTCGAACGTTCCTGACGTCTACACATTTTGCGAAGACAGCGATGCAGAAGTCACTTGATATGGGGGAATTTTTAAATTTTAGTACTGAAAGACATAGTAAGAGTTGGGAAACATTAAATGAAACAATCAGTCCGACAAAAGATAGGGATTACAATTTATTTCTTTCTAAAGAGACAGTTGAAAACAATGAATTTTGTTCCAACTGCCTTACAAAGGAGAGAAACGAATTGTATTACAGAAACAAATATTGGAAAATGTCCGAGGCACTTAATGCTCAAAAAGTTAAAACTAAATATTTTAAGAGAAAGGTCCGAAAACTTCAATATTCGTTAAGACATCAAAAAATGCAAAAGAATAGGTTTTCGAAAGAATGTAAGTCTCGCCTTAACATTCTAAGAATAATTGATGGTAAAAAAAACATGTCACAAAATTCTAAATTATTTTGCAAAATGTTAATTAAAAATACTAAGATATGGGAAGAAGAAGAGAAAGTTATTGCACAGAGCATAAATTTCTATTCTTCAAGAACATACGATTTTATGCGGGACAGTTTAGAGATTCGTTTACCGTCAAAATCATCCTTGAGTAGGTGGGCTCCGATAAAACAAATGGTACCAGGGTTTAATGAGAAATTAACGCAATCATTGAAATCAATTTTTTAAAATATGAGCGATAAAAGTAGGCAGGCTGTGTTATTGTTTGATGAAGTTTCAATCAAAAAAGGCTTGCACTATAATTTAGTCCATGATGAAGTCGAAGGTTTTGTCGATGACGGTTTCGAAAAAACATCAGAGGTATGCAAGAATGTCTGTGTATTTATGATAAGGGGTCTATTCGACAGTTGGAAGTTTGTTTTGAGCTATTTTGCAAACTCAAAATATACAAATGCTTTAAAATTTAAAGAATTAATTGAGGCAAATATAAATGCCGCGCAAGATTTAGGTGTTTCTATTAGAGCAGTTGTGTGCGACCAGGGCGGGAATAACCGGGCGGCTTTCAGAAGACTGGGGGTTACAATTGAAAAGCCTTATTTTATAAAAAATTACAAAAAAATATTCCCACTACACGATGTTCCTCATTTATTCAAATGTATCCGTAATAATTTATTGAAACATACGATTAATACCCCCGACGGAACAGTGTCATGGAAAATAATTAAAAAATTATTTGAAATAGACAATAGCAATTCTTCAACTAAATTGTGTCCAAAACTTACCAAAAAGCATGTAGATCCTAATTCTTTCGAAAGGATGAGAGTTAAATATGCTACTCAAGTATTTAGCCATACAGTTTCTTCAGCAATTAAAACGTTAATTGATAGCGGGGCCTACGACGATTGTAAAGATGTTGCTCTTTCAACAGCTTTATTTATTGAAAAATTAAATAGACTTTTTGATTGCCTTAACAGCAGTAGTTTGAACAGTAGAAACCCTTATAAATCGGCATTGAAAAAAGATAGCATTGTAGAAAGGACTATTATATAAATTAGGGATTATTTGAAAGGTTGTAAATATTCGATAAGAGTAAGTTGCCTTGATGGTCTCATTCAATCTATAAATACAATAACACAGCTTTCGCAAGATATTTGGGATGAAAACTCAGATGTTTTCCTTATGATGTTAACGCGGTTAAATCAAGATGCATTGGAGAATTTATTTTACTTAATAAGAAGTAGGGGTGGTTCTAATTATAATCCAATGCTCTTTGAATTTAATGTTATTATTTCAAAAATGTTGTCAATGAAATTAATAACTTCAAAAACAACAAAAAGCAATTGTGAACCCGATGAGGACACCATGATTATTAATGTTATTGAAGAGACAGCACAAGAGCTTAGAAATGATGCAGTACTACATGGTGATGCAGTACAAGAGCGCGAAGAAGAATTGCCATGCCAAGTAGGTGGTCCGAACATAATAGAAAATGCTAATGTTGCATCTGATAGTATCCCTTCTGATTCGATAAGTTCAAGTAGTGAGAATGCTTTACGCTATTTTGCAGGATTTGTTTTATATAGGTCCCAACAAAAGTTTAATTGTGTCAACTGCCAAGCTCTATTTAAAGATGAGTTGGCAAATTGCGAAAATTCTGAACTTTTTTTATTTAACAAAAATTTTAAAACTATAAATAATAATTTAAAACTGAAAGCCCCTCAGGACGAATTTTTCGAGTTAATTAAAATTTTCTACGAAGTTTTTCATGGCATATTTCACAGAAGCCGACATATAAAGAATATTAAAGAATGCATTTATAATGAATGTATTAAACAAACTGATGGCAATGCAATATTTAGCAATTGGTTTTCCGAGTCCCATACCTGCAGACAACATAGGGAATACATATTAGATTATTTCTTGATAGTTTTGCTTAGGAAAAATACAATGTGGCTTTCGGATAAAGTACACGATACCGTTGACATAAAAAGTAGCCGAAGGACGAAAACTTTAAAAGCTTAATCCTCTGACAATAACTGACAAACGGAATTTTGATCTTTTACTTAAAAAAAAATATTTATTTTAAGAAAAAAAAACAAACAAAAGCTAGAATAAAAATCATAAAAATTATAAAAATCCAAAAAAAAAACACGAAAAAAAAAAACAACAAAAATATTAGCTACTTTATATAAACTGACTAAAACTAAATAAAAGTTGATAAAAACTTAATTTAATGGAGGATGGAAATGTCTTGAATATTGAAATAATAATTCGATATTCGAGCATTTCAAGCAGCTCACATACTTCCGGTGCCTTAAAAAGTACCAAGTATCCTCTGGGTAGCTCCAGCAAAAACTTGCATGGAGTGAGCTAAATGTGAGAAGGCGAATCAAAATTAAAATATTTATCAAAAAATTCAAAATAATAATAAAATAAAATTTTTTGTTTGAATTTTAAAATTGCTTATAATTACCAAAATTCATAAAAGTTAAGAAAGGTCAGGGATAGACAAAGCAAATGCTACGCATACAATTATACATATGTGTACATGTAGACATAGAGGCACACATACAATGATATGCGATCGGGCAGAAGAATAAAATCAAAAATTGTTACACAGCCTGAGTCCAAAGAAAACTAAAAGCATAAGCGAACGCATATTCATATATATATATATATTTTTATATGTATGTTGTTATTGATAAGTTCATGTGCTTTGTTATTTTACAGCTAGGACAACCAAAAGCGAAAAAGAAGCAAAATAAAAAGAAATGAAGACTTATGAAGAAATACGCTCATATGCATAAGCTTACATTGACGCTTGTTTATTTTGCTGTTTGCCTGATACTGCAAACGGTCGATCAGCACAAAATATGATATTTGGCTGCCTGGGAAGTTTGCTTTTTAGGTTTTTGTAGGCAAAATACAAATTCTGCACCAAATTGAATTGATAATAAGTAGAGAAAGGTCAATGAATGCCATGACAAATGCTACGCATACAATTACATATGTCATGTAGAAATACAAAACCACTTACACACTAACACTAGCCAGCCCAAACAAAATAACAAAAATCAGTAGAAATCCTAGCAAAACAGCAAACATATATAAATATATATGAATGTGGGTATAATGCATAGCTTCACTAAGGCAACGTCGCAAAAATGATAAAAAAAATGATAATACGCGTGACGTAGACACGCTCATATGTTTATACAAGCAAAATACTCAGAGCATGGCTGGCTGGCTGTGCTATGAGAGAAAAAGCGTATAACAGTCGCCAAGCTGAATGACTTGATATACTCAGGCATGAAATGCGCTGGCAGAGAAAAAAGCAGCAGCAGCGCTTTGTGAGAGAGGTGTCGCCACGATTGCCTATTCCAACTGGCAGTCAGAATTTGGCCTCATGACGACTCTATATAAGTTCCATTCTTGTTGATAACAACATTCAAGTGGGTTATTTGATCATACGATCTGGTGTCAAGGATGCGCCTGTTTAACGAGCAAGCCATAAACATTGAGCATAGTTATTGGGAAAATCAGTTTTGGCTATTTAACCATTTATTATTAGAGTCAAATACAGGCTAAGCCACAGCATGCATTGTTTTTTGTAAAGAGCAGTAACAGTAAAAACATTCAAGTGGATTATATTATCATACGATCTGGTGTCAATGATACGTTTAACGTGCAAGCCATAAACATTGAGCATAGTTATTGGGAAAATCAGTTTTGGCTATTTAACCATTTATTATTAGAGTCAAATACAGCCTAAGCCACAGCATGCATTGTTTTTTGTAAAGAGCAGTAACAATAAAAACATTCAAGTGGGTTATTTGATCATAGGAGCTGGTGTCAAGGATGCACACATGTGACATATACGTTGTCTGTAAGAAAGTCAGTACATACAAAAATAATTTTATTTTTTTTTTTTGTAAAGAGCAGTAACAATAACAACATTCATGTGGGTTATGTGGAGTTAGAGGGAGAGGGTGTTAGAGTGTGAAGGTGTAAGAGGGGGAAAAGGATAGTGGAGACAAGTGTCTATGAAAAGCAGATGAGAATGCTAATTGATTGGTCCCCTTCATCCTTAAGTTGAATACTATCATCCAATCATATAGGCTGGTCATTAAAATGTTTAGCGCCATCCCTTTCTAACCTTTGTTTTTATATATATCTGTTTTGAAAATTAGTCAAGTGCTAGAAAATCTTATATCCTGCACTGACTTCAAAATCAATAAAAGAGGCATTTTTGGTTAAATAAACGATCAGTTGCTCTCGAAGTTTTCAAGTGTGACTTTTTTTGAATTTGACCTCCGTGTTTTTCAAATGTTTTTGTTTTCGAGTTTAAAGCAAACCAAAAAAAAAAAAAAAAATATATATATATTAATATGTCGTCAAACGCGAATAAAAAATTTGTGTACACCACTGAGGTAGCGAACCTCTTAACAGAGATTTGCGGGGCTGATACAAACCCCCCAAAGGAAGTTAATTGGAGCGATGACAACAACGAACCCTGCGCCAACACCTACAGAAACACATGCTACAACACCAACTACAACAACGAACCCTTCGCCACACCCTACAACAATACACCCTACGCCGCTACCTACAACAACGAACCCTTCGCCACCACCTTCAACAACACATGCTACGCCGCAACCTACAACAACACAGCCTACGCCGCTACCTACAACAATACACCCTACGCCGTCACCTACAACAATATACCCTACGCCGCAACGTACAACAACACACCCTACGACACCACAGCCTACACCACCACCTACAACAATGCACCCTATACCGCCACCAACATCATCGCCGCCACCCCAATGCGACGACAAAGTGGTGTGACTCATGTAAGGTTAATGTACTTTTCTCAAAGTGGAATGGACATTTAAGGTCCAATACCCACAAAATGCGTATTTTTATACCTCTGAATAGTGCTGTTCAGCAGATTTCAGGATTTAAAAACCGAATTCTAGCATTATCGTTTGAGAATAGGATTGAGGAAATTCTTGATCCTCAAGAATTCCTCACTGATGCCTAATCAGGCGCTTATCCCAATAATAACCAATGTTTTGTCTTTACACACATCGTGTAAGATAAACTTTGAGTTATTTGCGGAATACATAAAATTCCAGCAAGACGAGATGGTGATGCAAGTCAAGTCGCATCAAACACCTATGTCTGTTCTAACTGCTGGAAGAAGTATAGAAGAAGTCTATAATCAGCATACTGAACTCATCCGAAAAAAAAAGGATGAATTCCAGGAAAAGGACAGCGGATGGACTATGTCCCAAATAATAAGACTGGAGTGCAATCTTAACAAATACACTCCTTTAAAAGTTTCAAATTATATTGAAACTCCAAAGGTGTTGAGAGTGAAAAAGGCGATTGTGAATGTACAAAACAACGATGAGTACCGTTTCAAATGGGCTTTAATATTAGCCCTGAAAGCCCCACGCAACACCAGCCATCCTGAAAGATGTTCGAGCTACAATGTGAATATTGACAACTCAAAAATCTTTGTAAGTGATACACTTACATTAGATTTTGGGGAGTTGGAGTTTCCGCTTACACTTTCACAAATTAAAGTGTTCGAAAGACGGAACTCAACTGTTAGTATCAACGTTTTTGGGTTCGATGAAGAAAAAGGAAAAGTGGTGGGCCCGCTATATTTAACGGAGGTCGAAAGGGAACGGCATATAAGTATATTGCTTTTGGAGAACGATGGTCGGGCGCATTTTGTGTGGATAAAAAGTTTATCAAGGTATGTAAAAAAAAAAAAAAAATTAATTTTCTTAATACTTAGTACTTACTAATACATTTTGTTTTGTTTTGTTTTAAAATTTACAGACTGGTTAGCTCAAAGGTGACCGGTAACGCGCATCAGCTTTTCTTTTGCAACACCTGCCTCAACTTCTCGCACAGCGAGAAATTATCGATGGAGCATCGGATGAATTGCGGAAAAATGGTTTCAACGCTTCCATCAATTGAAAAAGCAAGTCTTAAATTTAAGAATTTTAATCGTAGTTTAGATGTACCATTTGTAGTGTATGCAGACTTCGAATGCATACTAACCCCCCTCAATTCAAAAGTGAGTGAGAATGTTACAGCTACATCATTGCATGTGCCTATAGCATTATCATATTATGTTAAGTGCTTCTTTGACCCATCCTTAGACAAGTTTGTTTTAGAGACTGGTAAAGATGCAGGTGTCAAATTTGTCACATCTCTCGTCAGAGATGTAAGTGAAATTTACACGACCTACCTCTCTAATATTAAACCAATGACAATGAGTGCAGAGGAGGAAACCAGTTTTCAAAATGCAGTTAGTTGCCATATCTGCAAGAAAATTCTGGGAACCGACCGAGTGAGTGACCATTGTCATTTAACGGGTCAGTACAGGGGTCCAGCCCATAATGTTTGCAATATTAATTTTCAAATTGCACCTTTTGTTCCCGTTTTCTTTCACAATTTTTCGCGGTATGACTCCCATCTTTTCGTTAGGGATCTTAACAAAGTGGAGGGTGATTACAAAGTACTCCCACTGAATAAGGAGTTGTATATATCACTCTCCAAATTTACATTTATAGCGTCCCATGACAAAAATTTAGAAATTCGATTTTTGGATACGTTTCGCGTTATGGCAACCAGCTTAGATGCTTTAAGTAGTAATCTGAGTACTGAATGTTTTGAGAGCGTTTAGCGTTTTTATCCCTCTTAGGAGAAGTTTAACTTATTACGTAGAAAGGGAGTTTTTCCATACGAGTTTTTAGATTCGGAAAGCCGACTGTCCGAAACCTGTCTGCCTCCAAGGGAGAACTTCTTTAATAGTTTAACTAATAAGGAATGTTCGACTGAGGACTATTTACATGCACAACATGTATGGAAAGTTTTCAACTGCCAATCATTAAAAGAATATATGGAGCTTTACCTAAAATCAGATGTTCTTTTATTGACAGACGTTTTTCAAAATTCTCTAGATCCTGCACATAATTTCACCACACCCGGTCTGTCATGGCATGCTATGCTCAAAACAACTGAAATAGAGTTAAATCTGCTTACCGATATTGACATGTACAGGTTTATTCAAAGTGGAATTAGGGGTGGTTTGGTTCAGTGCTGTAAACGGTACTCCAAAGCCAATCATATGTATATGGATGCGTATGACGCAAGCAAACCATCCGAATATTTGATGCATTTGGATGCAAATAATTTGTATGGTTGGGCAATGTCTCAAAGTCTGCCATACACCGGTTTTCAGTGGATGAGTGACGTTGAGATTGCATCATTAGATGTAACTCAAATAGTAGGAAATTCTGAGTATGGCTACATTTTAGAAGTAGACCTTATATATCCTGATACCTTACATGATTATCATAATGATCAACCCTTTTGTCCGCTCAACCAAAAACCCACACCAGAAGCAAAGGTGTGTAAACTTGTTGCTGACCTTAGGTCAAAAACTAAATACCCAATTCATTACAAAAACCTTCAGCAATGTTTACGTAATGGTTTAAAAATGTCAAAAGTACATAGAGTTTTAAAATTTAAACAGGCAAATCTATTAAATACATTTGCAAATATGTAACCAAAAGGAGTGATATGGCTGTGATTGGAATTGGTGCAGAGAATTCCAATGATGAAGTTACCCAATACCAAATGGGCCGCTATGTCAGTAGTAATGAAGCAGTTTGGCAAATATTTTCTTTTCCTATTCATGAGAGACACCCTTCTGTTGTTCACTTAGCTGTGCATTTAGAAAATGGACAAAGAGTGTATTTCACAGCACAGAACGCAGTACAAAGAGCTGCTCAGCCACCATCTACTACATTAACCAGTTTTTTTGAGACATGCCAAAACGATGATTTCGCACAAACATTGCTATATTCTGAAATGCCAAAATATTATACCTGGAATCAATCCTCAAGGAGATTTATACGACGGAAACAAGGAAAACCAGTTCCAGGATATACAAATGTATATTCCACCGATGCGATTGGCCGGATTTATTCAGTACATCCAAGCAATGATGAATGTTTTTATTTACGACTGCTATTAGTCAATGTACGTGGCCCAACATCATTCTAACAGTTACGAACTGTTGATGGTGAATTGTGTGGATCCTACAAAGAAGCCTGTCAACGTTTGCAATTGCTTGAAAATGACGCTCATTGGGATCAAACTCTCAATGATGCTGTAATATCATCACACGCTCATCAAATACGAACATTGTTTTCTATAATCATATCTACATGCTTCCCATCAAACCCAATTGATTTGTGGATCAAGTACAAAGATTATATGTGTGAATTTATTTTGTATCAAATACGGAATAGAATGGGAAATCCAAATATACAAATCAGTGAAGAAATTTACAATGAAGCATTGATTTCAATTGAGAACATGTGCTTGATAATGTCAAACAAACTATTAATTCAATTAGGCCTGACCGCGCCCAATCGTCCAATGCATGACGCTTTTAACCAAGAGATGCATCGAGAAAAACTGTATGATCTCAACGCTTTGAAAGAATTAATTCAAACAAATCTTCCACTGTTAAATGAACAACAGAAGTATGTATTTGAAACTCTTATGAAAGTAACAAATGATGAAACTGGAGGGATTTACTTCTTAGATGCACCTGGTGGTACAGGAAAAACTTTTTTGATTTCATTAATATTAGCAACAATTCGCTCACAAAATAAAATTGCACTTGCACTCGCTTCGTCGGGAATCGCAGCACCTTTGCTTGAAGGTGGTCGAACAGCCCATTCAGCACTAAAATTGCCATTAAATATGCAAAGCAATGAAACTCCAACCTGCAACGTTTCGAAGAACTCTGCAATGGCAAAGGTTTTGCAGCAATGTAAATTGATTGTTTGGGATGAATGCACGATGGCACATAAAAAATCTTTGGAGGCTTTAGACAGAACCTTAAAAGATCTACGGAGCAATAATAACCGACATTGCCAGTGATTCCACGATCAACGTCAGCTGATGAACTCAATGCATGTCTAAAGTCCTCCAATTTGTGGAAACATGTCAAAGTAATTCATTTAAGCAAGAATATGCGTGTCGAATTGCAAAATGACCAATCTGGAAACATATTCTCTAAACAACTCATTGACATTGGTAATGGCAAATTTCCTATAGACATGTTCACTGGCTGCATTAACTTTCCTCAAAGTTTTTGTCAGTTAACTCGATCAAAAGATGAACTTATTCAGAAGGTGTTTCCAGATGTTTCTCAAAATTACAGAAACCATGATTGGTTGAGCGAACGAGCTATACTGGCTGCAAAAAACATAGATGTAAATGAATTAAATTTCAAAATTCAAGAACAAATTACAGGCGAATTCAGGATATATAAATCAGTTGATTCGGCTACTAATCAAGATGATGTAGTCAACTATCCACCGGAATTTTTAAACTCGCCGGATTTGCCAGGATTGCCACCTCACAATCTTCAATTAAAGGTTGGATCGGTGGTTATAATGTTGCGAAATATCAACCAACCGCGTCTTTGCAACGGTACACGGTTAGCGATAAAAAAATTACTAAACAATGTGATAGAAGCAACTATACTCAAAGGAAAGTATAAAGGAGAAGATGTTCTCATACCGCGCATCCCAATGATTTCGACTGATGTGCCATTTGAGTTTAAACGACTACAGTTTCCAGTGCGGCTTGCTTTTGCTATGACTATAAACAAGTCCCAGGGGCAATCATTAAGTGTTTGTGGTATTAATCTAGAAAACCCATGTTTCTCACATGGTCAATTGTATGTTGCCTGTTCCCGTGTTGGAAAACCATCAGATTTGTTTATCTATGCGCCAGGTAATCAAACAAAAAACATCGTATACCACAAAGCACTACAATGATAGTAATAATAATTATGATTCACATGATTAACAATAAAGCGATTACTTACTTTTAAATCCTTATATATGTTTTATTTAATTATTTTTTATTCACAACGCCCTATCACCAGGGTGACGGTTCTGTTCAGGAGAATTTTTTAAAATACGCAGGCAAAAAAAATGCAAAATTACAAGTCTTTTTGACAGGACGAAGTCTGTCGGGTCAGCAAGTAATGATATAAAATAAAATGAGTTAATAAAAAAACATTTTATATATGATAAAAAAATTTATTCTTTATATTTAAAAAAATGTACCTAATTTTATAAAATTTGTTAAACCTGAAAATAATAATTGTTAGGTAAAAAAAAAAAAATAAAATAAAATAAATAAATAAAAAGTCAAGCGAAATATGTTTTAAAATAAAAAAATTGTTTTTATTAAATATTTTCGAGGCCTAAGTCCAATAACGGTGATGGCGTCCGCTCATCCCGGCTATAAGTCGGAGTGCTCTGCTGATGCTCTCGGTTTCCTATACGGTGCATCGAAAGGAGCTGGAGACGTTAGCTTGATTACCCACCGGGCCATTCCAGGAAACCGACGACGGCATCTCCGGTTTTTACCCTGGTTAACCAGATCGTAAAAGTCCATCGGTGCCGGCATCCTCTCCGGCACACCAATGAGCTGCACTAATGGCTTCGGGATAACCCAGCCTATGAGGGTGTTCCTCTGAACACTGCTAGTCTTCAATTTATTTTGACGCGTTGTGGTCTTGGTCATTTTGTTTTGTTTTGTTTTTCTCTTTATTGTTGTGTGTTTTCTCAAAGGAGACAAGTTTGACTGAATGAGCTCTGTTCTGGACTGCTTTATATATCCATCAGAACACACCACCCGCTGCAAATTATCCTGCTTACCCTTAAAAAAAAAAAAAAAAAAAAAAAAAAATGGCTAAAGAAATAAAAAAAAAGAGATGTGGCACATATGTGTTTATAGTACATCCAACAACGAACCCTTCGCCACCACCTTCAACAACAATAACTACATCGCCACCTACAACAACGAACCCTTCGCCAACACCTACAACAACGAACCCTTCGCCACACCCTACGCCGCTACCTACAACAACGAACCCTTCGCCACCACCTACAACAACAATAACTACACCGCCACCTACAACAACGAACCCTTCACCACACCCTTCAACAATACATGCTACGCCGCCACCTACAACAATACACCATTCGCCACCACATACAACAACACAGCCTACGGTACCACCTACAACAACACAACCTACGCCGCTACCTACAACAATACACCCTACGCCGTCACCTACAATAATACACCCTACGCCGCCACATACAATGACACAGCCTACGACGCCACCTACAACAACACAGCCTACACCACCACCTACAACAATACACCTTACGCCACCACCAACATCATTGCCGCCACCCCCAATGCGACGAGAAAGTGGTGTGACTCATGTAAGGTTAATGTACTTTTTTCAAAGTGGAATGGACATTTACGGTCCAGTATCCACAAAATGCGTGTTTTTATACCTCTGAATAGTGCTGTTAAGCAGATATCAGGTGGGTTTAAAAACTGCATCCTCACCTTCCCCAACACGCCCTTCAACACTACATACATCAACACGACCAGCAACGCCACCTACACCAACACACCTATCGCCACCACATACACCAACACACCCATTGCTACCACCTCCAACAACACACACTCCACCGCCACATACAACAACAACACAGCATACACCACCACCGGCAATAATACACCCTTCAACACCACCAACATCTTCGCCGCAACCCCCAAACCGACGACAAAGTGGTGCAACACATGTAAGGTATATGTGCTTTTTTCAAAGTGGAATGGACACTTACGGTCCAGTATCCACAAAATGCGCGTTTTCATACCCCTAAATAGTGCTGTGAAGCAGATTTCAGGTGGATTTAAAAACCGCATTCTTACGTTATCGTTTGAGAATAGGCGTGAGGAAATTCTTGATCCTCAAGAATTCCTCACTGATGCCTAATCAGGCGCTTATCCCAATAATAACCAATGTTTTGTCTTTACACACATCGTGTAAGATAAACTTTGAGTTATTTGCGGAATACATTAAATTCCAACAAGACGAGATGGTGATGCAACTCAAGTCGCATCAAACACCTATGTCTGTTCTAACTGCTGGAAAAAATATAGAAGAAATCTATAATCAGCATGCTGAACTCATCCGACAAAAAATGGATGAGTTCCAGGAAAGGGACAGCGGATGGACAATGTCCCAAATATTAAGACTGGAGTGCAATCTTAACAAATACACTTCACTTAAAGTTTCAAATTATATTGAAACTCCAAAGGTGCTGAGGGCTAAAAAGGCGATTGTAAATGTGCAAAACCAGGATAAATATTGTTTTAAATGGGCTTTAATATCAGCCCTGAAAGCCCCACTCAACACCAGCCTTCCTCAGAGATCTTCGAGTTATAATTTGAATATTAATAGGTCAAGAATCGATGTAAGTGATGCACTTACATTAGATTTTGAGGAGCTGGAGTTTCCGCTTCCGCTTACACAAATCAAAGTGTTCGAATGACGGAACTCCACTATTAGTATCAACGTTTTTGGGTTCGACGAAGAAAAAGGAAAAGTGGTGGGCCCGCTGTATTTAACGGAGATCGAAAGGGAACGGCATATAAGTTTATTGCTTTTGGAGAGCGATGGACGGGCGCATTTTGTGTGGATAAAAAGTTTATCAAGGTATGTAAAAATTTCAATTTTCTTAATACTTAGTACTTACTATTAAATTTTGTTTTGTTTTTTTTTTTTTTTTTTTTAATTCACAGACTGGTTAGCTCACAGGTGACCGGTAACGAGCATCACCTTTTCTTTTGCAAGACCTGTCTCAACTTCTCCCACAACGAGAAGTTATCTTTGGAGCACCGGATGAATTGTGGCAAGATGGTTTCTACGCTACCATCCATTGAAAAAGCAAGTCTTAAATTTAAGAATTTTAATCGTAGTTTAGATGTACCATTTGTAGTGTATGCAGACTTCGAGTGCATACTAACCCCCCTCAACTCGAAAGTGAGCGAAAATGTTACAGCTACATCATTGCATGTACCTATAGCATTCTCGTACTACATTAAGTGCTCCTTTGACTCATCCTTAGACAAGTTTGTTTTAGAGACTGGTAAAGATGCAGGTGTCAAATTTGTCACATCTCTCTCTGCTTACTGATATTGACATGTATAGGTTTATTCAAAGTGGAATAAGGGGTGGTTTGGTTCAGTGCTGTAAACGGTACTCTAAAGCCAATCATATGTATATGGATGCGTATGACGCAAGCAAACCATCCGAGTACTTGATGTATTTGGATGCAAATAATTTATATGGTTGGGCAATGTCTCAAAGTCTACCATACACCGGTTTTCAGTGGATGAGTGACGTTGAGATTGCATCATTAGATGTAACTCAAATAGTAGGAAATTCTGAGTATGGCTACATTTTAGAAGTAGACCTTATATATCCTGAAACCTTACATGACTATCATAATGATCTACCCTTTTGTCCGCTTAACCAAAAACCCACACCAGAAGCAAAGGTGTGTAAACTTGTTGCTGACCTTAGGTCAAAAACTAAATACCCAATTCATTACAAAAACCTTCAGCAATGTTTACGTAATGGTTTAAAAATGTCAAAAGTACATAGAGTTTTAAAATTTAAACAGGCTCCTTGGCTAAAAAAGTATATTGATCTAAACACTTCCCATAGAACTTTAGCGAAGAATAATTTTGAAAAGGACTTTTTTAAACTGTTAAATAACGCAGTCTATGGGAAAACAATGGAGAACGTTGAAAAACGTAAAGATGTAAAAATTGTTACTTCGTGGGAAACCACGTCATGCAATCGTTTAGGTGCACGTTCGCTTATTGCAAAGGCTAGTTTTCACAGCTCTGCGCAATTTGCTGAAGACATGTATGCTATTCAAATGCAGCGGCTCCATAATGTTTATGATAAGCCAATGTACTTAGGGTTTACAGTCTTAGAACTCTCCAAATGGCAGATGTACGATTTTCATTACGATTATATTAAACCTAAATTCCAGGAAAAAGTCACATTGAATTATATGGATACAGACTCGTTCATATATTCAATACAGACAAAAGACTTTTATGCAGATATTGCTGAAGACGTAGAAATGAAGTTTGACACGTCTGAATACCCTGAGGAGTTAGCAAAGTTATACGGGATAAAAAGGTGTAATAAAAAGGTCTTGGGTATGATGAAGGATGAGAACTGTGGCAAACGAATGTTAGAGTTTGTTGGTCTCAGAGCGAAAATGTATTCACTGTCTCTTGAGGGGGGTGGATGCATTAAAAAATCAAAGGGTGTAAAGAAGTCTGCATTAGATAAGCTTACTATAAATAGCTATAAAGAATGTCTTTTTAATAATAAAATATTTAATGATGAAATGATGTTGTTTAGATCTAAGATCCACAACTTGTATACACATAAGATAAGAAAAACTACTTTAAGCTCTAATGACGATAAAAGAAAAATAAGGTCTGACGGTATAAATACCTATGCCTGGGGTCATTATAAAATTGAATCCCAAACAGCTTGAATGTACCTGTATTATGAATAAAAACTGTAAAAAATAAAATAAAAATTATCTATATCTAGCTAACACACACACACACACACTCACACACAAGAGAAAAATAAAAAACATGTGATAAAATACATTGCACATACAATCTTTATTTAAAAAAATAAAAAAATAAAATAAATATATAATCTATAAATAATAATAAGAAAAACTGTAAAAATAAAAGACTTGTAAAAACTGTAAAAAAAAAGACCTTTATACCCTATAAAACCTGAAAATCCTGTAAATAATAATAAGAAAACCTGTGAAAAAAAAACCTTTATACCCTATAAAACCTGAAAATCCTGTAAATAATAATAAGAAAACCTGTGAAAAAAAAAAACCTTATACTTATAAATCAAAAACAAAGACCTTTATACCCTATAAAACCCTTAAAACCTGTAAATAATTAATAATAATAAATAAAAAAAAAAAGTATCTTATTTTATAAAATTTGTTAAACCTGAAAATAATAATAATTGTTAGGTAAAAAACAAACAAAAAATAAATAAATAAATAAAAAATCAATCGAAAATATTTTTTTTAAAAAATTGTTTTTATTACATTTAAAATTTTTATTTTTTTATATATATTATAAATTATTTAAAAATTCATCGCTGTTCATCTCGTTGAGCATACCCTCCAGTGAATCCATCGAATGAAACAATTCATTCCTCTCCAGTGTGGGAGGACTGTACCTCAACTCTGTGAGGCCTAAGTCCGAGAACGGTGATGTTGATCGCTCATCCCGGTAAATCGGAGTGATCACCATCGAATTCTCCATCGGTGCTCTTGTTTTTCTGTACGGTGCGTTGAAAGGAGCTGGAGACGTTAGCCTTATTAGCCACCGGGCCATTCCAGGAAACCGGCGGCGACGGCGTCTCCAGGTTACCCCCTGGTTAACCGGATCGTAGACGTCTATTGGTTCCGGCATCCTCTCCGGCGCACCAACGAGCTGTACTACCGGCTTCGGGATAACCCAGCCTATGAGGGTGTTCCTCTGAACACTGCTATTTTTCTGTTTACTTTGACGCTTTGTGGCCTTGGTCATTTTTATTGTTTTTTGTTGTTGTTATGATCAATGTTTATTCTCAAAGGAGCGAGTTTGACTGAATGAGCTCTGTTCTGGACTGCTTTATATATCCATCAGAATACACCACCCGCAGCGAATTATCCTGCTTACCCTTAAATCAAAACCGAAAAAAAAGATATGTGACACATATGTGTTTATAATACATCCTTTTTATCTATCCAAGAGTTTTGCTCATTCGAGAACCCTAACCATTTAACTAGCACTCGACTGTTTCTTCGTTCTATTATTTTTTCAACGAGAAATACATGTGGACATTTTGTTTTTTGTAGTTCCTCTTTGTAAAATCCGCCTTTTACTTCGGTACCCTGATAGTCTCTCAATATGTAGGTAGTAGGATTTGTATTTGTATTTTTTTAATTTGGAAAATTTCCGTTGTCCAGTTTGGGGTATATCCTTTCTCAAATAAATGTTTATGTTTACTTATACGCACATGGTCATTTACTGCGAATTTGCTACCACTAAAGATTTTTAAGTGACTGTATACAGTATTTAATAACATCTTTTCGTTTGAGGAATTTACTTTTATTGGTATCGTTTTAATGGTTCTATGATATTGATTATTGTACTCTTTAATCAACTGCTTATACATTTCGATCCAATTATAAGTTCCATTAAAGCTAAACTCTCTCCACATCATTTCCTTTAAAGTCCTATTAAAACGCTCAACAATCGATGCCTTAAGAACACTATAACTTGAATAGTGATTAATGTTGAACTTTTTACACAAGTTTTTGAAATCAGTGTTAAAAAATTCTTTGCCATCATCCGTTTGTAAATTCTTGGGAATTCTCTTCCCTTTAAAAACGCTCGCGAATGCTTTTGTAACTTCTTTTCCACATTTGGTTTTCAAAGCTACTCCCCACGCATATTTGGAAAACGTATCAATGATTGTCAATAGAAATCGATATCCTTGATTAGATGAGGAGAACTTTCCCATTTCCACTAGGTCTGCCTGCCAATGGTCATCAATCCCTTTCATTACAACTCTTCTTCGTTTAAACTTTTTACTTGCAGGAGCATGTAATTCTTTCACTAATTCCCGTTTACTCATATTGAAATAAAGTACATCGCCTTGAATCAGGTTTTATTTTATCTTTTTTTTTTTTTTTTAAATATTTTTTTTTTATTTATTTATTTTTACTTTATAAAGTAGTACGAGGTTGTTGGTGACGTCTTTTTGTATTATATCGAGGGAAAATGTTGGAGATCCACACATTTTTCTTAAAAAAGGTTGTCCACATTTTCAACACAGGTGTCTTCTCTATCAATATCGTGACACATACTGTCCATATACACTTCCAAGATTCTGAACTCATGTTTCTAAGTTTAGTAATAAACAAAAAAAGCTAGAACCATCCGTAATGGGAGTCAATCAGCTTTTAACAAGCACTGATAAATAACATTTACTTATATAGCATTTTTAATTAACTTTCATGTCCTAAAATTTTATTTTGTAGGGTAAATGCATCTCATCTACTCTTATTATTTCTTTTTTTAAATGTGAGGATGAAGGTGTAATAATAGACTTAAAAATGGTTTCCTCAATAGACCCAATCGCAAATGTATAATTATTAAGTTTTTCTTCTAAATTTTCTATCCTCTTTTAAGCGTCGGTAATATTCTTTTTTAATAAATCAACTTTGGGATTTCTTTGTTTTAATGATAATAGTGAAATTGTGTTAGATATATCATTTTTCGCTTGATTTATCAATTAATCAACGTATTCTTTTGTAGCCAAGTCATTCGCATCCTTCGGTTGTATACAACATATGACTCTATTTTTCCGGATATTCAAATTCCCGTCTTCGTCAATGAGAAAACCCACTAGTCTTTTCCTATTTCTGTTTAAATACTCAAAATGCTCTTAATCGTTTAAATAATGCCCAAACTTATCAATTGACATAATAAATCAACGTTAATTTAATTTTTATATGGATATTTAATGGTTACGCTTTCTTGGCGTGCAAATGGTCCCTTTTTATACTCGATACCGAAGGTAAAGAGTATATTGGGTTTGTGCAATGTCCGTCATGGTGTCTGTCCGTCTGTCCGTCTGTCTGTCTGTCCGTCCTTCCGTCTGTCCGTCTGTATGAACGCAACTTTTTTCCACACCCTTCAAGCTAGAGACTTGAAACTTTCCAATTCTCTTTATCTATGGGATAGTAAATTAAAGTGTCAAGATTGGGGTTCTACGATAACTGGGGGGCTGGCAAATCGATAAATTCGATAACTCAAAAACGATAAATCCGCATATTTCACACACCCTTACAGCTAGAACTACCAAATTTGGTATGAAGATAGCTACTAGCAACCCCCAAAAAACTGCATCAAAAATTTTGGAGCCACGCCCCCTTATTCCGCCCCCAGCCCCCTCGCATTTTAAAGTCAAAAAAGCCTATTTCTCCCACAATTTTTGAGCTAGAGCCACCAAATTTAGTGCCAAGATAGGTGATGATGACCCCACAAAAACTGCATCAAAAGTTTGGATGCCACGCCCACCAATACCGCCCTAGCCACCCCCAGGTGCCCCAACTCTTCGTCAAAAACGAGAATGTGTGTATCTTCCAGATTTGTGGAGCTAGAGCCACCAAATTTGGTAAGAAGATAGCTGGTAATGAACCCCAAAAAACCGCATCAAAGTTTTGGAGTCTCGCCCACCCATTCCGCCCCCAGCCCCCCCGCATTTTAAAATCAGAAAAGCCTATATCTCCCACAGTTTTTGAGCTAGAGCCACCAAATTTGGTGCCAAGATAGGCGATGATGACCCCCCAAAAACTGCATCAAAAGCTTGGATGCCACGCCCACCAATAACACCCTAGCTGCCCCCAGCTGCCCCAACGCTTCGTCAAAAACGAGGAATGCGCGTATCTTCCAGAGTTGTGGAGCTAGAGCCACCAAATTTGAGAGGAAGATAGCTTGCAACGACCCCCAAAAAACTGCATCAAAGTTTTGGAGCCACGCGCACCCCTTCCACCCCCTTTCCCACCTTTTACAAACTTTGAGCTATAGTCACCAAATTTTGTATGAAGGCAGCAATTGACATTCCACATAGATCTGCATCAAAAATTTGGATGCCACGCCCACCCATACCGCCCCCAGCCCCCCTTTCAACAGATCTTACAAACTTTCAGCTAGAGTCACCAAATTTGGAAGGAAGATAGTTGGTGGCATCCCCATCTGCAACGGAGAATCTTTAAGGCAGCGTACACCCCTGCCCCATCCGTACCCCTTTGCAATCAGGCCTCTTTTTACCTGTTTTAATACTGGTATCGAGTATGCCGCAGTCGGTTGCGTCCGACTGCAACGTTTCCACTTGTTATAAATAGTTATTGATGTTTCATCGGTCTCTGATTTCACAATTGGTTTTTTTTCTTGCAAGTGGTTGAATACAAATTCATTAGTATTTTTTATACTTGAAACAAGCTCACTGCTAACTTCATTTACATTGTCTATTAGCTTAGTTATTTCATCCATTTTACTTTCCAGATCTTTTAGCTTGTTATTTCTTTTCTCTACTAACTGGGAAATAAATGCCGCTTGACTTTTTTTCAAATCGAATACTTTAGCATCGACGTATTCTTTTATTACCAAATCATCATTATTTATGGGGTTGATTGAATTTTTGATACGTTTGTTTTGAGCATTTAGATTACCATCCTCATCAATGTGAATCCCACTTACAGTTTTAATTCCCCTTTTTAACTGCTCCGAGCGTTCTTTATCGTTGGAGAAATGACCAAACTTGTCAAGAGACATATTAATAATAAGAATATTTAATTTTTGCAGACCATATTTATTAGAATATTATGTTTGCCTCTCGCAACTCTTCAATTATCGATACAATTTCATTATTATGACTAGTGTTACCAGCTGCCTGTGAGGCTATCAAAAGCTTAAGTCTATCAACAATTTCATTTGGATTATCCCAGTATACATAATTTGGTTTATGTTTGTTGAGCATCATAAGAGTTCCGCCTTTATGTGTGGATTTTTTATTATTCAAAGGTGTAGACATTGCACTTGGCTCAACAACTTTCGGGAAGAGTTTTTTTATTATTTCAGTATACTTTCTGGAGCGATTACCCTTTAGTGCTTCATTAGGCTTATGATTTTTCCTATGAGCATTTGTTTTTAATAAGATTCCTGATAAGCATCCAGGTCCATTTGGTTATATTCATGTGGATTTTTTAAAAATATTAAAGAATACAATCCAGGAGTAAGATTCCACTTTTCACCCGTTTCCAGTTCAAGTCTTTTGAAGTTAACGTTTATTTTAGAGCTACCTAATTTAGTTTCTCCTTTATTTTTAGTTGGTCCAAATGCTTTATCTAGCTGTCCCTCTCGCTCTAACTCATCTAGACTGAGATTATAACTTTCATTACTTACTACATTTACTGATTATAATCTTTATTGTCTACTGTAACAGGGTTAATATAGCTTTGTTCACTCGGTATATGTGATTTATGGAATGATTGTTTTTCATCAATTTCCTCATCTATTGCGTCATAAAATTCACTAGTATTATTTCCATTCTCTGCCACCTCATTTACACTTCTATCTTTTCTTCCTTTTTGATTCGGTAGTATGGCCTAATTTCTTTATTTCCTTTAATCATCTTTTGAGTGGTTCTGTAATCGGTTTAAATGTTTCCTCCAACTGATATTCATCCGCAGCTTTACCCAATTTAATACTTCGAAATTTTCTTTTCAATGCGTTTCTTGTTTTTGTTAGTTCCTTTAGTATACGCTCATTCATTTTAATATATTTATGTTAGTAAACCAATAAACTTGATCAGCGAGAGTAAAAGAGGGTGGTTTAAATAATAGGTTGTTGTTTACTGTTATATGTTATGGATTTCAGAAATAGGTTGTTATTTTGCTGTTATTTGTGTTATTTTTCATAAACAGCTTGTTGTTGTTTTGCTGTTATTTATGTTTTCAGAAACAGTGTTTTTTTGTTATTTGTTGTTATTTTCATAAACAGCTTGTTGCTGTTTTGCTGTTATTTTTTATGTTTTTGGTTTTCAAGAAACAGGGGGCTTGCTATATGTGAACTAATCAGATACTCCAAACAAACTGAGATAGTTTAAGACAATATTTATATATATATACTCAAAAATGATAAATTTTGTTTTTTCTTCTTTATTAAACCATTTAAATGTAAAGTATTTATTTTGATTGACATAAAACTTATTAAAAAAAAGATTTTGGGGTGAGCATTAAAAACTTAAGACATAAGTGACCGCAGTTAAAAGTACCAAATCGTTGTACTTGATTATAATTGTATTGAATGTTCTCGCCCAAATATCTTATAAGTTCTATAGGGGGTGGCAATTTTCCAAAACTATCAAAATATCTGCATTCCTCATCCGCCTTATAGTAAGCTACCCAATGAGTTCCACCTCCAGTTGACGAGTCCAAATTAACTATACCGCATTCTCTTTTTCTGGCATGTTTCGGTAAGGAGTTTCTCATATAAACCCCTCTAAAATGTGGGATATGTTTGCGTGCGAAGTTTATAATATCAATGTTCGAAAGCGGTTTATTGGGCAGCTCATTCATAAAAAATTAATTTTTTTATTTGTGGTTATACCAAAACCTTTTTGATACGGTTTTAAATAGAGACCACTACCTAAAGCAATGGCTTCCATTTTTCTATTATGACGTTTATTCTCTTCTAGCTCTTTTTTAGCATTCTTAGCATTATTAATGCTTTTAGCAATAGCTGCTCCACCAGATGCCATTCCTCCTAATGCACTGAGCGCTGTCAAGATTGGCACAAGTGGTAAAAAACCTCAAATTTTAGGAACGTTGATTACTCTAGGAATAACAACTGTATTTTTCTTATTTCCAATGGTCTTCGACAAAGCTTTCGAGCTACCTTAATCGCAGCTTGAATGCCAAGTGGTTTTTCTTTCTTTAACACTCGGGTTGCGTCTCGAACGATATTCATAAATTTTTTCTTGTTTTTACATGACTTTTGTTTCTTTTGTTTTTGTGGGAGGCCCATACCAAATTTTTTCTTTGCTTTCATTGCGTTTGTAACGAAATATGCAGAAGATTTTTCACCGAGAGTACTATCAGATGCTTTTACACGCTCCCACGCTCTTTCAGCTAGTATGTGTCAGCTTTATGACGATTTTCCAGATCTTTATATTTAGAATAGGCAATATCGTGTTCTCTACAAGCGGCATCCAAGGGATTTATTCCTTTGTCTCCACGTTCTAAACGTGTTTTAAGCTTTGTACCTGGACCACAAAACTGATATCCCGGTATGTGTAGCTCAACTGGTAGGGAGTTTATTACTTTATTAAGAATACCTCTGCCTAGATAGAGGGATGGTTTCTTACTAAATGATTTATAAAAGCATAGCACCATTTTATTTGATGTTTATTCTTCAATGAGGTTTTGTTAAGTAACGATCTATTTAAAAGAGTTGCATTAATATGCGTTTATTAAAACAAAAAACTGATATAGAAGTAAAAAATATCGATTACAAAAATGGTGATGTCAAACAACTTAGACATAGTAGTTTGTTACCTAATTCAATAAGAGCTCTAATTGTCGGACCTTCAAATTGTGGAAAAACCAATGTAATGATTAGTTTGATTGAAAGTCCTAACGGATTAAAATTCGAGAATATTTACTTATATTCAAAGTCATTATATCAACCTAAATATGAATACCTACAAACTCTTATAAGGCCAATAAAAGGAATGGGTTATTTTACGTTTTCTGAGAATGAAAATGTTGTTGCACCAAGCGATGCCAAAAAGAACTCTATAATGATTTTCGATGACGTAGCATGTGAAAAACAGGATAGTATTCGGGCATACTTCTGCATGGGTAGACATAATAGTATAGATGCGTTCTATTTGTGTCAAACGTATACACGCATCCCGAAGCATCTTGTGCGTGACAATGCAAATCTAATTATTATGTTTAAACAGGATGAAGTAAATATGAAACATGTGTACCAAGACCATGTGGGCGTAGACATGAAGCTTGATTCATTTAAGAAAATTTGTCAATTTTGTTGGAGTGAAAAATATGGATTTTTATTAATAAGTAAAGATGATCCACTTGAAAATGGACGTTATAGAAGGGGGTTTGCTGATTTTATTCAAATTTAAAATAAAATAAAATAAAAGAAACTAATATTTTTAATTAATTTATCAATAATCTCTCAGAATGGCAACAACACTAACGTTAACGGGTAACAGCTCGATTTTAATGGCAAATTATCATCCACCCATAGAGTTAAGTGGAAGTTATGAGTGTGCACTAATTGATTTCCATATGTACAACTCGATTCCAAATGTGGACCATGATAATAATTTATTCCATATTGGAGAGCATATTTTCAAGATACCTGTGGGATCATATGAGCTTAGTGACATAAGTGAAATTATTAACGAGAAAATGAAGGAAATAGAGCCAAATAAATTAAAGCACCCTCTAATCGAGAGCAATAATAATACCCTTCAAGTAGAGATTTCATCTAAAGAAGATCCAATATATTTTAACAAAGATCGTTCTATTGGTCAACTATTTGGATTTAATAAAAAAGAACTAAAACATCCTGAAAGTTAATACGATTCGTTTGGACTGTAATATTGTTAGCGGATCATATGTAAATGAGGTGTCAAGTCATGCACTACATGAATTTGCACTCAATGTTCCACCAGGCTATAAATTGAGTGAGAAACCAAATAATCTTATTTATTTACCAGTTAACACGAGAGAGATTCAGTCGTTAATAATACGGATTACTGATCAGAACGGAGACTTGGTTAATTTAAGAAAAGAGGCTGTAACACTTCGTTTACACTTGAGGCGACGAGAATGATTATTTATAATAAAAATGTGTGCTATCCGCCCCCAGCGAACACTTTAGGTTCCACTTCAGAGGGATACAGGTCGACGAAAAAAGTACTTACAGCTGAGAACAAATTATTTTTAAAATCTTTGGGTCTAAAAATAAGAACATAATGAGTAGTGTATTGAATGTTCGAGAGAAAGCCTATTCGGATGAGAGTATAATCAAGAAAGAATATCACAGTTATTCTCCTTATCTACAAACATTTAAAAGCAATGATGAAGTTAGAATTACTATTCAGAATCAGGACTTATATGTGTTACCTTGTGAGAGTTTTATTAATGTCGAGGGCACAATTTGTTTGGCAGATAACTCAGTGGCTAAAGATGGGAAACTTAAAAACAATTGTATGAGTTATCTCTTTGATGAGGTTCGATATGAGTTAAATGGAATTGAAATTGATCGTACTCGATTTGTTGGTATTTCAACAACCTTAAAAAACTATGCTTCCTTAAACAAAACGGAGAGCTGTATGCTAGAGAATTCTGGTTGGTTCAATGGAGATGATAGAGAGTTGGCAAATGGATATTTTAATTTTTCTATCCCTCTTAAATACTTACTTGGATTTGCTGAAGATTATAACAAGGTTTTATTAAATTGTAAACATGAATTAATATTACTCATGACTAAAAATATGGATGATGTGTATCACAGTAAAATTGCAACTAAGGAGTATAAATTAAATATTTCTAACATTATATGGAAAATACCACATGTAACTCTAAGCGATGAGAAGAAATTGCAAATGTTTAGTTTAACTAAGACTGGAGGTTCACTTCCACTTGCATTCCGCAGTTGGGATTGTTACCTGAATCCAACATTGCCAGAAGGTACACAACATGTTTGGAACGTTAAGCTTGCAGCTAATACAGAACGCCCCCGATTTGCAATAATAGCTTTTGTAGTGGATGATAAACTAAATCATAATCATTTGAGGAACTTAAAAGTGTACCTTAACTCGGAGAACTTTCCGTACGATGATATGAATATAAATTTTAAGCGAGAACGATATGCAAGTTTGTATGATATGTATACAGGATTTCAAGCAAGCTACTATATGAAGGAATCTGAACCATTACTAACACCCAAAGAGTTTAAAGAGAAAGCACCAATGGTTGTTGTAGACTTGTCTCATCAGAATGAAACAGTTAAAACGGGGCCAATCGCTGTAAGAGTTTCAATCGATCTCGACAGTGTTAGTGTAAGGAATACTAAGGTATATTGTCTGCTTATGCATGATCGATTGGTAGAGCATTCACCTTTGACTGGATTAGTTCAACGCATCGTTTAAAACCAATTTAATAGAGAATAAAGTTGTGTTTGATATTCATTCAAATTTATAATTTAAAATATTATGTATCCCCCTCTTAATTAATAAATAAAAAAACATGATGAAATTTATAAAAAATAAATAAAAAAAATATTTTATTTTATTCAAGTATACTAGTATAAATATTTTCATTTACAGATACCTCAAACTGAGAGTTTTCTAATATTATAAATAACTTAAATAAATTTTTAGTGCAAAGTCAATGCCTAAAATATCATGGTCATTCTAATTTTATGTTTAGTTTGAAATTTAAAAAAAAAAAAAAAAGATGGCTAAAGAAATAAAAAAAAGAGAGATAGCAATACTTTAATCTAACCATTTCACAAGAATGTTATACTTAATAAAATATAAATGCATCGAGGAAAGTGAAAAAAAAACCTTAAAGTCAGTCTTAAATAAACGTTTGTTGAGTAAACTATAAAAAAATGGAGCAGATTTCTGGTATTGGATTTAAAGCAATTGTGAAGAAAATCGATGGTTTTTTAAAGGAGTTTGGGGAAATGATTTTTCCCGGACATCATGAATTGCTTGTGGAATATCGTGAATTTTTCTTGGGATATGAAAACTGTCAACTAATAAATTCCAAATATGGCGATCATCTTTCTGCGTGCAGCTGGTCATATGATCTATCAACAGAGGGAGTTGATACATGTGGTTGCTTTCACTACAGTATGCGTCTGACAAGACTAGAACGTTTAATTACAAAATATAGAAATTTAAACAAAAGAATGAACAAAAAACGTTTAAGTCAATAAGGAATCAAATGTTTAAATGCTAGATTTAGAAATAAATATGTAATATCTTATATATGTAGATATATTTCATTGAAAATAAAAATAATAATATAAAATAAACTCTACAACTTAAACCAAAATGCCTCTTTTATGATTTTGAAGTCAGTGCAGGATATAAGATTTACTAGCACTTGACTAATATTCAAAGCAGATATATATATAAAAACAAAGGTTAGAGAGGGATGACGCTAAACATTTAAATGTCAAGCCTATATGATTGGAGGATAGTATTCAACTTAAGGATGAAGTGGACCAATGAATTAGCAGTCTCATCTGCTTTTCATTGACACTTGTCACCTCTATCCTTTTCCCCCTCTTACACCTTCACACTCTAACACCCTCTCCCTCTAACACCACATAACCCACATAAATGTTGTTATTGTTACTGCTTTTGACAAAAATCAATGCATGTACTGACTTTCTTACAAACAACGTACGTGTCACAAGTGTGCATCCTTGACACCAGATCGTATGATCAAATAACCCACTTGAATGTTGTTATTTTGCTGCTTTTGACAAAAAACAATGCATGCTGTGGCTTAGCCTGTATTTGACTCTAATAATAAATGGTTAAATAGCCAAAACTGATTTTCCCAATAACTATGCTCAATGTTTATGGCTTGCTCGTTAAACAGGCGCATCCTTGACATCAGATCCTAAGATCATATAACCCACTTGAATGTTTTTATGTTGCTGCTTTTGACAAAAATCAATGCATACTGTTGCCTGCTTGTATGTGTACAAGGCAATGCACTTAAAACAGGAATGCACTTGAGACTAGATTCTATGATCACTGATTCTCAAGTGGGTAATAAAAGTGTAAAAAAGGGATCGATGATTCTCAAGTGGGGTAATAAATTATGATTGGGGGTAATAAAAGTAACAGCTACATCCTGTTCCAGAACCGGCAGTTCCCTACTACTATCGTAGAATGCTCCGATCGGGATGACATTTCACAGTGAACAAACCCGACATGATCTAAGCAATCTGTGAAAGTTTCATCAAGATCGGTTCAGCAGTTTGGCCAGAAATCGTGTTGAAACAGACAGACGGACAGAAGGACAGACGGACAGACAGACGGACAGACGGAAATCAATTCCTGAGCGCGTCCTGATCATTTTGATATATAGTTTATGGGGTCTCCCATCATTTCTTTAAGGCGTTACAGATTCATGACAAAGTCAATATACCCTGTGAAGGGTATAATTACACCGGTCGCGCGTGCCTGATCACCAAGGGTTATGTGTGTGTTTTTTTGTGCTTTAGCACAAAAGCAATTCATCTGGAAGCGACAACGGACCTCACTACAGAGAAATTTTTGGCGGCCTTCTCCCGATTCGTAGCACGGCGTGGGTGTCCGCAACAGATGTACTCGGACAACGGTAAAACTTTCATCGGGGCGGAGAAAACGCTATCGCGCGACTTTATGGAAGCGATAAGGACTGGTGTTGTTTTAAAATACACCCATCAAAACCTCTCCTGGCATTTCAACCCACCCGGCGCTCCACATGTGGGGGGCCTATGGGTGAAGAGTTTCAAAACTCTTTTCTATTAGGCCACATCCACGTTCAAATACATTTTTGAAGAGCTCTTGACGCTTTTGGCCAAGATTGAAGCCTGCCCCAATTTTAGGCCAATCTTTCCGATGTCCGAAGATCCTACGGAATTCCTGGCCTTAACACCAGGCCATTTCCTAATAGGTGCCCCCCTCGTTTCTGTAATCGAACCAGAAATCCATGAAAAGGCCACTTCTATTCTGAACCGCTGGCAACGTTTAAATGCTCTTCACCAACAATTCTGCTTCCGTTGGAAGGAGGAATACCTCAAAGAGCTCCATAAGCGAACCAAGTGGCAATCACCTGAACCAAACTTGCGAGTTGGTGACATGGTCGTTGTGAAGGAAGACAGCCTGCCGACAAACGAGTGGCGCCTTGGTCGAATAACTCTGACCGTACCGGTCCAGTGACTACAAGGTCCGCGTGTTAGATGTGCTCACGATTCGTGGCACCATCCGTACGCCAATTACAAAGCTAATCCTACTTCCAATCGAAGATAACATTCTTGAACCATCCGCGTCCCAAGACTCACAAAATTGACAATTCATCCTATTAAGAACAATTGTACTGTGCTGTCCAATTTACTCCATGTTATCTGTCAATGCTCAATGTATGAAATTATTTATACTAACGGTTCTCTTTTTTATAGCAAAAAAACGCCATCTCACAGATCGACGCACCATGACCGCCCTATCGGTACCAATTCCTTCTGATGTAGGGTGTGCAGAGGAGTGCACTACGAAAGTGCCAGCGCTTCTTACGCCTCACGGCCGAGAAGCGCCTCCGAGAAGTACTTGTTAACAAGTATAGCCCCAACTGCCTGGCGCGCCAGCACTCCGGGCAATCCTGCCGCAGCGCGGGCAAAGGGTCTGCGAAAAGGACTACAACACGCTACTCTATTTTAAGGATATCCGACCAAGAACGAACAGCTGGTCGTCGATCATCTTAGCCTTGCCAGCGAATTCCAAGTGCGCCTCAGCAAGGTCCCCCCCCCCACCACCCCATTCTATCCGAACGTCGCTGGCCACACTGATGCAGCATAATGAAATAAGCGATCTGCCGACGCACAGTGGGGCCATTTGAGTTTTTTCATATCAAAAATCATAACTTTTGAACCAAATGAGATAATCGAACAATTTAAAAAGCATATGATAGATAATTAATCAACCTATAAAATGAGCGTTTGAAATGAATTCTACGATTTTTCTGTGCCTATTTATGGGTATGCAAAGTTGAAATTTGTGGAAAACACAACTTTACGGGAAGGAAAAAATATATTTTTTAAATTTTTTGATTTTTATTGTTTCGTTTTAATGGTTTTTATAATCTAAAATTAATATTAAAATAATTAGAAATAATTTTTTTTGTTTATTTTTTTTTATTTTATGAAATTTTTGTAAAATATTCATCACAATCCGTAAAAGATGGTATATCTAAAAGAGAAATCATCTCTGAACTATAAGTATTTTCTAATTCTTTTCGTGACTTAACATGCCTCAGTGATGAAATTAGTGGATCTGAAGATGCTGCTAACATGTTGAAGAGGTCCTCATTTTGTCTCACCCTTGAAGCTTTGAAAGTGTTTAGCAATCTGTATTTTTTATAAAACTTATTAAGGGACTCTTGTGCTTCTTCAGAGAGCTCTCCAATTGGCAAAGACTGATACTCAATTATATCCTTGCCATGCGCCAATATTTTATGGACTGTCGGGGTCAACTTTTTCTGCGGATATAATTCTGCTAAAAGTGATGCTGTTTTTGAAGCATATTCTCCATATTTCGCAAAATGAACTTTTCCTTGCAGTTCAAAACATTTAAGATCGTTCCCAATCTCTTAACGATTTGATTGTTGATTCCAGTGATTCGAGTTACAGCCTCATCATTTTCAAAAAATCTCCTCGAAGTGTTTCCATCGTTTGAGTTTCCGTATCCGTACTTGGGGCAGTCTACTTTAAGTCCAACTTGTTTGAAAAACGCATCCTGTATTCGCTTCTTTCTGATATTTTCCTTATCTTTGTTTGATGTGTTTTCGTCAAAGTTTTCAACCTCTTGTGGAAGCGTATACGCTAATTTTAACAAGAACTCCATACATCTTATTCTTGCGTGCAATGGTGAGATCCCAAATTCATAATTCTCTTCATTTGTAGAATCATTTAAATCGTCGAAGTTTTTTTGCGTCTTTTTGCAAATTGGGCATGACAAAGTTGACCTTGTGCTTGTCAGTTCGTTGATTATAGTTTTTTTTTTTTCAATATATAGTCTAATCTATTATCTGATATATACCGTTTGGATTAAGGGTTCAAGAAAAGAGTTAGCTTTCATGCCTAACAAATTTACCTATTGTTTGTATAAGTCCAGGTCAATAAGGTCAATTTATGCAATTTGGGTACTTGGCACGTGTCCGAATAAGATTTGTGCCTACCTGAATGGGATGTGTGACTAGTTGTACGCCAACGCAATTCCTGTATTCGGTGCGTACCTGGTAATTTATTTGTATATCCTGTAACTGCACCTGAATTTAGGGACCAGGATTTGACAAATGATCTCAGGTAAGCATTACAGAATGAAAAACAAAAGTCAAGTATCTTCACAATAACGAACGTAACAACAACAACAAAAATGGGTTTTCACGGTTATATATCATAAATTGCCCAAAAATGCATGCAACACATTTTTTTCCTATGACTTTTCACTTTTTTTTACATTTTAATAAAAAGGGCAAAAACGGGCACATGAAACTTTTTGCATTTAATAGAGGAATAATCAAAGAAATTAATTTAAAAAAATAGCCGATATAATGTGATATAATTTTTTTTTATTTTCCATCAAAGTTGAGAAATAGTGAAAGAGTGGATAGTTGGTAAATATTGAATTGCCTGGCCAAACGCAAAGCAAACAGTATAATTTTTTTTTATTCTTTTCTTAATAAATAGATCTATCAATAGAACCAAAAATAATGACGATCCGTAACTTAGTTTTTGAGATATTGTATCTCAAAGCCGACCAAATTACCTTAAAATTGTGATTTTTATGTAACACAAAAAATCAGACAACTTTGAAAAGCTATATCTTCTAAACAAAAAATCCGGTTACATTATGGATTGCAGATTTGAAATCGCTGGAAAATTTCCTATACAGTAGGTTCATTCAATATTTTTTAGAGGCACATGCAATTTTTGATTTTTGACACTTGACTTGTTCTACGGGCGCCACTGTGCGACGGCCCTGGTGAAGCTTGAGGTCGGAGCGAAACGTTTCGACATTCGCGTTCTGATCGACCCGTGCAGTCCCACAAGCCGCATCGCCACATCCTTGGAAACGGCTTTCGGGCTATCCGTCACCCGTGTAGGTGTGAAGGGTGTCTGCAAGGTGATCCTTCGGTCACCAGTGACGGAATTCAACCGGGAGATCCTGCTCCACTTCGACCCCAAGCTTGGATGCCGCACCCCATTGCGCACCATCTCCACTGACTCTGACCAGTTTAAAAGCATTGTTCTGGCCGACGGTCGTTGGAACAATCCCTCGACAATTTGCTTGGCGCTCGGAGCTGACGTGTATCCTCACGTCATCCTAAACGGCGTCATACCAAGCGCCAACGGTCTAGCTATGGCCCAGAATTCCGTGTTTGGCTGGATTCTCTCCGGGACATGTGCCCAGTGACTTTTATTTGCAATATATTGCAAGGGGGTAGGATGTTTATGACAGAATTCATGGTTCTTCGAATTGTTCGGAAATATGTAATTTGCGCAGAGCCATGAATCTTGCCGTTCAACTCCAATTATTTTAAGCTATATCTGTAACTCTATTACCATTACAACCTACAAACATAAATACACATACAAGTACTCTACCACAAACTACAATAAAAACCTGCTACAAAACTCCAAACTAAACCACGTTTGCATTATTATCTTGGAACCACTCCTCTACAATCAGCTTTTCAAAATAGAATTCAACAAGTTTTGGTTTCAGCCAATTGTCTATCAACGTAATTCGGCATCTCAATTTTCTCATTATTAATATAGTTAAGCAAAGAGTTTTGTAATACATCAAAACTTTTTTTATTTTCACTCAGAATATATGTATGCTCTTAACTCAGCATCTATATTTTCGATAAGCGATTACAAAAAGTTTTTTGCTTCATTAGTAAAAGAACGATTTCGACTATTATTTCATTGGGGTCATCCCCATATATATAATTTGATTTATTTGTATTAAGTTTCATAACACCACTTCCCGTCAATAGTGCTTGAGTTGGCTGTGATGGTGATACAGTGTGTGGTGTAGATGGAACTGTGGATATAGAGCTCTAGTTGTTAAAGATGTCCTGGGGAAAAGAGCTTTAATTATATTTAAATATTTTTTAGAGCGATTGCCCTTTATTTGACCTTCAAGCCTATTCTGGTTTCTATGAGCATTTGTTATAAATAAAATATTCTTATAATTTGCTAGCTCCTCCTTATTATAATTGTGTGGGTCTTTCTCGTAAATTAAAGAATATAAGCCAGAAGTTAGCGGCCCTTTTTCACCACTCTCCAAGATAAATTCACCGTTTAATATGTTTATTTTAGAATTCCCTAACCGCACATCATCATTACAATCTTTATACGGACCATACGCCTTATCAAGTATCTTTCTTCAAGTTAGTTCACTTAGATTGAGTGTTTTTCCTAAACCATCATTTTTGTCTTGCTGCAGCTTTTGAGAATAAGTGTCATTAAGAGATTTGCTGCTCATGTATCTACCCATAGTAGCATCAGCGAATTCATCATCATCATCATCATCATCACCACCAGCAACGCTACTATCGCTTTTATCAGTGACTACGGATTCTTTAAAGAGTCGGGTATTTAATCAATTTTTATACCCTTAACCCATAAAATGGGTAAATAAGGGTATAATGGTTTTGTGCAAAAGTATGTAACAGGCAGAAGGAAGCATCTCCGACCCTATAAAGTATATATATTCTTGATCAGCATCAATAGCCGAGTCGATTTAGCCATGTCCGTCTGTCCGTCTGTCCGTCTGTATGAACGCGTGGATCTCAGAGACTACAAAAGCTAGAGACTTCAGATTTTGTATATAAGTTCTCCTATACCATGAGCAGAACAAGTTTGCTTCAAATTATCGATAACTATTCTGGTTTCCGATATACACATAATATCGATAACAAAATCGAATTTGGAAAATCTAAAAATGAGGGTTGAAAGAATGGGTAACGATAGAGCTTTTCTGAAAATTTCGTCCAAATCGGTTAAGAAACACCGGAGATATCTAATTTTATCGATTGAAGTTAAGTCAGTATACCAAAGACTTATATAAATTTAATATATTTATTGCAACTGGGTTCAGGGTATCTTCTAGTCGGGCTCTCCCGACTAGAGCTTTCTTACTTGTTAGTTTCAGCTTTTGGTGTACGTGTTTTTGATGGCGATCGCCACTTTATATCTTTTTATTTTTTAACTTCTAACAAATGATTATTTAATATTTCATTTTTACTAGCAAACTTTTCTAATGGTGTTGTTATTGGCTTCAATGATTCTTCTAGATGTAAATCTGTTTCAGCTTTTCCTAATTTGATACTCCGAAATTTTCTCTTCAAAACATTTATAGTTTGAATAATAAAAAATGTGAATTTTTTTTTATTTATTTTATTTTAATTGGGTAATATTGGGTGTTAAATTTATTTTTAAAAACGAGTTTTGATTTGGGAGAATTATCTTTGTAACACTGCTCCAAGCTTGCATGCGGCTGCTGCTGCTGCTGCTGCTGAAACAGATCATCTACCAGAGCAACCATCTGGGGCTGCTGCTGCGCCTCATCTAGCAGAACAGCCACTTGTGACTGCGGCATTTCATGCAAAGTCATATGCTGCTGCTCCTGCTCCTGGCGCTCCTGACGCTGCTGACGGCGTTGTGGCTGCTTCAATGATGATAATGTGAAATGGTCCATTTTGTTTCCTTTTTGTATAATTTTATTGCTGCTGCATGAGTAGACTGGTTTAGTTTCTGCTTAGGCTCGCCCTTTTTACCAATAAATGGCCAACATATTTATGCGGGCAATTTTTTCTTCTTTAGTATGCTGCTTATCGGAACTATTTAAAAAAAAAAAAAAAAAAAAACATTTATTTAACTGTTTTTTCCCTCCGGTGTAGTTTAATAAAACTCAGAACACTATTTTATTTAAATTATATAAACATTATTTTTCCTCACTCAAGTTCATAAGAATGCGATAATTTGATTCTTCGCGTCCTCTGACGTTAACGTAATCTCGTAGAGGGCCAACATCTTCATCATATGTATTCAATGACTGATAGTTCCCAATAAATTTGGGGATCAGTTCCACATCTCCAGCACCAAACTCCCCCTCATCAAAAAATGGGAAATATGTTCTGTATCTTTTTAATTCAATGGAACGAGAGGCGCTTTCATAGCTCGTACCAACTGCCGTAATACATCCTCCATGTACAGAAATAGCAACATGCTGACACTGACCGAATGTAAAAGAGAGTGGAACTGAAAATGGTTGTGCTTCCCCACGTCTTAAAGAGAAAAGAAGAGTTTTTAATCCATCTGCAGGTTTAGCATAGACCTGAAGCAGAGGTGCTATGGCTTGCAGCTGAATAATTCGAAAGTCTTTCCAACCACCATGACAAGTACAGAACTTATGGTTTAGACCAATTCGCTGCTTCCAAAACATGTTGTGTGCAGGTGTGTGTGTGTGTGAAAATGTACTACTCGTATGTAATTATATTATTATGTAGAGAGAGTGTGCTCACATGCAAACTCATTAAAAATCAATGAAGCATTAAAAACTTTAAACATAATTGACCGCAATTATAGCTCTGGAAAGTTTGAGTACGATGATAATTGTATTCTATATATATATACCCAGATAACGTATGACTTCTATATGTGGTTGTAAATTCCCAAAACTATCAAAATAATTTATTTCATCAATGCAAATAAATAAATCAGAATTTTAATATAAGCTACTCATTGTGTGCCGCCGCCCCCTGATGAATCTGGATTTATAACCCTACATTCAATCCTCCACTGATCTTTTTTCTTAGGTAAGAAATCCCTCATAAATACACCTCTAAAATTCGGTATGTTCTTACGAGCGAATTTCAAAACATCAATATTTGAGAGAGGTCAATTGGGTAGCTGTTTTAAAAGTTCTTTGTCTGTGATGCTGCAGTAGTAATACCATAACCCTTGCGATATGGTCGAAGATAAAGTCCCTTTCCTAATGCAAAGGCCTCCGTCTTTCGATTGTTCTCCTCAAGTTGTTCTACAGCATTTTTTGCGTTTGATATTGTTTTTGCAATGCTCGAACCGCCAGAGGCAAGCCCACCAAGCGCCTCTAATGCTGATAAAATGCCAACCAGCGGTAAGAAGCCGCCAATCTTGGGTACGCTTATTATTCGAGGAGCTACTATAGTACTCTTTTTGCCTTTGTACCAATTGACTTGTTTATTGCTTAATGTGCTATTTTAATTGCGCTATCAATATCAGCGGCTTCTTCATTTTTAATGCCTTGGAAGCTGCTCTCAGAATCTGAGTGAATTTTCTCCTTTTTGCGCAAGATGAAGTATTTGCTTTCATTGCGTTTGTAAAGAACCAGGTGGCAGCCTTCTCCCCCACACTACTATCTCCAGCCGATACTCGCTCCCACGCTCTCTCTGATAATTGTGTGTCTGCTATATGACGCGTATCAAGCTCTTTGTTTTGCGAATAAGCGATATCGTGCTCTCTGCAAGCAGCATCCAATGCATTTATGCCCTTGCCACCGCGTTCTAAGCGCTTCTTTAGTTTGGTGCCTGGACCGCAGAATTGATAGCCAGGTAAATGTAGCTCGATGGGTAAACTGTTAATAAGACCATCCACTAGACAACCACCTCTAGAATGATAGGCTTTCAGTTTACGACTGATATTTTTATAAAACTGTAGAGGCATTTTTATTTGAAACTCAGTCTATGCTCCTTTATTGATAACTGTGGAGGTAGTGGAGGAGTCGAACGCATTAAATATGCAACTTAAGAAACAAAAAACCAATATTGAGGTTAATAATATTAATTCGTCATCAAATGTCGATAGTTCTATTAGACATAGCGTACTGCTTCCTAACTCAATTAGGCCCAATATTTCAATGTCCGGTTAAATTTTCGTTTAGCTAACTGCCGCATTATTTTGCTGGTCGAGTTAAAACAGTTTGGTTGTCTCAAAGCCAAAATAACCTTTCATCGATAAGTAACTATCGCCTTAACAGCGTTGCCACATATATACACAGCGTTGCCATTTATAGCGAGCGGCTCAGCTGTTTTTTGTTATTGTTTTGGTCGGTGACTGGCAAATTTTGCATATTTTAAATATATAAAGTATAAAATTAAAATGATCACGCCTGATTGCAAACGGTTCCGTAGGAAAAACTTTTCGCTTTCTGAGGAGCATTTGTTGGTGGAACTAGTGGAGTCGAATCAGCATATTTTAGAGTGCAAGAAGAGCGACGCCGTTACGTGGAAGCAGAAGGACGAAGCCTGGCAGAAACTTGCTGCTCAGTTCACTGCGCAAACTGGTGTTAGTCGTTCGTGGAAAGCCTTGAAGGACAAATATGCTGTGCGATGCCATTTTTCTTTAATAACAAAATAAGTATACAATTCAAGGGACAGCTGTTTGCTTTATCGATGATTCTTATCGATATATCGTGACTTCAACGCGCTATAAATTTTAACCGACACCCAGCCTTCCGGCTAGTTTGTTTCTCATATACTCCTAACCGAACATTGAACAACTCAAATTCGACTAAACTTAGAATAAGTTGACTAACCGGACATTGAAATATTGGGCATTAGGGGGCTAATTGTTGGGCCGACTAACTGTGGTAAAAAGAGTTTAATGCTTGGTTTGATTAAAAGTCCCAATGGATTAAAATTACGGAATATTTATCTTTATTCAAAATCGTTATACCATGTTAATGTTGCCTGTGAAAAGCAGAATAATATACGAGCGTACTTTTCAATAACATTGATTCATTTTACTTGTGTCAGACCTATACCCGCATCCCCAAACATCTTGTACGTGATAATGCAAACCTAATAATAGTGTTTAAACAAGATAAATTAAATATGAAACATATTTATCAGGATCATGTGGATGTTGATATGGATTTTGATACTTTTATGAAAATATATCGAATGTTTTGGAGGAATAAATACGGCTTTCTCACTATAAGCAAGGATGATGATCTAGACAATGGACGATAAAGACTAAGCTTGTTATAGTCGGCGATGGGCTATCGATGGTTGTGGTTGTTGACGAGGGGTGGCGAGTCGTGCTGGCATCCGATACCGATTGTCTGACTGCGTGATTGGGGGAATAGCCTAGAAAGAAGAAGAGGCCGTGAGTAGGCAGAAAATTGCAGCGGCAGCGAAAAGTGCGCCGATAAGAAAAAAATTATAAAGTGCAAGTGGAAGAAAATATAGTGATTTGTGAGGCGCTGGCAGCAAAGCAGGTATGAGCAAGTGAATAAGCGGTGAGAAGCGAAGGGTTTAATAGAAGTGTTCGTTTTATAGCAGCAGAGCGAGACGCCCACCACTTGCGAGTTCTGCAAGGCCGAGGGAAGGAACCAGACCACCGGACGAGGATTGGCCAACCCGTCTGGGTGGTCTTCAAGTTTGTTTGGCTTTATAGTCTTTGCCCATAGCTCCCCATTACCCGCATTTACTTTGCGCCAAAGCGCAACAGTTGCGTCAGCGCAAAAATTGCAGCGCACACACACACCCACATACGTACACCCTAAGCCGCCGCCACAAGCACAGTGGGCCTCAACATCGCAGCCCAGCAGCAGCTGCAGAAATAATTATTTAAATATTTATTTACGCCCGCCCCAATTATTATTTAATCCTTATTATTTATTTATTTAGTATGATTTAATTTATAATTTATTTATTATTTATATATATTTATATTCTTTCTTTGTTTTCCGTTTATTGTCTATTTTGTTTTTCGTTTACTAGTTTTTGTTTATGTTCGTATTTATTTAATTATTTTCATTTTTCCTTTTTATGATTTATATAAAGTAAATTTATTTATTAAGAGAAAAAATGTTAAAACTAATATATAAATAAATAATTGTTATTAGTGTTTATGTAAACATGTGTGAGTAGAGATTTATGTGTGGGTGGGATGAAGATGTGCTGATGTCGGGGTAAGTTGTTGTTGTTGTCGTGTAATATGTTCAGGGAGTCGGCCACATGGTTTTATAAGGCCAATTCATAGGTAGGGAGGGCACGCATTGGGGTAAATATTAACACCTGTTTACCTTATATATCCTAAATTGTCCGATCGCGAAAATAATGCCTGTAAAGTAGCTGCAAGTCCGATAGTTGTTTTGTTTTCGTAAAATTATAAATTTTTGTTAACCCGGCTAACGCTGTATCGAGGTCGTATCCATCCCTGGGTAACCGATTTGCTAGCTGGCTATCGATACAGTGTTGGGAAAATCAAGCCGGATCATAACAAGTGGCGCCCAATGAAAACCCAATAATAGGAAGCTAGTGAAGTCGCAGTACATGTTAAATTTATTGTGTTAGTCTACAGATTGTGTTAGTTTGCTAGTTTTAACTCTTTGTATAGCTGCAAGACCACAGCGAGGTTGTATGCCTGAGCTGATGCGGAAGCAACTAGTAGAGGGGGGGGAAACAGGTAACTGACCGCACAGCCACACCACATCCTTTAGGGCCTGAGCCATCCCAGCGTGGACCACCATGTCCTGCTGTAGCGCAGCCCAGTGAACTGGGGGATAGTAGGTAGATGTAAATTTTTGAATATATGTAGTTAATTGTTTCTTACCGTATATGTGTACATGTGTCTAGGCTAATGGTCCATGTCATGTCCTTCAGGACCGGCATAGTGTTTCCAGTCAGTCCATGTCCATGTATAGCGAGTAGTTTCAACTGTGATATAGGAATAGGACAATTTTAGGATTAGGACCAATGTAAAAACACACAACACTTACCGTAACCGTATCATGTACCGTGTTTCGTCTCACCCCATTTGTATATGTGTACGTAATTACCCGAAAGGAAATATATATAGAGTTAGTTAAACAAAGAAAGGGAATGCGTAAGGAATCCAAGTACGTTCAGGAACATAGAAAAGTTAGGCGTAGTGAGGAGTTCAATCAAAGTAGAGGGGCTGAATTAATGGCTCCCACTACTCGTTCAACATCTCAGACACAAACTGCCAAGTCTAGCATTGCATCCGACAGTAATCTGCCACCAGAGGATATGGATATATCGGACGCAGGAGCAGTAGGCGGGAACGCGGATCCCGACAGCCTAGGAGCAGTGCCAAAGCGGAGTTCATCAACAATGCCACATCAGCAACAAGCTACACCGGACTTACACAGCGAACTGAGAGCGGCAATCAACTCAGCTTTGTCGGAGGCTCACAAAACATTCCAGGCTGTCGTGACCACCGGAATGGTTGAAATGCAGGCCCAAAACAAGCGCGATATGCTAGAATACATGCAATCAATAAGGGATAGCAGCCTGTATCAGCAACTAGCGAGTGCAAAGGAAGCTCCGAAGACACTGCGCCCACCGCCCGATTTCAACACAGTGCCACCGCGGAAGCCACCAGCAGCACAGGGCCACTGGTATGACAACCGAACTCTAGAGTCCGAGCAGCGGGAACAGGCGGAGCACTGGCGGGCCGGAGCACGGAACGAGGGTCAGCCAAGGGGTGATCGGGACACGCAGAGGCCATATTACACAGCGGAGTCTAGACCTGAGGCGCTCCCGATGCGCAGATGGGGTCTCGTCTTTGATGCCAGCCCATCTGGAATGCCAGTTGGCGAATTTATTTTCAGACTAGACCATCTGAGGCAGACTTACCAGGTGCCGTGGACGGATGTCCTGCGGGATTTTCACACTGTGGTCGAGGGACGAGCCAAGGATTGGTACTGGATGTTCCTCAGGACGAGTGGAACAACAGACTGGCCAAATCTGCGATACGCGTTGAAGCAGCGCTTCCAGACGCGCAGGTCCAATTTTGAGCGCGAGCAGGAGCTTCGCGAGCGTAGGCAAAAGGCAGGAGAGGGCATCGACGACTATTTGCAGGCCATGTTTGCTCTCAGATCGAGGCTCGAGATACCCGTCAGCGATCACGACCTGATCAAGATCGTGAAGGTGAACATCCGGGACGGGATTTCACGGGTCATCTATCCGATGTGGATCACTGACCTGGAGAGGCTGAGAGAAGAATGCCATGACGCAGAGAAGATGCTGTCATCCCGTTGGTCGAGGAGCCAAACCACGGCAGAGCCGGTCGGTCAGCGTAGGGACCGATACCAAGTGAACGAGGCATTTCTCGAGGAGGAGGAAGCCACTGCAGAGGTTGCACCAGATGTGGCAGTAGAAGCGCTGTACAGGCCCAAAGGCGGCAGCGGCGATAGCAACGCGCTTACGTGCTGGAACTGTGCTCAGCGAGGGCATACATTTTGGGAGTGCGAGGCCACAGTGCGCAATGTATTTTGTTACAAATGCGGATTGCCCGGAGTAGTACTGCCGAAGTGTCCAAAATGTCGGACGGGAAACGGGCGGCTGAGTGTGACACAGGCAGAGGAGTCACGCTCAACGATGTTGCCGAAGAGCCACTAAGACACTCTCCACAATGCATGTTAGATATAAGGACTAGGGATAAGGATTGCATGATAATTAAGGACATAGTCAGGAGAGCCAACAGCGAACACTTACCGAGGCCCAAGTGGTCGACACGACCGCCGTTGGAAGAGCGCGAGGCCGCGTACAAAGAAGCTAGAGCCCGGATCTTTACCGAAGAGGACGACTCAAAACGGAGCCAGCGCTCACCAGTTTCACGGAGGCAGAGGAGGCCCACATTACGCAGTAGGGAGCGCAAAAGCGTTTGCGAGGCGATTGGATCGGTGCTCAAGGGCGACGATCGAGCTTTTGCCGAAGTACAGATCCAAGGTCATGCAGTAAAGGGTCTAGTGGACACCGGGGCGACCGTAAGCTTGTTAGGCGCAGGGGCAGTGGAGCTCATCGAAAAGCTAGGGTTAGCGTGGCGCCCTCAAAGGTCTAAGGTGCGAGCCGCAGGAGGTGCGAGCTACTCGGTGTTGGGTAAGATTCTTGTCCCGATCCAATACAAGAAGGAGACGCACAAGATGACGCTGTATGTGTGCCCCGCACTTGTCCAGAATTTGTACCTGGGTATCGACTTCTGGAAGAAGTTTCGCCTGGCACCCGAGATCGTAGGAGTCGAGTCGCTTGAACAGGTGGAGTCGGAATTTGTGACTAAGGGAGAGCCGGTCGAACCACACAAGTTGAATGCCGAGCAGCAGGAGCAGCTAGAGGCGATCAAGGCTGAATTCCTGGCGTTCGAGCAGCGAGGATTAGGTAAGACCCACGTAGAGCGTCATACTATCGAGCTGGTAGAAGGCACCGTACCAGTGAAGGAGCGTTTTTACCCCGTATCCCCAGCGGTGCAGCAGCTACTATTCGCGGAGGTCGACGAAATGTTGCGACTGGGAGTCATCGAGCCAAGCGAGAGTCCGTGGAGCAACAGGAAGACATTGGTGCGGAAACCTGGCAAAAATAGGCTGTGCTTGGACGCGCGCAAGCTTAACGACGTGACGGTGAAGGATGCCTACCCGCTACAGAACATTGAGTCCATCCTGAGCCGCGTGGATGACACGATCTTCATCAGCAGCGTCGACCTGAAGCACGCATTCTGGCAGATTGAGTTGGAGCCCCAGAGCAGAGCATACACGGCATTTACTATACCCGGACGTCCACTCTACCAGTTCCGTATGATGCCTTTCGGGCTGTGTAATGCTGCTCAACGGTTGTGTCGACTGATGGACCGGGTAATACCACAACGTCTGCGGAACCGCGTGTTCGTTTACTTGGATGACCTGCTGATCATATCTCGCACTTTTGAGGAGCATGTACAGCTGTTGAAGGAGGTAGCACAATGTTTGAAAGAGGCAAATCTCACTATCGGCTTGCAGAAATCTAAGTTCTGTTTCAAGTTCTTGAGATACTTAGGGTATATTGTTGGTGACGGAGCTCTCCGAACGGATCCGAGCAAGGTTGAGGCGATAGTTCAGATTCCCGTCCCAAGAACCACGAAGCAGCTGAGGAGATTTTTGGGAACGGCAGGCTGGTACAGGCGATTCATTCGCGATTTCTCGAGTTTATCTGCGCCGCTGACTGACTGCCTGAAAATCGGCAAGAAGTTTGAGATGTCTGACGACGCAGTCGAAGCGTTTTATAAGCTGAAGAAGGCACTTACCTGCGCGCCGGTACTGGTACATCCAGATTTTCGGCGGCCTATTTCATCCAGTGCGATGCAAGCCACCTGGGGATTGGTGCAGTTCTCTTCCAGCGTGACGACGAAGGGGCAGACCGACCAATCGCGTTCTTTTCAGCTAAACTGCGTGGAGCTCAGCTGAACTATAGCGTGACGGAAAAAGAGTGTTTGGCAGCGGTGAAGGCAGTCGAGCGTTTTCGGCCATATGTGGATCTCATGCCCTTCACAGTCATCACGGATCATTCGAGCCTGCAATGGTTGATGTCGCTCAAGGACCTGAGTGGAAGATTAGCAAGGTGGTCCCTGGCGCTTCAGGCATTTGACTTCACGATCGAGCACCGGAAAGGGAAGGACAATGTGGTAGCCGATATGCTTTCTCGACCATTTGAGGTGGAAGAACTCAACTTGTTCGAGTTTGAGACGACAGCCTTTGAGAGCGAGGAGTATCTGGAGCGGTTGGCGTTGGTGCGAACAGAGTCAGAGCGTTTTCCAGATCTCCGGATCGAGGACGGTCTGCTCTTTAAGAGGTCGCAGTTCGCTCGAGAAGATAGCGAGGAGTTCTTGTGGAAGCTGTGGGTCCCGGAGGCGCTAACGAGCACGTTGGTACAACAGGCTCACGACAGCGACAAGGGTATGCATGGAGGCATAGCCCGAACGTTGGCGAGGCTACGCCAGTTTTACTTTTGGCCGAGGATGGAAGCCCAGGTGCGGTCGTACGTGCTCAGCTGCGAAGTGTGCAAGGAGGCGAAACACAGCACGCAAGTCGGAAGGCCAAAGATGGGAAAGGAGGTGGTAACTGAGCGCCCGCTGCAGAAGCTGTACTTGGACTTCCTAGGGAAGTACCCACGTTCTAGGCATGGCAATGCGTACATTTTTGTGGTGCTGGACCATTTTAGCAAGTTCGTTTGGCTTAAGGCGATGCCGAAAGCGACATCTGCGGCGATCATGCGATTTTTGAGGGAGGAGGTGTACACCGTGTTTGGAGTCCCCGAGATCGTACACACCGACAATGGTAAGCAGTTCGTGTCGCAGGAGTTCGAAGCCATGCTGGAGCATCACGGCATTAAGCATGTCCGTACAGGCAACTATGCTCCACAATCCAACGCGTCCGAACGGGTGAACCAGTCGGTGTTGGCAGCGATTCGGACACATGTGGGGACTGACCAGACGACATGGGACGAGAAGCTACCCGAAATTGCCATGGCGTTACGCAGTGCCGTTCACTCGGCAACCGGGACCTCGCCATACTTTGCACTCTTTGGACAGCACATGCTGAGTAACGGCAGCGAGTATGGACTGGCCAGAAGGCTGGGCGACGTCAGCGACTCGGCCATCAAGCCCTTAGAGAGGTCGGCTAAGCAGCAAATATACCGTGCTCGCATCCAGGAGACGCTACACAAGGCATACGAGAGGTCAGCGAGGCAGTATGACCTGAAGACCCGAGATGTCCACTTTGCCGCTGGTCAGGAAGTGTTTAAGAGGAACTTCGTGCTGAGCGATTTCGCGAGGAATTTAAACGCCAAGTTCTGCCGCCGTTTCACCAAATGCCGAGTGGTGAGACCAGTGGGGCGATGCCTGTATGAGCTAGAAGCTCTGCAGGGCAATCCACTCGGGGTGTTCCATGCTAAAGATATCAAACAGTGACCCCCGAGCGCCTGATCTTTGCCCGGCTAGCTCAGTCGGTGGAGTATGAGACGCTAATCTCAGGGCGTGGGCGATGGCCTACGTTGGGCAGCGCAGCGGACAGATGCCTCCGTTTGGCACTCCTGTTCGTGGCGGACGCAAGCGAACCGGAGTGTGGTGTTATAGTCGGCGATGGGCTATCGATGGTTGTGGTTGTTGACGAGGGGTGGCGAGTCGTGCTGGCATCCGATACCGATTGTCTGACTGCGTGATTGGGGGAATAGCCTAGAAAGAAGAAGAGGCCGTGAGTAGGCAGAAAATTGCAGCGGCAGCGAAAAGTGCGCCGATAAGAAAAAAATTATAAAGTGCAAGTGGAAGAAAATATAGTGATTTGTGAGGCGCTGGCAGCAAAGCAGGTATGAGCAAGTGAATAAGCGGTGAGAAGCGAAGGGTTTAATAGAAGTGTTCGTTTTATAGCAGCAGAGCGAGACGCCCACCACTTGCGAGTTCTGCAAGGCCGAGGGAAGGAACCAGACCACCGGACGAGGATTGGCCAACCCGTCTGGGTGGTCTTCAAGTTTGTTTGGCTTTATAGTCTTTGCCCATAGCTCCCCATTACCCGCATTTACTTTGCGCCAAAGCGCAACAGTTGCGTCAGCGCAAAAATTGCAGCGCACACACACACCCACATACGTACACCCTAAGCCGCCGCCACAGGCACAGTGGGCCTCAACATCGCAGCCCAGCAGCAGCTGCAGAAATAATTATTTAAATATTTATTTACGCCCGCCCCAATTATTATTTAATCCTTATTATTTATTTATTTAGTATGATTTAATTTATATTTATTTATTATTTATATATATTTATATTCTTTCTTTGTTTTCCGTTTATTGTCTATTTTGTTTTTCGTTTACTAGTTTTTGTTTATGTTCGTATTTATTTAATTATTTTCATTTTTCCTTTTTATGATTTATATAAAGTAAATTTATTTATTAAGAGAAAAAATGTTAAAACTAATATATAAATAAATAATTGTTATTAGTGTTTATGTAAACATGTGTGAGTAGAGATTTATGTGTGGGTGGGATGAAGATGTGCTGATGTCGGGGTAAGTTGTTGTTGTTGTCGTGTAATATGTTCAGGGAGTCGGCCACATGGTTTTATAAGGCCAATTCATAGGTAGGGAGGGCACGCATTGGGGTAAATATTAACACCTGTTTACCTTATATATCCTAAATTGTCCGATCGCGAAAATAATGCCTGTAAAGTAGCTGCAAGTCCGATAGTTGTTTTGTTTTCGTAAAATTATAAATTTTTGTTAACCCGGCTAACGCTGTATCGAGGTCGTATCCATCCCTGGGTAACCGATTTGCTAGCTGGCTATCGATACAGTGTTGGGAAAATCAAGCCGGATCATAACAAGCTTCAATACATTTATTGTTATTTAAGAAATAAAGTATAAGATAAATACCTTTAGTAAATGTTTTCTTTACTATTCAATAGACTCTCGAAATGTCTACAACAATAACTTTAACTGGACAATCTTCAGTCTTAACGGCTGATTTTTTTCCTCCAATAGAACTATATGGCGAATATGAGTGTTCTTTAGTTGATTTTCATATAACTCGATAGCAAACGTTGATGAAAAAAATAATTTATTTCATATTGATAAGCATACGATTGAAATACCTGTGGGATCATATGAACTCAGCGATATATATGATTATATATTAAATAAACTTCTTGAGAAAAATATTCTGAGTGACATTCACAACTACGCATTAACAGCAATAACAATACACTACAAGTAGAGATTTTCAGTAGCGATCTAATAGAGAGCGCTCGATTGGCCAAATGCTCGGGTACAGTAGTTCGCAAGTTCTATTGACATGCATTTACCACACCTCTATTCTGCCAATTAACATTATAAAGGTAAATGCCATGCGTTTGGAGTGCAATATTATAACTGGATCATATGTAAACAGTAGCACTTCGCATGCACTTCATGAGTTTGCACTTAGCGTTCCACCTGGTTATAAAATGGATGAAATACCACATAATCTTATTTTTTGCCTGTCGACACTCGAGAGATACACACATTAAGAGTAGAAAAAGCTGATCAGGACGGCAATCTGATTAACTTGCGTGGGGAGAACGTCACACTTCGTATGCATCTGAGGCTGCGGCAATGATAATTTACAACAAAAACGCTTGGAGACTAATAACAGCAAGCAGATCTATAAGAAGAGCTGCAGTAAGCAGATCATCATTATCCTCAGCTAGGAGAGTACTTACATCTGCGAATAAAGTGTTTTTAAAATCTTTAGGACTTAGACTTCTGAAGTGACTATGGAAAGCAATATCTTAAATGTTAGTGAGAGACCTCACACCGACGATAGCATTATTAACAAACAATATCATACTTATGCACCTTATCATAGCTCCTTTAATTCAAACGATGAAGTTCGAATAACCATACAAAACCAAGACCTATGTATATGTATTACCACATGATAGCTTTCTTAATATTGAAGGCTCAATCAGTCTGTCCGATAATAAGGTGTCAACCGCGGGTGTACTGAAAAATAATTGTATGGCATATCTATATGATGAAATACGATATGAGCTCAATGGAATTGAAATTGACCGCACACGTTTCGTGGGAGTGTCTTCAACATTAAAAAACTATGTCTCCTTATATAAGAATGAGAGTAATATGCTTAAAAATGATGGATGGTTTGGAGAGAATAATTACCAACTATCAAATCACAGCAATAAGGGGTTTTCGCCATACCACTTAAATTGCTATTGGGCTTTGCTGAAAACTTTAATAAAATCATACTTAATTGTAAACATGAGTTAATTCTAATTATGGCTAAAAATATGGCTGGAGTTTTTGAGCATAAGGTCGGAAACGTTGAGTTTAAAATTAATATTTTAAAGACAACGTGGAAAAAAAAACATTTATTTAACTGTTTTTTCCCTCCGGTGTAGTTTAATAAAATTCAGAACACTATTTTATTTAAATTATATAAACATTATTTTTCCTCACTCAAGTTCATAAGAATGCGATAGTTTGATTCTTCGCGTCCTCTGACGTTAACGTAATCTCGTAGAGGGCCAACATCTTCATCATATGTATTCAATGACTGATAGTTCCCAATAAATTTGGGGATCAGTTCCACATCTCCAGCACCAAACTCCCCTCATCAAAAAATGGGAAATATGTTCTGTATCTTTTTAATTCAATGGTACGAGAGGCGCTTTCATAGCTCGTACCAACTGCCGTAATACATCCTCCATGTACAGAAAATGCAACATGCTGACACTGACCGAATGTAAAAGAGAGTGGAACTGAAAATGGTTGTGCTTCCCCACGTCTTAAAGAGAAAAGAAGAGTTTTTAATCCATCTGCAGGTTTAGCATAGACCTGAAGCAGAGGTGCTATGGCTTGCAGCTGAATAATTCGAAAGTCTTTCCAACCACCATGAAAAGTACAGAACTTATGGTTTAGACCAATTCGCTGCTTCCAAAACATGTTGTGTGCAGGTGTGTGTGTGTGTGAAAATGTACTACTCGTATGTAATTATATTATTATGTAGAGAGAGTGTGCTCACATGCAAACTCATTAAAAATCAATGAAGCATTAAAAACTTTAAACATAATTGACCGCAATTATAGCTCTGGAAAGTTTGAGTACGATGATAATTGTATTCTATGTATATATACCCAGATAACGTATGACTTCTATATGTGGTTGTAAATTCCCAAAACTATAAAAATAATTTATTTCATCAATGCAAATAAATAAATCAGAATTTTTAATATAAGCTACTCATTGTGTGCCGCCGCCCCCTGATGAATCTGGATTTATAACCCTACATTCAATCCTCCATTGATCTTTTTCCTTAGGTAAGAAATCCCTCATAAATACACCTCTAAAATTCGGTATGTTCTTACGAGCGAATTTCAAAACATCAATATTTGAGAGAGGTCAATTGGGTAGCTGTTTTAAAAGTTCTTTGTCTGTGATGCTGCAGTAGTAATACCATAACCCTTGCGATATGGTCGAAGATAAAGTCCCTTTCCTAATGCAAAGGCCTCCGTCTTTCGATTGTTCTCCTCAAGTTGTTCTACAGCATTTTTTGCGTTTGATATTGTTTTTGCAATGCTCGAACCGCCAGAGGCAAGCCCACCAAGCGCCTCTAATGCTGATAAAATGCCAACCAGCGGTAAGAAGCCGCCAATCTTGGGTACGCTTATTATTCGAGGAGCTACTATAGTACTCTTTTTGCCTTTGTACCAATTGACTTGTTTATTGCTTAATGTGCTATTTTAATTGCGCTATCAATATCAGCGGCTTCTTCATTTTTAATGCCTTGGAAGCTGCTCTCAGAATCTGAGTGAATTTTCTCCTTTTTGCGCAAGATGAAGTATTTGCTTTCATTGCGTTTGTAAAGAACCAGGTGGCAGCCTTCTCCCCCACACTACTATCTCCAGCCGATACTCGCTCCCACGCTCTCTCTGATAATTGTGTGTCTGCTATATGACGCGTATCAAGCTCTTTGTTTTGCGAATAAGCGATATCGTGCTCTCTGCAAGCAGCATCCAATGCATTTATGCCCTTGCCACCGCGTTCTAAGCGCTTCTTTAGTTTGGTGCCTGGACCGCAGAATTGATAGCCAGGTAAATGTAGCTCGATGGGTAAACTGTTAATAAGACCATCCACTAGACAACCACCTGTAGAATGATAGGCTTTCAGTTTACGACTGATATTTTTATAAAACTGTAGAGGCATTTTTATTTGAAACTCAGTCTATGCTCCTTTATTGATAACTGTGGAGGTAGTGGAGGAGTCGAACGCATTAAATATGCAACTTAAGAAACAAAAAACCAATATTGAGGTTAATAATATTAATTCGTCATCAAATGTCGATAGTTCTATTAGACATAGCGTACTGCTTCCTAACTCAATTAGGCCCAATATTTCAATGTCCGGTTAAATTTTCGTTTAGCTAACTGCCGCATTATTTTGCTGGTCGAGTTAAAACAGTTTGGTTGTCTCAAAGCCAAAATAACCTTTCATCGATAAGTAACTATCGCCTTAACAGCGTTGCCACATATATACACAGCGTTGCCATTTATAGCGAGCGGCTCAGCTGTTTTTTGTTATTGTTTTGGTCGGTGACTGGCAAATTTTGCATATTTTAAATATATAAAGTATAAAATTAAAATGATCACGCCTGATTGCAAACGGTTCCGTAGGAAAAACTTTTCGCTTTCTGAGGAGCATTTGTTGGTGGAACTAGTGGAGTCGAATCAGCATATTTTAGAGTGCAAGAAGAGCGACGCCGTTACGTGGAAGCAGAAGGACGAAGCCTGGCAGAAACTTGCTGCTCAGTTCACTGCGCAAACTGGTGTTAGTCGTTCGTGGAAAGCCTTGAAGGACAAATATGCTGTGCGATGCCATTTTTCTTTAATAACAAAATAAGTATACAATTCAAGGGACAGCTGTTTGCTTAATCGATGATTCTTATCGATATATCGTGACTTCAACGCGCTATAAATTTTAACCGACACCCAGCCTTCCGGCTAGTTTGTTTCTCATATACTCCTAACCGAACATTGAACAACTCAAATTCGACTAAACTTAGAATAAGTTGACTAACCGGACATTGAAATATTGGGCATTAGGGGGCTAGTTGTTGGGCCGCGTAACTGTGGTAAAAAGAGTTTAATGCTTGGTTTGATTAAAAGTCCCAATGGATTAAAATTACGGAATATTTATCTTTATTCAAAATCGTTATACCATGTTAATGTTGCCTGTGAAAAGCAGAATAATATACGAGCGTACTTTTCAATAACATTGATTCATTTTACTTGTGTCAGACCTATACCCGCATCCCCAAACATCTTGTACGTGATAATGCAAACCTAATAATAGTGTTTAAACAAGATAAATTAAATATGAAACATATTTATCAGGATCATGTGGATGTTGATATGGATTTTGATACTTTTATGAAAATATATCGAATGTTTTGGAGGAATAAATACGGCTTTCTCACTATAAGCAAGGATGATGATCTAGACAATGGACGATAAAGACTAAGCTGCAATACATTTATTGTTATTTAAGAAATAAAGTATAAGATAAATACCTTTAGTAAATGTTTTCTTTACTATTCAATAGACTCTCGAAATGTCTACAACAATAACTTTAACTGGACAATCTTCAGTCTTAACGGCTGATTTTTTTCCTCCAATAGAACTATATGGCGAATATGAGTGTTCTTTAGTTGATTTTCATATAACTCGATAGCAAACGTTGATGAAAAAAATAATTTATTTCATATTGATAAGCATACGATTGAAATACCTGTGGGATCATATGAACTCAGCGATATATATGATTATATATTAAATAAACTTCTTGAGAAAAATATTCTGAGTGACATTCACAACTACGCATTAACAGCAATAACAATACACTACAAGTAGAGATTTTCAGTAGCGATCTAATAGAGAGCGCTCGATTGGCCAAATGCTCGGGTACAGTAGTTCGCAAGTTCTATTGACATGCATTTACCACACCTCTATTCTGCCAATTAACATTTTAAAGGTAAATGCCATGCGTTTGGAGTGCAATATTATAACTGGATCATATGTAAACAGTAGCACTTCGCATGCACTTCATGAGTTTGCACTTAGCGTTCCACCTGGTTATAAAATGGATGAAATACCACATAATCTTATTTTTTGCCTGTCAACACTCGAGAGATACACACATTAAGAGTAGAAAAAGCTGATCAGGACGGCAATCTGATTAACTTGCGTGGGGAGAACGTCACACTTCGTATGCATCTGAGGCTGCGGCAATGATAATTTACAACAAAAACGCTTGGAGACTAATAACAGCAAGCAGATCTATAAGAAGAGCTGCAGTAAGCAGATCATCATTATCCTCAGCTAGGAGAGTACTTACATCTGCGAATAAAGTGTTTTTAAAATCTTTAGGACTTAGACTTCTGAAGTGACTATGGAAAGCAATATCTTAAATGTTAGTGAGAGACCTCACACCGACGATAGCATTATTAACAAACAATATCATACTTATGCACCTTATCATAGCTCCTTTAATTCAAACGATGAAGTTCGAATAACCATACAAAACCAAGACCTATGTATATGTATTACCACATGATAGCTTTCTTATATTGAAGGCTCAATCAGTCTGTCCGATAATAAGGTGTCAACCGCGGGTGTACTGAAAAATAATTGTATGGCATATCTATATGATGAAATACGATATGAGCTCAATGGAATAGAAATTGACCGCACACGTTTCGTGGGAGTGTCTTCAACATTAAAAAACTATGTCTCCTTATATAAGAATGAGAGTAATATGCTTAAAAATGATGGATGGTTTGGAGAGAATAATTACCAACTATCAAATCACAGCAATAAGGGGTTTTCGCCATACCACTTAAATTGCTATTGGGCTTTGCTGAAAACTTTAATAAAATCATACTTAATTGTAAACATGAGTTAATTCTAATTATGGCTAAAAATATGGCTGGAGTTTTTGAGCATAAGGTCGGAAACGTTGAGTTTAAAATTAATATTTTCAAGACAACGTGGAAAATTCCGCATATAACATTATGTGATCAAGCGAAGCTTAAAACATTTAACATTATTAAGAGTGGTGTCTCACTACCAATTGCATTTCGTAGCTGGGACTGCTACATGAATCCATCGCTCTTTACTGGGGCACAACATACATGGAATGTGAAGCTTGCAGCTAATAGGGAGCGACCACGCTTTGCATTAATCGCCTTTATTTCAGGTGGTAAACTAGTAACGAACAATCTAACAAATTTAAAAGTCCATTTAAACTCTGAGTCTTATCCATATGATGACCTAAACCTTAATTTTGAGCGTGCTCGCTTCGCTGTGCTGTATGAGATGTACGCAAAATTTCAAGAGAGCTACTACATGAGAGAGTCTCAACCGCTTCTAACACCCAAAGAATACAAGGAAAAGGCGCCCATTATCGTAATAGACTTATCGCAGCAGCAAGAGAGCGTCAAAAATGGTCCCATTGACGTGCGCATTTGCATAGATTTATCAAGAGCAGCGGTATCTCAGGCTGAAGCCTATTGCCTTTTAATACACGATCGATTAGTTGAGTACAATCCTCTAAACTCTTCAGTTGTGCAGTAATATACAAATAAAACAATAAAAACCTCAAAAAAAAAATGGACTATAACAGTACTGAGCTGGTCTTTATTCAAACTTTTGGGCATTTGGGGAAAAATAATGAATACATTGTAATAGAAATTGGTATTACGTTCTCTGATTGGCTCTCTGGAGAACCATTTGTATTCAATATTAAGCCTCCTTACTCCAAGCACTTAGTGCAGGCCTTAATAAATTTATCGCTGGATTGGGACTATGGCTTCGATGGTTTCCTATCCACAAAACGATGGCTAGTAAAAAAATGTCAGGGGCGTATTGTTCTAATGCGTGGGGAGTCTTCTATGCGATTCCTAAGGACGCATAATATTGGACGTGACGTCATGATTTTTGCGACTTCCTAAAAATTAAAGAGCCCCATCTCACGCATTTTGAAGTTGAGCTTGAAACCGCCATCAGTGAAGGAGAAAGCTGTGGAGCGCATTCACAGTCAGCACTTTTATGTGCTATGTGAATAGCTGAGGGGTGTAAAAATATGTTTTTTAAGAATCTTAAGAATAATTTTTTAAATTGATTATAAATAAATAATGATAAAAACCAAAAAAAAAACAAGTGGAAACGTTGCAGTCGGACGCAACCGACTGCGGTATATTCGATACCAGTATTAAAACAGGTAAAAAGAGGCATGATTGCAAAGGGGTACGGATGGGGCAGGGGTGTACGCTGCCTTAAAGATTCTCCGATGCAGATGGGGATGCCACCAACTATCTTCCTTCCAAATTTGGTTACTCTAGCGCAGAGTTTGTAAAAGGTGGGAAAGGGGGGCTGGGGCGGTATGGGTTGGTGTGGCATCCAAATTTTTACTACAGATCTTTGCGAAATGTCAATTGCTATCTTCATACCAAATTTGGTGACTCTAGCTCGAAGTTTGTAAAAGTAGTGGAAAGAGGAGCTGGGGGCGGTATGGGTGGGTGTGGCATCCAAATTTTTAATGCAGATCTTTGTGAAATGTCAATTGCTATCTTCATACCAAATTTGGTGACTCTAGCTCGAAGTTTGTAAAAAGTGGGGAGAGGGGGCATGGGGCGGTATGGCTGGGCGTGGCATTTTTAAATTAGGGCGAATCCCTAAGAACCTGCAGACTGATGATGGCAAAGAATTTTTAAACAGAACACTTAAGCAATTAATGGCTCAATTCAATATTATTCATTATTCAACAAATAGCAGCTTAAAAAGCGTCAATCGTTGAACGATTCAATAGAACGATTAAAGATATGATGTGGAAAGAGTTTAGTTTTAATGGTACATATCGTTGGATCGATATTTATCAAAATTTAATTGATAAGTACAATAGAAAACCCCATCGAACAATCAAAATGGCTCCAATCGCAGTAAATCAGTTTAATGAAAAGGAGCTGTTGAACAGCGTTTACAATAAAAAAAAAACAAGTGGAAACGTTGCAGTCGGACGCAACCGACTTCGGTATACTCGATACCAGTATTAAAACAGTTAAAAAGAGGCATGATTGCAAAGGGATACGGATGGAGCAGGGGTGTACGCTGCCTTAAAGATTCTCCGATGCAGATGGGGATGCCACCAACTATCTTCCTTCCAAATTTGGTGACTCTAGCGCAGAGTTTGTAAAAGGTGGGGAAAGAGGGGCTGGGGGCGGTATGGCTGGGCGTGGCATCCAAAGTTTTGATGCAGATCTGTGTGGAATGTCAATCGCTATTTTCATACCAAATTTGGTGACTCTAGCTCGAAAATTGTAAAAGGTTGGGAAAGGGGGGCTGAGGGCGGTATGGGTGGGTGTGGCATCCAAAAATTTGATGCAGATCTATGTGGAGTGTCAATCGCTATTTTCATCCCAAATTTGGTGACTCTAGCTCGAAAATTGTAAAAGGTTGGGAAAGGGGGGCTGGGGCGGTATGGCTGGGCGTGGCATCCAAAGTTTTGATGCAGATCTGTGTAGAATGTCAATTGCTATTTTCATACCAAATTTGGTGACTCTAGCTCGAAAATTGTAAAAGGTTGGGAAAGGGGGGCTGGGGGCGGTATGGCTGGGCGTGGCATCCAAAGTTTTGATGCAGATCTGTGTGGAATGTCAATCGCTATTTTCATACCAAATTTGGTGACTCTAGCTCGAAAATTGTAAAAGGTTGGGAAAGGGGGGCTGAGGGCGGTATGGGTGGGCGTGGCATCCAAAGTTTTGATGCAGATCTGTGTGGAATGTCAATTGCTATCTTCATACCAATCGAAATGGGTAGGCGTGGCTCCAAAACTTTGATGAAGATTTTTGGGGGTCGCTGCCAGCTATCTTCCTACCAAATTTGGTGGCTCTAGCCTCACAACTCTGGAAGATAAACGCATTCCCGTTTTTGACGAAGCGTTGGGGAGGATGAGGGCGGCTAGGGCAGTATTGGTGGGCGTGGCATCCAAACTTTTGATACATTTTTTGGGCGGTCATCATCACCTAACTTGGCTGCAAATTTGGTGGCTCTAGCTCAAAAACTGTATGAGATATAGACTTTTTATACCCTTAACCCATAAAATGGGTAAATAAGGGTATAATGGTTTTGTGCAAAAGTATGTAACAGGCAGAAGGAAGCATCTCCGACCCTATAAAGTATATATATTCTTGATCAGCATCAACAGCCGAGACGATATAGCCATGTCCGTCTGTCCGTCTGTCTGTCCGTCTGTCCGTCTGTCCGTCTGTCCGTCTGACCGTCTGTCCGTCTGTCCGTCTGTATGAACGCGTGGATCTCAGAGACTACAAGAGCTAGAGACTTCTGATTTTGTATTTAAGTTCTCCTATACCATGAGCAGAACAAGTTTGCTTCAAATTATCGATAACTATTCTGGTTTCCGATATACACATAATATCGATAACAATAAAATATCGAATTTGGAAAATCTAAAAATGAGGGTTGAAGTAATGGATAATGATAGAACTTTTCTAAAAATTTCGTCCAAATCGGTTGAGAAACACCGGAGATATTGAACTTAATCGATGGAAGCTAAGCCAGTATACCAAAGTCTTATATAAATTAAATATATTTATTGCAACTGGGTTCAGGGTATCTTCTAGTCGGGCTCTCCCGCCTAGAGCCTTCTTACTTGTCACATCTAGGTATTTTATATTTTTCTGCTAATTCAACCGCATATTCGGAAGTGTCGAATTTCATTTCAACATCATTCCGAATGTCGGCATAAAAATCATTAACTCGAATGGTATATATGAATGAGTCAGTAACCATATTATTTAATGATATCTTATTTTTAAATTTTGGAATCATATAGTCATAGTGGAAATTAAACATTTTTAATTTTGATAAATCTAGAACGCAAAACCCTAAATATATCGGTTTATTATATAAATTAAATAGCCGTTGAGATTAATGCCCTGGGTCCGAGTCTGTTGCAATTACGCGATTCCCATGAACAGACTAACTTGATATCTTTTCTATTTTCAACATTTTCCATAGTCTTTCCAAACACAGCATTATTAAGTAATTTAACGAAATCTTTTTCAAAACTCGTTTTAGCCTGCGTTCTATAGTAGGTAATTATGTCAATATATTTTTTTAGCCAAGGTGATTGCTTAAATCTTAAAATTCGATGAATTTTGTTTAGCTCTAGACCGTTTTGAATACATTGCTGAAGATTTCGATAATGGATGGAGTACTTATGTTTGGGGTTCAAGTCAGCGATAAGCTTTTTGACTGTGCATATTGGAGTAGGCTTCTGATTGTTGGGGCAAAACGGTAAATCGTTATGCAAATCATGTAGAGCAGTTGGATATTCCAAATCTACATCAAGAATATATCCATATTCAGGTGTCTCAGCAATATCAAAGACATTAAATGTGTGAATCTCCTCATCACGCATCCAGCGGAAATCTCCGTATGGTAGATACTGCGACATAGCCCAGCCATACAAATTATTAGCGTCTAAATACAATAAATACTGTGATGGCTCCACCTCATTATAGTCAGGCATATACTTATGATTGGCTTTGGAATACCTTTGCGAACATTGAACTAAACCTCCACGAATGCCTCTTTGAATAAATCTTTGCATATCAATATCTGTAAATAATTCCAGTTTTATGTCGGTTGACTTAAGCATGGCATCCCATGATAAGCCTGGTGATGTGTAATAATGAGCTGGATCTAAAGAGTAAATATGCATGCATATTGAGCGAAAATTTTGAAAAACATCTGTCAGCAGTAGGACATCAGTTTTTAAATATAATTCCATATAGTATTAAAGTGACTAACAGTGAAAGACTTTCCAAACACTTTGTGCATGCTGATAATCTTCTGCTGAGCACTCACTATTCGAGAGACTATCGAAGAACTTTTCTCTTGGTGGTAATGAGGGTTCTTGCAGACAGTTAAATGAGAAACATATATAAACTTTGAAAGAGAAATGTAAAGTTCCTTATTGAGGGGGAGGACTTTAATATCACCCGGAACTTTAGATAGTTCCCGCACAAACAAGTGAGCATCATATTGAGAGAAATTATGAAAAAAAATTGGTATAAAAGTGGGGGTTTTATAATTAAGATTGCATGAGTTGTGTGCTGCTCCTCTAAAAGTACCCGTCAAATGACAATGATCTCTTACCCGATCGTTTAATAAAGGCTTATCACATATGTGACATTTAAGTGAATTCTCAATAATTTTCTCTTCTTCCACACTCATCAATAATGGCTTTATGCTTCCTAGATGTCATGTATAAATGTTAATAGCATCAGCTATTAGAGAATTTATAAAATGTCCACCTACATTTTCCCCCGTATACATTGCAAACTAATCAAGACTTAAGTCGCATGAGCATTTGATATAATAAGCATATGCTACAGGAATATGTTCATGCACATTTACTATTTTTTCACTCACACTTTCATTTACAGGCTTCAGAAAACATTCAAAGTCCGCCTACACGGCAAATGGTACTGTCATGCTGTTGTGGAAGTTAACAAACTGAAGAGGCTGTGTACCTTCAGCCGGTAGTGCCGACACCATTTTACTACAGTCTTTAGAATGCAAGTGTTCATTCGCCGAATAATTGAGGCATGCCTCACAGAAGTATAATTTTGATGTGTGCTTAGTTAGCTGACTACGCACAAGTCTGTAAAAGAAATTTGTATGTTTTATTCTTTTTTCCACTCATGCACGCATACGCATACGCATACCTTGATAAGCTCTTAATCCAAACATAATGTGAAGTGTTTTCTCCATCCATAAGTAAAAGATTTACATGTATGTTTTGTTTCTTCATAGTTAGGTAGACTGGTCCAATCACATTCCCAAGTTCAGCATCGTATCCAAAAATGTTTATGCTTAATCCATCATTTTGTTCTTCAAAAATTTTGATGTCTCGCACTTTCAGCGGAAATTCCAGATTTGTGAAACTAAGGTTTAACGAAGGAGCTATTTGAATTGATGTGCTCCTTATATCAAAGATGTTATATGATGAGCATCGATTGCTGTTGTTTTTAACAGGCTTCAAGGCTGATATTAATGCCCATAATACAGCGTTTTTCGATGCAAACTTCTTCGGGAGTCGTATGTAGCTTGAACCTTTTAGTGGAGTGTATTTGTTGATGCTCATCTCTGAATGGAGAATTTTCGTTCGCGCTCTTGGAACTCATCCATTTTTGAGCTTAACATTACTGCTTGACTCACATACATTTCCTCCAAATCACTCCCCATTGTAACCACAATCATTGGCGTCTGGTGGGACTTAATCATCATTATACTCTCACCATCCTTCATCTTTATGTAGTGTCCAAACTGCTCAAAATTAACTTGGCATGCTGTATGAAGTGTCAAACATGTTTCCAGAATCGGCATCAAAGAAGCTCCCGCCTCAGCGAGATGGTCCTATGGTAGCTCAATCGTTTCATTGTTGTCGTTTGCAGCAGTGGTGGTAACAGCCTCATAGCAATACATTGAAATGCGGTTTTGAAAGCCGCTTGAGATATGCTTTACGCGCGCATCCAAAGGCTTAAAATCATTTGCCTTATGATTAGTCGTTCTTAAATGATAACTCTAGCTACTAGAGCTAGCCACATTTTCTTTGCACATATTACAATAGTGATCCATTTTATCTATTTTGAGCAACACTTTAATTGTGGATTTTTCTAAACACAAAATCTTTCTGAGTCTTACAAAATAATTTTGCTCTACCTAATTATATACAAAAATACATTTTTTAAGCTATTGCTTTATTTTTGTTTATTCTCATTGCTTTATCAGCTCTTAAGATAGCACAAATTCCCAAGACATTAATTAAAATTAAAGAAATAAATTTTTTAAGTAGCTCTAGCTGATTAAATTAAAGCAATTGGAAACGTTGCAGTCGGACGCAACCGACTGCGGCATGCTCGATAACAGTATTAAAACCGGTAAAAAGAGGCCTGCTTGCAAAGGGGTACGGATGCGGCAGGGGTGTACGCTGCCTTAAAGGTTCTCCGATGCAGATGGGGATGCCACCAACTATCTTCCTTCCAAATTTGGTGACTCTAGCTCAAAGTTTGTAAGAGCTGTGGAAAGAGGGGCTGGGGTGTGGCATCCAAATTTTTACTGCAGATCTTTGTGAAATGTCAATAGCTATCTTCATACCAAATTTGGTGACTCTTGCTCGAAGTTTGTAAAAAGTGGGGAGAGGGGGCTGGGGGCAGTATGGCTGGGCGTGGCATCCAAATTTTTGATGCAGATCTTTGTGGAATGTCAATTGTTATCTTCATACCAAATTTGGTGACTCTAGCTCGAAAATTGTAAAAGGTTGGGAAAGGGGGGCTGAGCGGTATGGGTGTGCGTGGCATCCAAATTTTTGATGCAGATCTTTGTGGAATGTCAATTGTTATCTTCATACCAAATTTGGTGACTCTAGCGCAGAGTTTGTAAAAGGTGGGGAAATGGGGGCTGGGGGCGGTATGGCTGGGCGTGGTATCCAAAGTTTTGATGCAGATCTGTGTGGAATCTCAATTGCTATCTTTATACCAAATTTGGTGACTCTAGCTCAAAGTTTGTAAAAGGTGGGGTAAGATGGGTGGAAGGGGTGGGCGTGGCTCCAAAACTTTGACGCAGATTTTTGGGGGTCGTTTCTAGCTATCTCCCTACCAATTTTGGTGGCTCCAGCTCCACAACTCTGGAATATACAAGCATTCCCGTTTTCGACGAAGCGTTGGGACAGCTGGATGAGGCTAGGGCGGTATTGGTGGGCGTGGCATCCAAGTTTTTGATGCAGTTTTTGGGGTGTCATCATCACCTATCTAGGCACCAAATTTAGTGGCCTTAGCTAAAAAACTGTTGGAGATATAGCTATTTCTGATTTCAAAATGCGGGGGTTGGGGGCGGAATGGGAGGAAGTGGCTCCAATACTTTGATGCAGTTTTTTAGGGGTCGTTACCAGCTATCTTCCTACCAAATTTGGAGAGTGTAGTCTCTTAGCTCTGGAAAATACACGCTTTCCCGTTTTTGACGAAGCGTTGGGACAGCTGGGGGCGGCTAGGGCAGTATCGGTAGGCGTGGCATCCAAAATTTTGATACAGTTTTTGAGGGGTCATCATCACCTATCTTGGCACCAAATTTGGTGGCTATAGCTCAAAAACTGTGGGAGATATAGACCCTTTTACTTTAATATGAGGGGGGGCTGGGGGCGAAATGGGTGGGCGTGGCTCCAAAATTTTTTATGCAGTTTATTGGGGGTTTCTAGTAGCTATCTTCTTACCAAATTTGGTAGTTCTAGCTGTAAGTATGTGCGAAATATGTGGATTTATCGGTTTTGAGTTATCGAATTTGTCGATTTGCCAGCCCCCAGTTATCGTAGAACCCCAATCTTGACCCTTTAATTTACTATCCCATAGATAAAGAGAATTGCAATGTTTCAAGTCTCTAGCTTGAAGGGTGTGGAAAAAAGTTGCGTTCATACAGACGGACAGACGGACAGACACCATGACGGACATTGCACAAACTCAATATACTCTTTACCTTCGGTATCGAGTATAAAAAAAGAAGTTATTTCTGAGTAGCAAATTCAGTTTCAGCATATTCATACAACTTCTAGCAGGCAGCAGTTCACTCCATCGGAACATCACAAAAAATAAAAAAAATTATTGCTAATGTCATTAAACAAGTCGACGACTTTTTGGAACGATTTGAAGACATTGTTTCCTTTGCGGATGGTGCTGTCCTAATCGCAGCCCGACTTTATTTTGTGCAGCGTAAATTCAACGAAATTATGAGTTGGCAAAATGAAAGACATTTGAGTTACGGCGAATGCATCTGCAAAGATTTTGCGTGGAGCCCCAACACATGCGCATGTTTCTTTACACTAAATCAAATACAGATACTCATGATTTCATGCTCAAATACATATTACTTGAATTAAGAATGCTTGCAAAATAAATATGTTAAAAAAAGATTTCGCTGACGACTATTTTTTTTAATCTGCACACTTTATCAGCTCTTAAGCTAGCACATGCGCCCCCCAAAATATAAAGAAACCAATACTTTTGCTTTATTACACACACACACACACACACACACACACACACACACACACACACACACACACACACACACACACACACACACACACACACACACACACACACACACACACACACAGATACATACATACATACATACATTGGAAAGATACGAGGTGAACTTGAGAACTGCGGTCGCGTGTTTCTGTCGCTCCGTCCTTTTAGCGTTTTCGCAGTGTTAAACCTACAGCAAAAAACAATCTGTGCAAGTTAGTCGAGCTCCGAAAGTCTTCGCCACTTACCTTGTGCCATCATCACCTGGGCCAAGAGCGTTGTCTGGATATAGCCGTCGTGCTTATTGGAGTCTCCCCTTATCTGCGCGCAATTTGGCTTACCCTAGCTAGTGTGCGTGGAAACATTACACGCAATTATTACACATGGTGCGTACTACTCTTCTGTGGTGTGCAACTTGTGTATACTTGTGTTTTAGGAAGACCATAGTGTCAGCTGATCGCGTAGCGTACCAGGTCGGCTCGCTCTGCATAACGTGCATAACGTTGTTATTGCGTGGTTTCTTAGACGGTAACTTCTAGCAGCATCAAGCAAAGGCCACGGAACCGGCTACTACTAACCCCCTCCGTCGCGGCGGTGCTTCGTAGGGCTCTGGTGACTGTGTAGAGGCGGTATACCTTCCACCTCTGGTCAACGTGGGACTGCTAGAAGCTTAAATTCAATTCAACGAGTGTTCAACGAGTGTTAGGTTCGAGCATCAGCACTGGAAGCGTTTGTGCGCCGCTCGGCTTTGCCGAGATCTCCCCCTCGGGGGTTGGCGCCACCACCGGCACAGAGTCTGGAATCTCCAGGTGCCCTGCCTTCACCTGCGCCTGCCACCTCACCCCAGGGGAAAGAGTCGGTGACGAAAGATGTGTTCGAGGAGTTGGGCGATACCCTTAATGGCCTACATGCCCTTCTGAGCGGGCAGAGGCATGTGAACCAATTGGTCAGAGACTTAGCAGCAAGGGCTGTTAAGCTGTATGAGGCTTCGGCCTGTAAGAGCAGAATAGCTTCCACTGACAGTGCTGACGTGGCTACGCAGACGCTTCCGGCTGCAAAGCTACCAGAGTCCGCAGCCGATAAGGTTCGCCAGCAGAGCAGCGACGTTGCGAGGACGGTAGCAACGCCCAAGAGGCGGCGAGAGCGCGAGCCAGGCCAGCGCGCAACGCCCTCGAAAAAAAACCGAATTGGCCTCACGGATCCAGTGGTTTCGGAGTCAGCCCCATGCAGCAAATGGCAGACGGCTCAACGCAAGAAGGCTACCAAACCACCCGGTAAGACGCCTGGCAAGCCGCTTACCAAGTGTAGGTCTGATGCGCTGGTGATAAGTACAAGCGAACTTACCTACAGCGAAGTCTTATCGCTAGTCACGCGCAGGAGTGATGGCAAGCTTAATGGAGTTCGAGACAAGGTGAGACAAGCACGTCGCACAGCGAAAGTAGACCTGCTTCTAGAGCTGAATGGAGTCGGCCTGGAATGCACCAACAAGCTTAAGGAAGAGATGGAGCAGGTGCTAGGTGGAAGCGCCGTGGTGCGCTCAATAACTGAGCAATCTCATTTTCTGATGAGAGAGCTGGATGAGCTAGCCAGCAGAGAGGAAATAGGGCTGCGATTTCAGCGCAGGCTAATGTCCCAGCTAAAGCATGCAACTTTAAGAGCTTGCGTCCGGGGTATGGCAACACGCAAGTGGCGCACTTCTCAGTCCCGGCGAACCTGGCGGGAAGCATCACAGCCTTGCGCTCGTTTCGAATTGGATGGTCCAACTGCGCCGTACGCATGCAGGGCGCGCGTACTAGGTGCTATAGATGTCTGGAGATGGGACACACAGCAAGCAACTGTCGTTACCCGGTCGATAGGTCAAATTGCTGTATCAGGTGCGGAAATTTAGGCCACAAGGCAGCGAGCTGCAAGAACGAGGTGGCAAAATGCTTTATCTGCATTGCGAAAGGCTGTGCATCCACAAGCCACCAGGCAGGTAGCAGTAGAAGCCCACTTAGCGGTAGTGCACAAGGCCGTGCCAACTGAAGTTCATTCAAATAAACTTAAACCATTGTGCAGCGGCAAACAGTGCGTGAATACTCTGCAGACGTAGCGTTAATCAGTGAGCCCTACCGAATGCGCGAGGGCCCTAGCCGCGTACTAAATACCTTAGGTAGAGCGGCTATTTGGTCCTGCGGGAGCACAGCGATACCCCTGGCCAGAGTGCATCGGTCCAACTGCTTTGTGCGTGCTATGGTGGGTGACATGTGGATGTACTCCGTCTACATGCCTCCTAGTCTGCAGCTCTCGGAGTACACTAGCTCCCTTGACTCCCTGGTGTCAGAGGCTAGAGGTCGTAACCCTCTCGTCATCGCAGGGGATTTTAATGCGTGGGCGGAGGAGTGGGGCAGCTTGTCGACCAACGCCAAAGGTCGAGCGCTGCTGGAAGCCTTCACGCCACTGGATGTATCCTTACTCAACCAGGGCACACAGCACACCTTCAGCAGAGCAGGGCTGGGTTCCGTTGTGGACCTAACGTTCGTCAGCAGCTCGATGTTCAGCTCATCCAGGTGGAGCATCGATGCCACCTACAACGCTAGCGACCACGCTGCTATTTGGTGCACCGTGGGAGGGCGCCCTGATCGCCAGCTGGGCCCAGATCAACCGAGGACAAAATACCGTGCCGAGACTCTCGACACGCGTATATTTGGTACTCAGCTGGAGTCCGCTGAGATCCCGATCAATTCCGGCAGCACCGACGAGGTGGTGGATTGGACCTTAATATGAGGGGGGGCTGGGGGCGAAATGGGTGGGCGTGGCTCCAAAATTTTTGATGCAGTTTATTGGGGGTTTCTAGTAGCTATCTTCTTACCAAATTTGGTAGTTCTAGCTGTAAGTATGTTCGAAATATGTGGATTTATCGGTTTTGAGTTATCGAATTTATCGATTTGCCAGCCCCCAGTTATCGTAGAACCCCAATCTTGACCCTTTAATTTACTATCCCAAAGATAAAGAGAATTGCAATGTTTCAAGACTCTAGCTTGAAGGGTGTGGAAAAAAGTTGCGTTCATACAGACGGACAGACACCATGACGGACATTGCACAAACTCAATATACTCTTTACCTTCGGTATCGAGTATAAAAAAAGAAGTTATTTCTGAGTAGCAAATTCAGTTTCAGCATATTCATACAACTTCTAGCAGGCAGCAGTTCGCTCCATCGGAACATCACAAAAAATAAAAAAAATTATTGCTAATGTCATTAAACAAGTCGACGACTTTTTGGAACGATTTGAAGACATTGTTTCCTTTGCGGATGGTGCTGTCCTAATCGCAGCCCGACTTTATTTTGTGCAGCGTAAATTCAACGAAATTATGAGTTGGCAAAATGAAAGACATTTGAGTTACTGCGAATGCATCTGCAAAGATTTTGCGTGGAGCCCCAACACATGCGAATGTTTCTTTACACTAAATCAAATACAGATAACTCATGATTTCATGCTCAAATACATATTACTTGAATTAAGAATGCTTGCAAAATAAATATGTTAAAAAAGATTTCGCTGACGACTATTTTTTTTAATCTGAACACTTTATCAGCTCTTAAGCTAGCACATGCGCCCCCCAAAATATAAAGAAACCAATACTTTTGCTTTATTACACACACACACACACACACACACACACACACACACAGATCTGCGTCCTTGATGAGCTGGCGACGAAGGAAGAGGTCCTGGACGCGGTCAGGTCAGCTATAGGAGAACCCACAATGGACATTGACGTCGTTAAGACGCTGCGTCGTACGAGGGCTGGCCCTCAAACGGCAACCTTGGGCCTTCCGGCGGCTAAAGCGATTAGCCTCGTTGAGATGTCGAAGATTCGCATTGGCTGGGCGGTGTGCCGCATTAGGCCTCTAATTCAGCCAAGGCGCTGCTATAAGTGCCTGGAGTATGGACATATTGCTGTCCATTGCAAGAGTGGCGCAGAGCACAGCAAGGCTTGCTACAAGTGCGGAGGTTCTGGACACGTTGCGAGAGACTGCAACCAGCAACCAAAATGTGCCCTATGCACGAGAAAAGGAGAGCGAATGACTGACCACGCGACTGGCAGTTACAGGTGTCCAGCGTACAGGGAGGCTATCAAACACACAAAATGGTGAAAGTCTTGCAGCTCAACCTCAACCACTGTGTCGCTGCCCAAGCCATACTGGAACAGACGATCTTGGAGGAAAAAATAGATGTCGCAGTGCTTAGCGAGCCGCACCACCGGGCAACCGCTAATGCTAGGTTGTGGGCTTCGGACAGATCTGGGAAAGCTGCCGTGTGGAGCTGTGGTGACCTACAGTCCCCCTTACGCACGTTCTAGCCTCCGATTGCTTCGTGCGTGCGAAACTAGGAGACCTCTGGCTTTATAGCTGCTACTTAGCGCCAAGTCTCACGATCGGCGAGTTCGAAGCGGTGCTTATGGAAATCGCGGACGAATCCAGGGGTCGCTGCAACGTTATAATTGCTGGCGATTTTAACGCGTGGTCAACCGACTGGGGCAGCCCGTCTACGAACGCCAGGGGCACCATCCTTGTGGAATCGTTTGCGTCCCTCGACCTTGTCCTTATTAACACTGGGTCAGAGAACACTTTTAACAACGGACGTGCTGGTTCAATTATCGACCTCACATATGTGAGCAGTGCACTCGCGCGCTCGGCATTGTGGTACATAAGTGACTGCTACACTGGAAGCGACCACGTGGCCATCATGTTTTCGGTTGGAGAAAGGGTGCGGGTGCCGGCAAGGCCCAGCCCTGGTGTAGCATATCGGGTTGAGTCGCTCAACACGAGGAGTTTCGCAGATTCCATTGCTCATATGGTAGCAGGCGGACCGGCGCATGATATGGTGGAACAGATGGCTCAGCAGCTAGAAGCTGCGTGCGCTGCGAGTATGCCCCAGAGGAAAGCATATAGACGCCATCACACCAGCGTGTTTTGGTGGAACGATGAAATAGCTGAGGCTCGGCGAGCCTGCCTGAGATCGAGAAGACGCTTTCAGCGAGCAGCCACACGAGGGTCGGGGGAAACTCGCTCGATGCAGCTTGAGTTTAAGGCCGCAAGAAAAGTGCTAAGGAACACCATCAGAGCCAGCAAAAAGGAGTGTTTCCTTAAGCTGTGTGACTCAGCCGACAAGGACCCTTGGGGAAGAGCCTACAAGATGGTCTTCAAGCGTGTCAGCCAAGGCACTAACAACGCGCCTATGGAGCTAGTTCGCATGAAGGAAATTGTGGCGACTCTGTTTCCTCAGTGCGCGAACCCGCTATCGTCAGCTGGCGCGGCTTCCATCCATGAAGGTGTTTCTCCAGTTTCTTTGGAAGAAATGCAGCTGGCAGCACGGAAGCTATCAGCCAATAAAGCACCTGGTCCCGATGGTGTCCCTAATAGGTGCCTGCATCTAGCAATCATGCTCCAGCCAGAATTGTTTGCCCAGATGTACACCAAGTGTCTGCGAGAAGGCATCTTTCCGGACAGGTGGAAGGTGCATAAACTCGTCCTGCTGCCTAAGCCAGATAAGCCTCCTGATGACCCTTCAGCATACCGGCCTATTTGTCTCATTGACAACAGTGGCAAGGTCTTCGAGGCGATCATAGCTGCTAGGCTGGATGACGCCGTGCAGAATGCTGGAGGATTATCACCGCTCCAATTCGGCTTCAGGAGGGCGAGATCTACTACCGATGCCATCAGGTCGGTAGTCAGCATAGCCTCAGAAGCGATCTCAGGCACCCGCTGGCGTTTTGGCAATAAGCAGTACTGTCTCGTAGTGACCATTGACGTCAAGAACGCTTTTAACTCCGCGAATTGGAGCTACATTTTGGATGCCCTGGGGAGTTTTAGAGTGCCAGACTACCTCGTAGCAATCGTGAGGAACTACTTTGACAACCGTAGGCTGCATTACCAAACAGATGAGGGGGAGAAGGAGTACGCCGTTTCTGCAGGTGTTCCACAAGGATCTGTCCTGGGTCCTCTCCTGTGGAATATCATGTATGACGGGATACTACAGCTTCAGTTACCGGATGGTGCGAGTGCTATTGGATATGCGGACAACGTTGCTCTGGTGCTTGTAGCTAAAGACCTACGGCGAGTTACAGAGCTCTGCGATTGGTGCTTAGACGCAATGACGCGGTGGGTGTCGTCTGTTGGTCTTCAACTGGCTGCCCAAATGACGGAGGCGGTGCTCATCAGCAGCCGAAAAAAGGTGGAGTACGTGGATATCACGGTGGGAGGCGTCACAATGCGGTCCAAGGACTGTATCCGCTACCTTGGTGTGGTCATCGATCGGCGCTTAAACTTTGGCGAGCACCTGGCATTCGTGCATCGGAAGGCAGCTGAATCCGTGCGAGCCCTTGCGAGGTTGATGCCTAATACGCGGGGTCCTAAACAGCAAACGAGGCTGCTGCTTACGAGCGTCCTGAAGTCGATAGTGCTGTATGCTGCTCCAATTTGGGTCGGCGCAACTTCGGTGGCCACCTACATGAAGGGTATCGTGTCATCTTACCGGCTCTCTGCCCTTCGCGTCTGCTGCGCCTTTCGCACAGTCTCCTCGGATGCAGCGCTGGTGGTGGCTGGAATGATCCCAATCCACAGCTTAGCAGTAGAAGCCGCAGCGGTTTTGGAAGCAGCACCAACGGAGAGAAGAGCAGCTAGGGCTGCAGCCCGTGAGCGGAGCCTAGAGGCCTGGCAGCGGCACTGGAATACTTCTGCGAAAGGGCGTTGGACGCACCTATTGATACCCGATGTGCGGCGATGGCTAGAGAGGAAGCACGGGTCAGTCACATTCTACCTCACCCAGCTGCTAACGGGACATGGTTGCTTTAGGAGCTACTTAAAGCGGTTCAAGCACGATTCCAGTTCAGAGTGTAGCTGGTGCGGAGATGGTACGGAGGAGGATGTAAGCCATGTTTTCTTCCAGTGTGGGCGATTTGCCCATGAACGTCTGCAGGTGGAGACCCTGATTGGTCAGCACCTTTTGCCAACAAACCTGGTGGATCTTATGATAGAGAGGGAGGTGGTATGGAATGCGGTTTGCGGACTCGCAGCTTCTACGATGGCGGAGCTGAGGCGTCTGGAACGCTTAAGGGCGATCGCTTCATAAGCATTGCTTTTGTTTCTGCGAAGCAATGCCTCGCGGCGGTCCCGCATAGGCTGGCAATGTCTATGATTGTTTTTTTATTGTATAGTTTAATGTAGGTTATTATTTATTACCAAGGAATAAAAAAAAAAAAAAAAAAAAAAAACACACACACACACACACACACACACACACACACACGACAGAGACACACAAGAGAAAAGTGCATACGCGTTTCGAATCGCTCCGTCCAGCTGTCGTTTTGCGGTGTCATACCTGTGCAAAATCATAACAAAGGCAGTTAAAATCGTTCGGTGATAGTGCCGGGTCACTTACCTGTGCGTCTGTTTGCTGCCGCCACGCGCGTTCTTTTGCAATTCTCGTAGCCGTCTACAGTAGCCTCCCCCAGCGGCTGATCGCCCGCGCGTATTTTTCTATTCAGTTCGGTAGTGTGCGTGCGTAAAGGCTCACAGTGCAACACAACTTCTTTGTGGTGTGCTGTTTGTGTTTTTAGACTAACACACTGCCAGCTGATCGCGCGGTTTGCCAGGGCTGGTTGCTTTATTTAGCAGTGCCTTCCGAGCAACCAGCGCTCACCGGTTTTTCCTGATTCGCAACAGGTGGCGCTTTTGGCTGTTGGTTCAGGTCTTACTGGAGGTGTCTCCGGTGCGGACGGTTTGTGTACTGGGAAGACTTAAAAAAAAAAAAAAGTCATTGCATATACAACAGGGCCCACGCAAAGTGTAGTATACCAAACAGGCGCGGTTCTCCTTTTGTTGTTCAAGTAGGAGTCTTCAAGCAGAGTATAGCAAAAGCCACGGATCCGGCGATTACCAACCCCTTCCGTTGAGACGGTGCTCAGTGGGGCTCTGGTGACCGATTCGGGGCGGTATAACCCCCAGCGGTACATACCAAAGCTAAATCTTTGGTCAACGTGGGACTGCTTGGAGGTGTACTTGAGCCCGTTCGATGTCGAATGGAATTGTGCGCCGCTCGGCACTGCCGAGGTCCCCTCCCCAGGTGTGCGTTCCACTCTCTGTGCAGAGCGAGGCTTCATCGCAGAGTACCCCACCGTCGTCGCATTTGCCGCAACCGGTCGTCTGGCCTTTGCCGACCACTCCGAGGCCATCGGAAACGCTGCAGAGCTCGCTCATTAAAATGGGTGAGGCTCTTTCGGGCTTATCTGTGCTTTTTAATGGTCAACGTCATATAAACACACTGGTGCGCGACGAGTTGTCAAAAATTGTCAGGCTGCACGAGACAGCTCTTAGGTTGAGCAAGCCACAAGTTGCAGGGGGTGTTACGCAAACATCACCACCCATTACTGTGCACACCCTTGATAGGGACAGGCAGCAAGTAGCTCACCACACGGGAGTCGCCAGCCGCATAGCTAGCAGGTCAACTCCTAAGCGCCCTAGGGATCTGCAGGAGTTAAGAGGCACACCGCCCAAAAAACAGAAGCAAGGCTTCTCCAACGCCCCCCTAGAGAGGCCTGCATCACAGGCAGCACCAAAGATGGCACTTCAGACTGCTCCCCAGGCTGCACCAAGAACGTCCTGGACAAAAGTGAAGCCAAGAAAATCGTCTCACAATCGTACCCGAGCGGATGCTATTGCATTATCGGGTGTTGACGGCTGCAGCTACGCCGACATGCTGCGTGTGGTCAAAACCGACCCTGCCTTACGTCAATACTGCGAGGACGTGCAGAATATTAGGCGAGCAGCAAACGGGGATCTGCTTCTTCGCCTAAATAAAAAGCCAGTGCACAGCTCAGAGGAGCTGCAATCAGCCATGGGGAAAGCCCTAGGAGACAGAGCGACGGTCAAGACGCTCGTTGACGTCCAACGCGTCGAGGTACGGGACTTGGATGAGCTGACCACGAAGGAGGAATTGATCGATGCGATCCACAAAGCCATAGATGCACCCAGCCTAACGGTGGAGGCGGTCCGCTCATTGCGAGCTCTACGCAGCGGATCATCGTCGGCAACGTTGGTTCTCCCTAAGCCTATGTCCACCCAGTTAATTGACCTGGCTAAGATCAGAGTTGGCTGGGTGGTCTGTCGTATACGGCCTATTGTGCAGCCACTGCGCTGTTACAAATGCCTTGCGTTTGGGCATATCGCTGCGAAATGCACCAGCGAAGATGATCGCAGGGGTACGTGCTATAGGTGTGGCGAGGCTGGTCACGAGGCTGGGTCCTGCAGCAAACCGCCATCGTGCTGGCTGTGCTCTAAACAGGGGTCAGGTAACGCGGGTCATACCACGGGCAGCTTCAACTGTCCTGCCTATAAAGTAGCCGTCGGACAGATGAAATGTTAAAGTTTCTTCAGCTTAACCTTAACCACTGCATGGCTGCTCAATCACTTCTGGAGCAGACAACAAGGGAGCTTGGCATTGACATATGCATACTGAGTGAACCGCACCGAGTGCCGATTGCTCCATCATGCATCTGGGCGACGGACACTAGCAAGAAGGCCGCGTTGTGGGTGTGTGGTGCAGCTCATCAGCTCACCGATGTGCAGCAGTTCGAAGGATTTGTGAGAGCAAGACTTGGCAGTCTGTGCATCTATAGCTGTTACCTTGCTCCCAGCTTGCCACTCACCGCTTTCTCCGCGATTCTGGAGCAGCTAGTAGACGATGCTAGGGGTCGTGGCAGAATTATCCTCGCGGGCGACTTCAATGCATGGGCTCTGGAGTGGGGCAGCGTTTCAACAAACACCAGAGGCAGATTGCTCTTGGAGACGCTTGCTGCACTGGATCTGGCACTTTTAAACAGCGGCAACGATCATACCTTTTCAAGAGCTGGGGCAGGCTCAGTAATTGACCTTACGTTTGTCAGCCCCTCCTTATTCAACGCAGCTCAGTGGGTGATCAGCGACATCTACACAGCCAGCGACCACAATGCCATTGTATGCACACTTGCTGGCCAGCAACGGCGTAGTGCGCATAGTGCGCCGAACGCGAAACGCTACCGCCAGGAAACATTTGACGCCGCGGTGTTTTCCAGAGCAATCGCGCAGCTATCCACATCGGGCTCCGCTGAATCTCGTGCAGCACAAATGGCTGCGCAAATTTCCTCGGCATTTGACAGCAGCATGGCACTGCGTCGTCCCTACAGGCGTCCCCACAGCCCCACGTATTGGTGGAACGCGGAGATTGACATGGCACGCCACGCCTGCATTAGAGCCAGAAGGCTATACCAACGCGCAGTCAACAGGCCTCATTTTGCAGCAAGACGTGAGGATTACAGGCGGGCTAGAGGTTCGCTTAAGAGGGCGATTAAGGCGAGTAAGCGTGAATGCTACCTGCAGCTGTGCGACTCTGCTGAGCAGGATCCCTGGGAGAAAGCGTACAAAACGGTGGTCAAGCGCATATATGCTGGAAATCACCACCTCCCTTCCATGGAGCCAGTTAGGATGCAGACCATTGTGGAGTGCCTGTTTCCTCACGGGAGATCGCAGGCCGAGCGCTTAGCGTCATCGCATAACCATGACAACATCGTACCAGAGGTCATCACACTAGAGGAGGTACTTGGTGTAGCCAAAAACATCGCGGCCAGGTCCGGATGGAATTCCAAACCAAGCGCTGAAGCTAGCAATGTCATTACAAGCCGAACAATTTGCCGCTCTTTTCAATGCATGCTTGCACGAAAGGACCTTTCCAACCGTCTGGAAAGTGCAGAACCTGTTGCTTTTGCCGAAGCCAGACAAACCGCCGGGGGAGCCTTCATCCTACAGACCAATCTGTCTGTTAAATAACATTGGCAAAGTTTTTGAAAAGCTGCTGGGGGTAAGGCTAAGCAATGCGATAGACATAGCAGGCGGGCTGTCCCCGAACCAGTTTGGGTTTCGCAAAGAGAGGTCAACCATCGACGCCCTAAGCAAGGTGGTCGAGATAGCAACCAGCGCTATTCAAGGCTCCAGATGGGCAGGAGGAGGGAAAGAGTATTGCCTCATAGTCACGCTGGACATTAAAAATGCGTTTAACTCCGCCAACTGGGAAGTCATCCTCAACGCCCTAGAGAATCTGCATGTCCCCTTATATCTGCGTGACACAGTTAGGAGCTACTTCGACGGACGGGTGCTGCTCTACCGGACCACTGAAGGCATCAAAGTGCACAATATTTCTGCAGGAGTTCCACAGGGATCGGTTATTGGGCCACTGATGTGGAACATTATGTACGATGGAGTCTTAAGGCTTAATCTTCCGGATGAGGCACACATAGTTGGATTTGCTGACGATGTTGCTATCGTAGTCGTGCGCAAGGAGCTGGAGCATGCAGAGGCCGCGTGCAATACATGCATTGCCCGTGTGCAGGACTGGCTCAACCAGGCGGGATTGGAGCTGGCTGCGCACAAGACGGAGGCGGTGCTTGTAAGCAGCCGCAAGACGGTGGAAACAGCGGAAATAGTTGTTGGCCGGACTACGATTCGGTCCAAACGGGCAATCAAATACCTTGGTGTTATGCTGGATACGAGACTATGCTTTAAGGAGCACCTGGAGAACACCGCAGCCAAGGCAGCTGGAGTATGTCGCACACTATCGCGCATAATGCTAAACACGCGCGGGCCCAAGCAGGAGCGCCGCCACTTATTAATGAGCGTTGTCCGTGCAACGGCTTTGTACGCAGCGCCAATATGGTGGAAAGCCGTTCGGGTTCCAAGCTACTGCCGCGGTATAGGCGCTGCATACCGCCTTTGCGCGATCAGAGTGTGCTGTGCTTTCCGGATGATTTCTGATGAGCCCGCCCTGGTCATCGCTGGCATGGTTCCCATCGAAGAGCTTGCCATTGAGTCGGGAGAGTTGGCTAGCCGGTCGGCCGATACTACAGCACGCGCGAGCCGACTGGCAGTAAGATCCAGCACTTTGGAGAGGTGGCAAGCCCGCTGGAACTCTTCAGAGAAGGGGCGATGGACATTCGCCTTGATCCCACGGCTCTCACCATGGCTCAACCGGGGTCATGGTGAAGTTAATTTTTACCTGACCCAGCTGCTGTCTGAACATGGGTGCTTCCGGAAGTATTTAAGGCGGTTTGGCCACGAGCAAAGCGATGAGTGCCTATGGTGCGGAGAGGGCTTACAGAAGGACGCACACCACGTACTGTTCACCTGCGGGCGGTTCGCGAACCAACGCACCACGCTTGAGCTCGCTTTGGGTGGTCCCATCACGATGGACAATCTAGTAACAAGTATGCTAGAGTCTCCGGCAAAATGGGAAGCGGTCAGCGCATTTGCGGCAGAGGTGATGAACGAGCTGAGGCGAGTGGAACGACTTAGAAGGACCACTCCAATATAGGTGGTGATTGTAGTATGCGAAGCAATTCCTAACGGACATACCGCATACTGTTATCGCTCCTATACACAAAGCCACATGTATTATATTATACTCATTAAGTATTATTTATTGTTATAGTTTAATAAAGATTAAAAAAAAAAAAAAAAAAAAAACACACACACACAGACACATACATACATACATACATTGGAAAGATACGAGGTGAACTTGAGAACTGCGGTCGCGTGTTTCTGTCGCTCCGTCCTTTTAGCGTTTTCGCAGTGTTAAACCTACAGCAAAAAACAAACTGTGCAAGTTAGTCGAGCTCCGAAAGTCTGCGCCACTTACCTTGTGCCATCATCACCTGGGCCAAGAGCGTTGTCTGGATATAGCCGTCGTGCTTATTGGAGTCTCCCCTTATCTGCGCGCAATTTGGCTTACCCTAGCTAGTGTGCGTGGAAACATTACACGCAATTATTACACATGGTGCGTACTACTCTTCTGTGGTGTGCAACTTGTGTATACTTGTGTTTTAGGAAGACCATAGTGTCAGCTGATCGCGTAGCGTACCAGGTCCGCTCGCTCTGCATAACGTGCATAACGTTGTCAGCTGAGTGGTAACCCACAGGTGGCGCTTACACTCCAGAAGGTGTCCCAGCTGGGCGTGGTTTGTGTATTGGGTGCAAGCAAGAACGACTGTTGCATACGCTCAAGGGATACTCTAAAGAGTGCTGCATAGCCATCAGGCGCGCTGGTTATTGCGTGGTTTCTTAGACGGGAACTTCTAGCAGCATCAAGCAAAGGCCACGGAACCGGCTACTACTAACCCCCTCCGTCGCGGCGGTGCTTCGTGGGGCTCTGGTGACTGTGTAGAGGCGGTATACCCTCCACCTCTGGTCAACGTGGGACTGCTAGAAGCTTAAATTCAATTCAACGAGTGTTCAACGAGTGTTAGGTTCGAGCATCAGCACTGGAAGCGTTTGTGCGCCGCTCGGCTTTGCCGAGATCTCCCCCTCGGGGGTTGGCGCCACCACCGGCACAGAGTCTGGAATCTCCGGGTGCCCTGCCTTCACCTGCGCCTGCCACCTCACTCCAGGGGAAAGAGTCGGTGACGAAAGATGTGTTCGAGGAGTTGGGCGATACCCTTAATAGCCTACATGCCCTTCTGAGCGGGCAGAGGCATGTGAACCAATTGGTCAGAGACTTAGCAGCAAGGGCTGTTAAGCTGTATGAGGCTTCGGCCTGTAGGAGCAGAATAGCTTCCACTGACAGTGCTGACGTGGCTACGCAGACGCTTCCGGCTGCAAAGCTACCAGAGTCCGCAGCCGATAAGGTTCGCCAGCAGAGCAGCGGCGTTGCGAGGACGGTAGCAACGCCCAAGAGGCGCCGAGAGCGCGAGCCAGGCCAGCGCGCAACGCCCTCGAAAAAAAACCGAACTGGCCTCACGGATCCATGGTTTCGGAGTCGGCCCCATGCAGCAAATGGCAGACGGCTCAACGCAAGAAGGCTACCAAACCACCCGGTAAGACGCCTGGCAAGCCGCTTACCAAGAGTAGGTCTGATGCGCTGGTGATAAGTACAAGCGAACTTACCTACAGCGAAGTCTTATCGCTAGTCACGCGCAGGAGTGATGGCAAGCTTAATGGAGTTCGAGACAAGGTGAGACAAGCACGTCGCACAGCGAAAGTAGACCTGCTTCTAGAGCTGAATGGAGTCGGCCTGGAATGCACCAACCAGCTTAAGGAAGAGATGGAGCAGGTGCTAGGTGGAAGCGCCGTGGTGCGCTCATTAACTGAGCAATCTCATTTTGTGATGAGAGAGCTGGATGAGCTAGCCAGCAGAGAGGAAATAGGGCTGCGATTTCAGCGCAGGCTAATGTCCCAGCTAAAGCATGCAACTTTAAGAGCTTGCGTCCGGGGTATGGCAACACGCAAGTGGCGCACTTCTCAGTCCCGGCGAACCTGGCGGGAAGCATCACAGCCTTGCGCTCGTTTCGAATTGGATGGTCCAACTGCGCCGTACGCATGCAGGGCGCGCGTACTAGGTGCTATAGATGTCTGGAGATGGGACATACAGCAAGCAACTGTCGTTACCCGGTCGATAGGTCAAATTGCTGTATCAGGTGCGTAAATTTAGACCACAAGGCAGCGAGCTGCAAGAGCGAGGTGGCAAAATGCTTTATCTGCATTGCGAAAGGCTGTGCATCCACAAGCCACCAGGCAGGTAGCAGTAGAAGCCCACTTAGCGGTAGTGCACAAGGCCGTGCCAACTGAAGTTCATTCAAATAAACTTAAACCATTGTGCAGCGGCACAGGGTTTGCTGTCGCAAACAGTGCGTGAATACTCTGCAGACGTAGCGTTAATCAGTGAGCCCTACCGAATGCGCGAGGGCCCTAGCTGCGTACTAAATACCTTAGGTAGAGCAGCTATTTGGTCCTGCGGGAGCACACCCCCTGGCCAGAGTGCATCGGTCCAACTGCTTTGTGCGTGCTATGGTGGGTGACATGTGGATGTACTCCGTCTACATGCCTCCTAGTCTGCAGCTCTCGGAGTACACTAGCTCCCTTGACTCCCTGGTGTCAGATGCTAGAGGTCGTGACCCTCTCGTCATCGCAGGGGATTTTAATGCGTAGGCGGAGGAGTGGGGCAGCTTGTCGACCAACGCCAAAGGTCGAGCGTTGCTCGAAGCCTTCACGCTACTGGATGTATCCTTACTCAACCAGGGCACAGAGCACACCTTCAGCAGAGCAGGGCTGGGTTCCGTTGTGGACCTAACGTTCGTCAGCAGCTCGATGTTCAGCTCATCCAGGTGGAGCATCGATGCCACCTACAACGCTAGTGACCACGCTGCTATTTGGTGCACCGTGGGAGGGCGCCCTGATCGCCAGCTGGGCCCAGATCAACCGAGGACAAAATACCGTGCCGAGACTCTCGACACGCGTATATTTGGTACTCAGCTGGAGTCCGCTGAGATCCCGATCAATTCCGGCAGCACCGACGAGGTGGTTGATTGGACCATGTCGCTGCTAAGCAGCGCTTGTGAGGCAAGCATGGCCAGACGAAAAACTTACCGGAGGCACCATGTTCCAGTATATTGGTGGAACGAAGAAATAGCAGAAGCTAGGAGCGAATGCAACAATGCTCGACGCCGCTACCAGCGCTCACGCGGCTCGCAGGAGTTCCGAGAACGACAAGCAGCTTTTCTCGTATGCAGGAGATATCTGCAAAAGCTGATCAAGGACAGCAAGCGTAGGTGTTTACTTGACCTCTGCGACTCGGCGGAAAACGACCCGTGGGGTGATGCATATAAAATCGTGGTCAAACGATTCAACGGCTTTTCCCGTTGCCATCCTTCCGATCCAGAGGCGTTAAGGGCGATCGTAGATCATTTGTTCCCTAGCATGCCTGACGAGATCGGCGGCTCTCCGGTGGTGGCTTCCACGTCTGCCGTTTTTGAGGAGGTCACCTTAGAGGAGATTTGCCATGTCGCAAAGAGGATGAAGCCCAGCAAGGCACCCGGCCCCGATGGAATTCCCAACCGAGCGCTCAGGCTAGCCCTCGCGCTGCGACCTGACTTATTTGCGCACATGTTTAACACATGCCTAAGCAGCGGAGTATTCCCAAACAGGTGGAAAGTTCAGCGCCTGGTTCTACTACCAAAACCCGGCAAGCAGCCTGATGACCCAGCTGTCTATCGACCTATCTGCCTTATAGATACGGTCGACAAGATATTGGAACAAGTCATTTGCACACGCCTTGAAATGGCCCTAGATGCTGCGGGAGGAGTGTCACCCCACCAGTACGGCTTCCGCAAGGCAAGATCAACGATCGATGCGATCGGTAAGGTGGTTGAGATAGCCTCGGAAGCGATTTCCGGCAGTAGATGGAGAGGTGGTGCCAAAAAATACTGCCTGATCGCAACGCGTACAACCGTTAAAACACTGTCCGACACCAATCAGGTAGAGATTGCGACCTTGACGAGCTGTCGACGAAGGAAGAGGTCCTGGACGCGGTCAGGTCAGCTATAGGAGACCCGACATTGGATATTGACGTCGTTAAGACCCTGCGTCGTACGAGGGCTGGCCTTCAAACGGCAACCTTGGGCCTTCCGGCGGCTAAAGCGATTAGCCTCGTGGAGAAGTCGAAGATTCGCATTGGCTGGGCGGTGTGCCGCATTAGGCCGCTAATTCAGCCAAGGCGCTGCTATAAGTGCCTGGAGTATGGACATATAGCTGTCCATTGCAAGAATGGTGCAGACCATAGTAAGGCTTGCTACAAGTGTGGAGGTTCTGGACACGTTGCGAGAGACTGCAACCAGCAACCAAAATGTGCCCTATGCACGAGAAAAGGAGAGCGAATGACTGACCATGCGACTGGCAGTTACAGGTGTCCAGCGTACAGGGAGGCTGTCACACACAAAATGGTGAAGGTCTTGCAGCTCAACCTCAACCATTGTGACGCTGCCCAAGCCATACTGGAACAGACGATCTTGGAGGAAAAAATAGATGTCGCAGTGCTTAGCGAGCCGCTCCACCGGGCAACCGCTAATGCTAGGAGGTGGGCTTCGGACAGATCTGGGAAAGCTGCCGTGTGGAGCTGTGGTGACCTACAGTCCCCCTTTACACACGTTCTAGCCTCTGATCGTTCGTGCGTGTAAAACTAGGAGATCTCTGGCTTTATAGCTGCTACTTAGCGCCAAGTCTCACGATCAGCGAGTTCGAAGCGGTGCTTATGGAAATCGCGGACGACTCTAGGGGTCGCAGCAACGTTATAGTTGCTGACGATTTTAACGCGTGGTCAACCGACTAGGGCAGCCCGTCCACGAACGCCAGGGGTACCATCCTTGTGGAATCGTTCGCGTCCCTCGACCTTGTCCTTATTAGCACTGGGTCAGAGAACACTTTTAACAACGGACGTGCTGGGTCAATTATCGACCTCACATATGTGAGCAGTGCACTCGCCCGCTCGGCATTGTGGTACATAAGTGACTGCTACACTGGAAGCGACCACGTGGCCATCATGTTTTCGGTTGGAGAAAGGCTGCGGGTGCCGGCAAGGCCCAACCCTGGTGTAGCATACCGGGTTGAGTCTCTCAACAGGAGGAGTTTTGCTGATTCCATTGCTCATATGGTAGCAGGCGGACCGGCGCATGATATGGTGGAACAGATGGCTCAGCAGCTAGAAGCTGCGTGTGCTGCGAGCATGCCCCAGAGGAAAGCGTATAGACGCCATCACACCACCGTGTTTTGGTGGAACGAAGAAATATCTGAGGCTCGGCGAGCCTGCCTGAGATCGAGGAGGCGCTTTCAGCGAGCAGCCACACGAGGGTCGGGGGAAACTCGCTCGATGCAGCTTGAGTTTAAGGCCGCAAGAAAAGTGCTAAGGAGCACCATCAGAGCCAGCAAAAAGGAGTGTTTCCTTAAGCTGTGTGACTCAGCCGACAATGACCCTTGGGGAAGAGCCTACAAGATGGTCTTCAAGCGTGTCAGCCAAGGCACCAACACTGCGCCTTTGGAGCTAGTTCGCATGAAGGAAATTGTGGCGACTCGGTTTCCTCAGTGCGCAAACCCGCTATCGTCAGCTGGTGCGGCTTCCATGCATGAAGGTGTTACTCCAGTTTCTTTGGAAGAAGTGCAGCTGCCAGCACGGAAGCTATCAGCCAATAAAGCACCTGGTCCCGATGGTGTCCCTAATAGGTGCCTGCATCTAGCAATCATGCTCCAGCCAGAATTGTTTGCCCAGATGTACACCAAGTGTCTGCGAGAAGGCATCTTTCCGGACAGGTGGAAGGTGCAGAAACTCGTCCTGCTGCCTAAGCCAGATAAGCCTCCTGATGACCCGTCAGCATACCGGCCTATTTGTCTCATTGACAATAGCTTCAGGAGGGCGAGATCTACTTCCGATGCCATCAGGTCGGTAGTCAGCATAGCCTCAGAAGCGATTTCAGGCACCCGCTGGCGCTTTGGAAATAAGCAGTACTGTCTCGTTGTGACCATTGACGTTAAGAACGCTTTTGACTCCGCGAATTGGAGCAACATTTTGGATGCCCTGGTGAGTTTTAGAGTGCCAGACTACCTCGTAGCAATCGTGAGGAGCTACTTTGACAACCGTAGGCTGCGTTACCAAACAGATGAGGGGGAGAAGGAGTACGCCGTTTCTGCAGGTGTTCCACAAGGATCTGTCCTGGGTCCTCTCCTGTGGAATATCATGTATGACGGGATACTACAACTTCAGTTACCGGATGGTGCGAGTGCTATTGGATATGCGGACGACGTCGCTCTGGTGCTTGTAGCTAAAGACCTACGGCGAGTTACAGAGCTCTGCAATTGGTGCTTAGACGCAGTGACGCGGTGGGTGTCGTCTGTTGGTCTTCAACTGGCTGCCCAAATGACGGAGGCGGTGCTCATCAGCAGCCGAAAAAAGGTGGAATACGTGGATATCACGGTGGGAGGCGTCACAATGCGGTCCAAGGACTGTATCCGCTATCTTGGTGTGGTCATCGATCGGCGCTTAAACTTTGGCGAGCACCTGGCATTCGTTCATCGGAAGGCAGCTGAATCCGTGCGAGCCCTTGCGAGGATGATGCCTAATACGCGGGGTCCTAAACAGCAAACGAGGCTGCTGCTCACGAGCGTCCTGAAGTCGGTAGTGCTGTATGCTGCTCCAATTTGGGTCGGCGCAACTTCGGTGTCCACCTTCATGAAGGGTATCGTGTCATCGTACCGGCTCTGTGCCCTTCGCGTCTGCTGCGCCTTTCGCACAGTCTCCTCGGATGCAGCGTTGGTGGTTGCTGGGATGATCCCAATCCACAGCTTAGCAGTAGAAACCACAGTGGTTTTGGAAGCAGCACCAACGGAGAGAAGAGCAGCTAGGGCCCGCGAGCGGAGCCTAGAGGCCTGGCAGCGGCACTGGAATACTTCCGCAAAAGGGCGTTGGACGCACCTACTGATACCCGATGTGCGGCGATGGCTAGATAGGAAGCACGGGTCAGTCACATTCTACCTCACCCAGCAGCTAACGGGCCATGGTTGCTTTAGGAGCTACTTAAATCGGTTCAAGCACGATTCCAGTTCAGAGTGTAGCTGGTGCGGAGATGGTATGGAGGAGGACGTAAGCCATGTTTTCTTCCAGTGTAGGCGATTCGCCCAGGAACGTCTGCAGGTGGAGACCCTGATTGGCCAGCCCCTTTCGCCAACAAACCTGGTGGAGCTTATGATAGAGAGGGAGGTGGTATGGCATGCGGTTTGCAGACTCGCAGCTTCTACGATGGTGGAGCTGAGGCGTCTGGAACGCTTAAGGGCGATCGGGTCATAAACATTGCTTTTGTTTCTGCGAAGCAATGCTTCGCGGCGGTCCCGCAGAGGCTGGCAATGTCTATGATTTTATTTATTGCATAGTTTAACGTAGGTTATTATTTATTACCAAGGAATAAAAAAAAAAAAGACACACACACACACAGCAGAACGAGATGTGAACTTGAGAAGTGCGGTCGCGGGTTTCTGTCGCTCCGTCCTTTAGCGTTTCGCAGTGTTAAACCTACAGCAAAAAACAAACTGTGCAAGTTAGTCGAGCTCCGAAAGTCTGCACCACTTACCTTGTGCCATCATCACCTAGGCCAAGAGCGTTGTCTGGATATAGCCGTCGTGCTTATTGGAGTCTTCCCTTATCTGCGCGCAATTTGGCTTACCCTAGCTAGTGTGCGTGGAAACATTACACGCAATTATTACACATGGTGCGTACTACTCTTCTGTGGTGTGCAACTTGTGTATACTTGTGTTTTAGGAAGACCATAGTGTCAGCTGATCGCGTAGCGTATCAGGTCCGCCCGCTCTGCATAACGTGCATAACGTTGTTATTGCGTGGCTTCTTAGACGGTAACTTCTAGCAGCATCAAGCAAAGGCCACGGAACCGGCTACTACTAACCCCCTCCGTCGCGGCGGTGCTTCGTGGGGCTCTGGTGACTGTGTAGAGGCGGTATACCCTCCACCTCTGGTCAACGTGGGACTGCTAGAAGCTTAAATTCAATTCAACGAGTGTTCAACGAGTGTGTTTGAGCATCAGCACTGGAAGCGTTTGTGCGCCGCTCGGCTTTGCCGAGATCTCCCCCTCGGGGGTTGGCGCCACCACCGGCACAGAGTCTGGAATCTCCAGGTGCCCTGCCTTCACCTGCGCCTGCCACCTCACCCCAGGGGAAAGAGTCGGTGACGAAAGATGTGTTCGAGGAGTTGGGCGATACCTTAAATGGCCTAAATGCCCTTCTGAGCGGGCAGAGGCACGTGAACCAATTGGTCAGAGACTTAGCAGCAAGGGCTGTTAAGCTGTATGAGGCTTCGGCCTGTAAGAGCAGGATAGCCTCCACTGACAGTGCTGACGTGGCTACGCAGACGCTACCGGCTGCAAAGCTACCAGAGTCCGCAGCCGATAAGGTTCGCCAGCAGAGCAGCGGCGTTGCGAGGACGGTAGCAACGCCCAAGAGGCGCCGAGAGCGCGAGCCAGGCCAGCGCGCAACGCCCTCGAAAAAAAACCAAACTGGCCTCACGGATCCAGTGTTTTCGGAGTCGGCCCCATGCAGCAAGGCAAGCCGCTTACCAAGAGTAGGTCTGATGCGCTGGTGATAAGTACAAGCGAACTTACCTACAGTGAAGTATTATCGCTAGTCACGCGCAGGAGTGATGGCAAGCTTAATGGAGTTCGAGACAAGGTGAGACAAGCACGTCGCACAGCGAAAGTAGACCTGCTTCTAGAGCTGAATGGAGTCGGCCTGGAATGCACCAACCAGCTTAAGGAAGAGATGGAGCAGGTGCTAGGTGGAAGCGCCGTGGTGCGCTCAATAACTGAGCAATCTCATTTTGTGATGAGAGAGCTGGATTAGCTAGCCAGCAGAGAGGAAATAGTGGCTGCAATTTCAGCGCAGGCTAATATCCCAGCTAAAGCGTGCAACTTTAAGAGCTTGCGTCCGGGGTATGGCAACACGCAAGTGGCGCACTTCTCAGTCCCGGCGAACCTGGCGGGAAGCATCACAGCCTTGCGCTCGTTTCGAATTGGATGGTCCAACTGCGCCGTACGCATGCAAGACGCGCGTACTAGGTGCTATAGATGTCTGGAGATGGGACATACAGCAAGCAACTGTCGTAACCCGGTCGATGGGTCAAATTGCTAAATCAGGTGCGTAAATTTAGGCCACAAGGCAGCGAGCTGCAAGAGCGAGGTGGCAAAATGCTTTATCTGCAGTGCGAAAGGCTGTGCATCCACAAGCCACGAGGCAGTGAGCAGTAGATGCCCACTTAGCGGTACTGCACAAGGCCGTGCCAACTGAAGTTCATTCAATAAACTTAAACCATTGTGCAGCGGCACAGGGTTTGCTGTCGCAAACAGTGCGTGAATACTCTGCAGACGTAGCGTTAATCAGTGAGCCCTACCGAATGCGCGAGGGCCCTAGCTGCGTACTAAATACCTTAGGTAGAGCAGCTATTTGGTCCTGCGGGAGCACACACCCCTGGCCAGAGTGCATCGGTCCAACTGCTTTGTGCGTGCTATGGTGGGTGACATGTGGATGTACTCCGTCTACAAGCCTCCTAGTCTGCAGCTCTCGGAGTACACTAGCTCCCTTGACTCCCTGGTGTCAGAGGCTAGAGGTCGTAGCCCTCTCGTCATCGCAGGGGATTTTAATGCGTGGGCGGAGGAGTGGGGCAGCTTGTCGACCAACGCCAAAGGTCGAGCGCTGCTGGAAGCCTTCACGCTACTGGATGTATCCTTACTCAACCAGGGAACACAGCACACCTTCAGCAGAGCAGGGCTGGGTTCCGTTGTGGACTTAATGTTCGTCAGCAGTTCGATGTTCGGCTCATCCAGGTGGAGCATCGATGCAACCTACAACGCTAGTGACCACGCTGCTATTTGGTGCACCGTGGGAGGGCGCCCTGATCGCCAGCTGGGCCCAGATCAACCGAGGACAAAATACCGTGCCGAGACTCTCGACACGCGTATATTTGGTACTCAGCTGGAGTCCGCTGAGATCCCGCTCAATTCCGGCAGCACCGACAAGGTGGTGGATTGGACCATGTCACTGCTAAGCAGCGCTTGTGAGGCAAGCATGGCCAGACGAAAAACTTACCGGAGGCACCATGTTCCAGTATATTGGTGGAACGAAGAAATAGCAGAGGCTAGGAGCGAATGCAACAAAGCTCGACGCCGCTACCAGCGCTCACGCGGCTCACAGGAGTTCCGAGAACGACAAGCAGCTTTTCTCGTATGCAGGAGACATCTGCAAAAGCTGATCAAGGACAGCAAGCGTAGGTGTTTTCTTGACCTCTGCGACTCGGCGGAAAACGACCCGTGGGGTGATGCATATAAAATCGTGGTCAAACGATTCAACGGCTTTTCCCGTTGCCATCCTTCCGATCCAGAGGCGTTAAGGGCGATCGTAGATCATTTGTTCCCTAGCATGCCTGACGAGATCGGCGGCTCTCCGGCGGTGGCTTCCCCGTCTGCCGTTTTTGAGGAGGTCACCTTAGAGGAGATTTGCCATGTCGCAAAGAGGATGAAGCCCAGCAAGGCACCCGGCCCCGATGGAATTCCCAACTGAGCGCTCAGGCTAGCCCTCGCGCTGCGACCTGACTTATTTGCACACATGTTTAACACATGCCTAAGCAGCGGAGTATTCCCAAACAGGTGGAAAGTTCAGCGCCTGGTTCTACTACCAAAACCCGGCAAGCAGCTTGATGACCCAGCTGCATATCGACTTGGACATTGGAACAAGTCATTTGCACACGCCTTGAAATGGCCCTAGATGCTGCGGGAGGAGTGTCACCCCACCAGTACGGCTTCCGCAAGGCTGGATTAGCTAGCCAGCAGAGAGGAAATAGTGGCTGCAATTTCAGCGCAGGCTAATATCCCAGCTAAAGCGTGCAACTTTAAGAGCTTGCGTCCGGGGTATGGCAACACGCAAGTGGCGCACTTCTCAGTCCCGGCGAACCTGGCGGGAAGCATCACAGCCTTGCGCTCGTTTCGAATTGGATGGTCCAACTGCGCCGTACGCATGCAAGACGCGCGTACTAGGTGCTATAGATGTCTGGAGATGGGACATACAGCAAGCAACTGTCGTAACCCGGTCGATGGGTCAAATTGCTAAATCAGGTGCGTAAATTTAGGCCACAAGGCAGCGAGCTGCAAGAACGAGGTGGCAAAATGCTTTATCTGCATTGCGAAAGGCTGTGCATCCACAAGCCACGAGGCAGTGAGCAGTAGATGCCCACTTAGCGGTACTGCACAAGGCCGTGCCAACTGAAGTTCATTCAAATAAACTTAAACCATTGTGCAGCGGCACAGGGTTTGCTGTCGCAAACAGTGCGTGAATACTCTGCAGACGTAGCGTTAATCAGTGAGCCCTACCGAATGCGCGAGGGCCCTAGCTGCGTACTAAATACCTTAGGTAGAGCAGCTATTTGGTCCTGCGGGAGCACACCCCCTGGCCAGAGTGCATCGGTCCAACTGCTTTGTGCGTGCTATGGTGGGTGACATGTGGATGTACTCCGTCTACAAGCCTCCTAGTCTGCAGCTCTCGGAGTACACTAGCTCCCTTGACTCCCTGGTGTCAGAGGCTAGAGGTCGTAGCCCTCTCGTCATCGCAGGGGATTTTAATGCGTGGGCGGAGGAGTGGGGCAGCTTGTCGACCAACGCCAAAGGTCGAGCGCTGCTGGAAGCCTTCACGCTACTGGATGTATCCTTACTCAACCAGGGAACACAGCACACCTTCAGCAGAGCAGGGCTGGGTTCCGTTGTGGACTTAATGTTCGTCAGCAGTTCGATGTTCGGCTCATCCAGGTGGAGCATCGATGCAACCTACAACGCTAGTGACCACGCTGCTATTTGGTGCACCGTGGGAGGGCGCCCTGATCGCCAGCTGGGCCCAGATCAACCGAGGACAAAATACCGTGCCGAGACTCTCGACACGCGTATATTTGGTACTCAGCTGGAGTCCGCTGAGATCCCGCTCAATTCCGGCAGCACCGACAAGGTGGTGGATTGGACCATGTCACTGCTAAGCAGCGCTTGTGAGGCAAGCATGGCCAGACGAAAAACTTACCGGAGGCACCAAGTTCCAGTATATTGGTGGAACGAAGAAATAGCAGAGGCTAGGAGCGAATGCAACAAAGCTCGACGCCGCTACCAGCGCTCACGCGGCTCACAGGAGTTCCGAGAACGACAAGCAGCTTTTCTCGTATGCAGGAGACATCTGCAAAAGCTGATCAAGGACAGCAAGCGTAGGTGTTTTCTTGACCTCTGCGACTCGGCGGAAAACGACCCGTGGGGTGATGCATATAAAATCGTGGTCAAACGATTCAACGGCTTTTCCCGTTGCCATCCTTCCGATCCAGAGGCGTTAAGGGCGATCGTAGATCATTTGTTCCCTAGCATGCCTGACGAGATCGGCGGCTCTCCGGCGGTGGCTTCCCCGTCTGCCGTTTTTGAGGAGGTCACCTTAGAGGGGATTTGCCATGTCGCAAAGAGGATGAAGCCCAGCAAGGCACCCGGCCCCGATGGAATTCCCAACTGAGCGCTCAGGCTAGCCCTCGCGCTGCGACCTGACTTATTTGCACACATGTTTAACACATGCCTAAGCAGCGGAGTATTCCCAAACAGGTGGAAAGTTCAGCGCCTGGTTCTACTACCAAAACCCGGCAAGCAGCTTGATGACCCAGCTGCATATCGACTTGGACATTGGAACAAGTCATTTGCACACGCCTTGAAATGGCCCTAGATGCTGCGGGAGGAGTGTCACCCCACCAGTACGGCTTCCGCAAGGCTGGATTAGCTAGCCAGCAGAGAGGAAATAGTGGCTGCAATTTCAGCGCAGGCTAATATCCCAGCTAAAGCGTGCAACTTTAAGAGCTTGCGTCCGGGGTATGGCAACACGCAAGTGGCGCACTTCTCAGTCCCGGCGAACCTGGCGGGAAGCATCACAGCCTTGCGCTCGTTTCGAATTGGATGGTCCAACTGCGCCGTACGCATGCAAGACGCGCGTACTAGGTGCTATAGATGTCTGGAGATGGGACATACAGCAAGCAACTGTCGAAACCCGGTCGATGGGTCAAATTGCTAAATCAGGTGCGTAAATTTAGGCCACAAGGCAGCGAGCTGCAAGAACGAGGTGGCAAAATGCTTTATCTGCATTGCGAAAGGCTGTGCATCCACAAGCCACCAGGCAGTGAGCAGAAGATGCCCACTTAGCGGTAGTGCACAAGGCCGTGCCAACTGAAGTTCATTCAATTAAGCTTAAACCATTGTGCAGCGGCGCAGGATTTGCTGTCGCAAACAGTGCGTGAACACTCTGCAGACGTAGCGTTAATCAGTGAGCCCTACCGAATGCGCTATTTGGTCCTGCGGGAGCACAGCGATACCCCTGGCCAGAGTGCATCGGTCCAACTGCTTTGTGCGTGCTATGGTGGGTGACATGTGGATGTACTCCGTCTACATGCCTCCTAGTCTGCAGCTCTCGGAGTACACTAGCTCCCTTGACTCCCTGGTGTCAGATGCTAGAGGTCGTAGCCCTCTCGTCATCGCAGGGGATTTTAATGCATGGGCGGAGGAGTGGGGCAGCTTGTCGACCAACGCCAAAGGTCGAGCGCTGCTGGAAGCCTTCACGCTACTGGATGTATCCTTACTCAACCAGGGCACACAGCACACCTTCAGCAGAGCAGGGCTGGGTTCCGTTGTGGACTTAATGTTCGTCAGCAGTTCGATGTTCGGCTCATCCAGGTGGAGCATCGATGTCACCTACAACGCTAGTGACCACGCTGCTATTTGGTGCACCGTGGGAGGGCGCCCTGATCGCCAGCTGGGCCCAGATCAACCGAGGACAAAATACCGTGCCGAGACTCTCGACACGCGTATATTTGGTACTCAGCTGGAGTCCGCTGAGATCCTGCTCAATTCCGGCAGCACCGACAAGGTGGTGGATTGGACCATGTCACTGCTAAGCAGCGCTTGTGAGGCAAGCATGGCCAGACGAAAAACTTACCGGAGGCACCATGTTCCAGTATATTGGTGGAACGAAGAAATAGCAGAGGCTAGGAGCGAATGCAACAAAGCTCGACGCCGCTACCAGCGCTCACGCGGCTCACAGGAGTTCCGAGAACGACAAGCAGCTTTTCTCGTATGCAGGAGACATCTGCAAAAGCTGATCAAGGACAGCAAGCGTAGGTGTTTTCTTGACCTCTGCGACTCGGCGGAAAACGACCCGTGGGGTGATGCATATAAAATCGTGGTCAAACGATTCAACGGCTTTTCCCGTTGCCATCCTTCCGATCCAGAGGCGTTAAGGGCGATCGTAGATCATTTGTTCCCTAGCATGCCTGACGAGATCGGCGGCTCTCCGGCGGTGGCTTCCACGCCAGCCGTTTTTGAGGAGGTCACCTTAGAGGAGATTTGCCATGTCGCAAAGAGGATGAAGCCCAGCAAGGCACCCGGCGCCGATGGAATTCCCAACCGAGCGCTCAGGCTAGCCCTCGTGCTGCGACCTGACTTATTTGCGCACATGTTTAACACATGCCTAAGCAGCGGAGTATTCCCAAACCGGTGGAAAGTTCAGCGCCTGGTTCTACTACCAAAACCCGGCAAGCAGCTTGATGACCCAGCTGCATATCGACTTGGACATTGGAACAAGTCATTTGCACACGCCTTGAAATGGCCCTAGATGCTGCGGGAGGAGTGTCACATCACCAGTACGGCTTCCGCAAGGCAAGATCAACGATCGATGCGATCGGTAAGGTGGTTGAGATAGCCTCGGAAGCGATTACCGGCAGTAGATGGAGAGGTGGTGCCAAAAAATACTGCCTGATCGCAACGCTGGATGTCAAGAACGCTTTTAACTCGGCAAAGTGGAGGTGCATCTTGGAGGCGCTTGAAGCATTCAGAGTGCCAGAGTACCTGTTGAGGATGATCAGGAGCTACTTCCAGGAAAGAGTCCTATTTTATAACACCTGCGAGGCAACTGAGGAGTACCGCGTATCCGGAGGAGTGCCACAGGGGTCAGTACTTGGCCCTTTCCTGTGGAACGCCATGTACGATGGCGTTTTTCGGCTTCCGATGCCAGACGATGTCCGTATAGTGGGTTTTGCGGACGACGTGGCGTTAGTGGTGGTGGCAAAGGAGCTCAAGACAGCCGAGGAGAGATGTAACCAAGCTACCGAAGTGGCTCTCTTCGGTCGGACTACAGATTGCCCCTCAGAAAACCGAGGCCGTGCTTATAAGCAGTCGGAAAGCGGTTGAGACAGCCACTTTTCAAGTAGCGAACTCAACAATCTCTTCAAAGAGGGCAATAAAGTACCTGGGAGTGATGCTGGACACCAGGCTGTGCTTCAAGGAGCATCTGGCATATGCCAGCTCGAAGGCAGCTTTGACTAACAGGGCATTATCGCGCAATATGCCTAACACGAGGGGCCCTAAGCAGGGCAGAAGACAACTTCTATCCAGCCTGACTAGGGCGGTGATGTTGTACGTGGCGCCTATATGGCAACTTAGCCTCCGCTATGTCAGCTACTCCCGTGGATTGACGGCTACCCACCGCCTTGGGGCGATCAGAGTGTGTTGCGGATTCCGAACCATTTCGGACGATGCGTGCCTGGTGCTAGCCGGAATTGCCCCCATCTCTTAGCTCACAAGGGAAAGCGCCGAGGTGCACCAGGAGACACATGGCAAGGACCCCTCAGTGGCCCTGAAGAAGGCAGCGCGAAACACGGCAAAATCGCGTACGCTGATCAACTGGCAGAGGGCGTTGGACTCACCGTTTAATCCCGAATATATCGGTGTGGTTGAACAGGAGGCATGGGCAGGTCAACTTTTACATCACCCAGATCCTTAGCGGGCATGGCTGCTTCTGTGGATATCTCCACCGTTTCGGCCATGAGTCTGCTCCATTCTGCATCCATTGCGGAGGAGGGGTTGTCGAGGATGCGGAGCATGTGCTGCTACACTGCACACGCTTCACCGAGCTTCGCACGGACTTGGAGAGGAGTTTTGGCTGCGCCATTGAGGTGGACAACCTATTAACCCTGCTGCTGGCCAGCAGGGACAACTGGGAAGCCTTCAGCGTCTTCGCGGCGGCTGTTACGACCGAACTGCGGAAGGCCGAGAGAGAGCAAAATGGACAACGGGAGTAGGAGGAACCAAAGCGTTTGCGACGCATTACCTAACGGCCGTTCCGCAAATGCTATTGTTCTATCTTTTTCCCAATGTAGTCATAGTGTACCAAATAGTATTACTTAGTTTAGGTGAGTTAATTTTAGCGCGTAACAAATGAATTAAAAAAAAAAACACACACACACAGACACACACACACACACCACCGTGTGGTGGCGGTGCATAGAATACCACCTCAGCCGGCCACGGCTTGTCGTAGGAGGCGACTAAAGTGGCATCAAGACCTAGCCCAGTACGGTCTTGATTAGGACACTGGACGCAAAGGGAAGGATTTGACGACAAGGGCTGACAGCGTGCGGTATTCTGGCATGTTAGTAAGCGGAGTGAAATCTTGCCGAAACCACTGCCAGGCTAATGCCGCAATTGCCTCCGTCCCGTTAAAACCTTGGCAGGTCTCCAAGTACGATCGCTGGACCGTCCCCATTCAGTTGGGCGCACAAGCTCAGATGTAACATTCCTGACTAGCGCGGATCCGGCTCTGAACAGATGACCCCATAAAGGCGTCTGTCAACCCTCGCAAGGCCTCCCTGCATGCATAGACAACCATGGGATCACTAAACGCGATTGTGCTACGACCAACGATAACGGCTTGGAGTTGGGACCCAATTGATTATGAACCCCACTAACAAAAATGATGATGGTATGGCGGAGGATAACAACGGGACAGAGAGCCAAACGTTTAGGAGGAGCAGTAAGCTGCTAAGGTCACCGGTGCTTGGGAACGGAATTAGACCAACGGCCGAAGGAGGGCTAGGAGCAGAAGCGGGTGCACATGCGAAGGGTACGGAAAAACCCATGGAGCAGTCGAGTAGCGGCCCACTGCTGGACCTCGGAAAAGAGATAAACAAGCTCGTGGAGATGATGGAGGAGGGAAAGCGGCGATCGATCCACCAGCCTATGAGAGATGCGATAGAGAACATCAGGGCGCTCTTCGAGCTGGTGGCCATCAAGATGCACGACGACGGAGCTAAGGCGGTGATAAGAGCGAACCAGTCCTCGCAAACATCACCACTCTTCAAGATGACGGTGGAAGCAAAGCGGAGACAAGGGCCGGGAGCTGGCACACCAGGCAGTAAGAAGAGAAGGGAAGGAAATGATGCAGGAATCGAGGAGACCCCATCTGCCAAAGTGGTAACCAACCCCGAGGAGGCCACACCAGCACATGGTATGCCTGTGAGGAAAGAGGCTGCATGGAAGAAGGTGACATCAAAAATAAGAAGGGACTGACGGAGAAGATAAGACCGGATGCAATAGTCATCAAGACGAAGGGAGAAGCCAGCTATGTGGACATTCTACGGAAAATTAAGGCGGATGAAAAGCTGCATTGCTTAGGAGACGCAGTGCCAAGAATAAGGAGGACCCAAAAGGGGGAGTTGCTCCTGCAGCTCACCAAAGCAGGAGGCGCAGCTGACAACTATAAGAGCCTGGTTGAAGAGACACTGGGAGAACAGGTGGAGGTCCACACCCTTTCGCATCGGGTGGAAATCGAGTGCCGTGACTTGGACGAGAGCACCACCAAGGAAGAAATATGCATGGCGTTGAAGAACCAGCTGATGATTGAGGTGGAGGTAAGGGATATCTACCTGAGGAGTGTTTATGGGAAGACCCAAGCTGCAACGATCAGGATGCCAGCCGAGAGCGCACGCAAGGCGCTAGAAAAGGGATTGCTGAAAGTCGGCTGGGTGAGGTGCAGGCTGAAAGAGCGCGTCGCGGCGGTCAAGTGCTTCAGATGCCTAGAATTTGGACATATGGCCCGCAACTGCATCAGCGAGATTGATAGATCGAAGATGTGCAGGAGGTGTGGTCAGGAGGGCCACATAGCCAAGGATTGTCGGAGCGACCCTCAGTGCATGTTCTGAGATGCAAGATATGAACAATGAGTGGAGGCACGTGGCGGGAAGTGGGCGTTGTCCACTATTCAGGAAGGCTCTTCAACAGCCAAAATGAATTGTGTTCGCCTAAATCTTAACCACTGCGAGGCGGCTCAGGCACTACTGAGACAAACGGCGAGGGATTTGCATACGGATGTCGCATTGATTTGCGAACCGTATAGGAGGATCCCAGGGAACGGATGGGCAGTCAGCAAATGCGGGAAGGCAGCTATATGGACAGTAGAGTCACCACCACAGGACGTGAATGGGAGGAGTGAGGGATTTGTGCGGGCAAAGCTCAAAGGCATCACCTTTTACAGTTGCTACGCACCACCGAGCTGGGATCTTGGTCGCTTCCAGAGCATGGTAGCAAGCCTGGTGGAGGACGCACGCGGAAGGACCCCCCTGGTCTTAGCGGGCGACTTCAACGCATGGGCGCATGAGTGGGGAAGTAGGCTGCCGAATGCCAGAGGAGCCTTCTTGGTGGAGTCCCTAGCACTGCTGAACGTAGTCTTGGCCAACGATGGGAGCACGGAGACATATCACAGGGCTGGAGGCGGATCAATTATTGATTTAACGTACCTCAGCAGTTCTCTCTGTAGAAAAACGAAGTGGAGGGTGGGTAATGAATTCACGCATAGTGATCACCATGCGATTCACTACAGGATTGGAGGCGTGAAGAGGCAGCCACCGAAACTGACAGGCCCGAAATGGAAGGACAGCAACCTGGATGAAGAAACGTTAGCGGAGTTCGTACGGAACGCTAACTGCTCACCCGCACCGGGGGAGAGCAAGGTGGACAAGCTCTCCAAGCTCATAGACGAAGCATGTGACTGCTCCATGCCAAGAAGAAAACCAAGCAGAAGAGGAGCACCCTGCTACTGGTGGACTGAGGAGATAAGAATACTGAGGAAAGAGTGTCTGCGAACGAGAAGGCAATCCCAACGGGCCAGAGGACACCTGAACCAACGATCCAAGGAGGAAGCGTTTAAAGTGGCGAAACGTGCGCTTAAACAGAGCATCAAAGCCAGTAAGAGGGAGTGCTTCCGGAAAATTTGCGACGAGGCGGAGGTCGACCCGTGGGGTACGGCCTACAAAGTGGTGACTAGGAGGTTGAGAGGTCAGACCACGCTGCGCGTGACATGCCCAAGACTGCTGGGCACTATCGTGGAGGCATTATTTCCTCACGATCCGGTGAGACGTGTGCAAGAGCAGGGGCATCACGTTGGTCTGCCTGAACCTGTACGACCGGAGGAAGTGATCTTGGCAGCGGGCCAGTTTGGCGACAGGAAGGCACCGGGCCCCGACGGCGTCCCCAACAGTGTCCTGAAGAGGATCTCGCTGGTAAGACCGGACATCATGGCAGAGGTTTACAACGAGTGCTTGCTGGAGGGAGTGTTTCCAAAGCAATGGAAACGGCAGCGCCTTGTACTGCTGCCCAAGGGGACGAAGCCCGTGGAAGAACCCTCAGGATACCGCCCAATATGCCTGCTGAGCACGGTGGGTAAAGTATTCGAGAGGATAATCTACGGTCGCTTGCTGAAAGTAGCCGAGGAGAACGGAGCACTTTCGGAGCACCAGTTTGGCTTCCGAAAAGCCAGGTCAACGGTGGACGCAATAGAGATGGTGGTGGATATAGCTTCAAAGGCAATCGCAGGAGCAAGATGGCGATGGGGGACGAAGGAGTACTGTGCGGTGGTAACGTTGGACATAAGAAACGCGTTCAACACGGCCAGATGGTCACGGATTCAGGATGTGCTCGCTCGAATAGGAGTTCCGGACTACCTCCTACGAATAATCAGCAGTTATCTGTCGGAGAGGGTGCTCGAGTACGACACGGACGATGGCTTGACGCGGCACAACGTTACGGCAGGTGTTCCACAAGGATCGGTCCTCGGACCACTCCTTTGGAACTTGATGTACGACGACGTCCTGAGACTGAAACTTCCAAATGGGTGCAGACTAATCGGTTTCGCAGACGACCTAGCGCTTGTGGTAGTGGCCAAAAAGGTCGAGCAGGTGGAAGCGGCCGTTAGCGCGGCAGCCGACACGATCGCGGAGTGGCTCGAGCAGGCCGGACTGGAACTAGCATGCCATAAGACGGAGGCAGTGCTCATTACGAGCAGGAAGGTGTTGGAGTTCGCTACCTTCAGAGTGGGCAATGCGCTCGTGAAGCCGAAGGAAGCCATTAAGTATATAAGGACGCAAGCGGCACTGGCAGGCATGCTGCCGAACATTGGAGGACCGAAAGCAGGTAGAAGACGACTGCTGTCACAAGTAGTTTCGTCTATTCTACTGTATGTAGTGCCTATATGGGCATCAGCGGTGACCACAAATAGTGGCATGAAGAAGAGGCTGGCGGCGCCATACAGGCTGTCGGCGCTACGCGTAATATCTGCGTTCAGGACGGTTTCCGAAGACGCAGCCCTGGTGCTGGCTGGGATGGTGCCGGTGGACATCCTGGCGGAGGAGACGAAGAGGATCCGCATAGCACGGCGAGACACGGGCGTGTCCGCTGCAGAGGCCAAGAAGGAGGCAAGACAGGAATCCCTGATCAGGTGGCAGAGAAGGTGGGATGCGGCCAGCGGAGGTAGATGGACGCACCGCCTGATCCCAGATGTCAGCGGTTGGCTTGGCCGCGGAGTTGGACAGGTGGACTTCCACCTAACGCAATTCCTCACGGGCCACAGAGGATACAGGAAGTATCTCCACCGCTTCAAACACGAGGACAGCCCGGTGTGCCAGTGCGGCCAAGGGGAGGATGAGGACCCGGAGCACGTTCTGTTCAGCTGCAGACGATACGCTGGAAGAACAAGAACAGTGCCATCAACGGAGAACTTGCTGAAGTTCATGCTGGAGTCGGAGGACAACTGGGAGAGTATGCGTCAGCTCATAATAGGCATCCAGATTAATCTGAGAAGATGTGAGAAAGAGCGACGTGAAAGGTTGTTAGCCTAAGCAGGCTACCGCCCCCCGCGAAGTAATACTTTGCGGTGGATCCCGCGGGGGATGCGGTGTGTGTGGGGGGGGTGAGTTTAGTACGTAGGCGTCGACGGTGTCGATGAGTCGTGCATATTGGTGGACCGCCAAATTCTTTTGAAGATTCTCACCTCCCGGCGGCGACCAAAAAAAAAAAAAAAAAAAAGCACACACACACACACACAAACACACACACACAGAAACGCGTATTCCTGTTGCTCCGTCCTTGTAGTGTTTTAGCAGTGCCAAACCTGTTTTGGAAACGAATTTTTCAAGTGAGTCGGTGTTTCAAGAGGTGGTGCCACCTACCTGTTGTCTTCGTCGCCGATGCCAGCGTGTTTTTTGGCGCGTGTTGCGTTCGCTATTCTGAAGTGCCCCGTTTGTTTTGCTGGTGTGCGTGGCTGTATTGCACGTAATTTGCAAGTAATTATTATACTGCACAATTGGCCTCCGTGGTGTGCTTTCTGTGTTTATTTGCGCAACTGGGTAGACCAGATTGCCAGCTGATCGTGCAGCGTACCAGGGCTGTGCGCTTTGCTTTGCAGTGCCAGCTGATCGAACAGTGCCAATTGGTTTTCTGTAGTTGATCACAGGTGGCGTCACCACTCCAAGAGGTGTCCTTGGTGAGTGGTTTGTGCACTGGCTAGGTGCGAGTGCGACTAAATTTCGTTGCATAACTGTCAGGCGCGTCATTTTGTGATTTCTCTCTAGTAGGGATTTTCAAGCAGCATCAAGCAAAAGGCCACGGATCCGGCTATAACCAACCCCCTCCGCCGCGGCGGTGCTCCGTGGGGCTCTGGTGACCGGTTCGGGGCGGTATAGCGTACTGGAAACAAGTGGTAGCACTGAAAGGAACTGTGCGCCGCTCGGCGTTGCCGAGATCCCCCCCTAAGGGGGTCACCCCCCCCCCCCCCCCCCTCGAAAGATATTGGCACCTATCGGCGCCTTGCCTGCACCTGGTGAGGGATTTAGCAGCGAACGCGGTTACATTTTACGAAGCGATTGCAGGCGGAAGCAAGCCAGCTTTCAAAGTTAGCGCGGATTCTGCCACCTAGACTACGCCGGTGGCAAAATTGCCTCCCAGCATATACAAGGCAAGTCAGCAGGGTGGCGGGGTTGCGAGGACGATCGTAACACCCAAGAGACAGCGAGAGCTCGAGCCTAGCCAGCGCCCCTCTCCATCCAAGAGAAGCAGAACTGGTCTCCCCATTCCGGTGGCCTTGGAACGTGCTCCATGCACCACGTGGCAAACGGTGCAACGGAGGATTATGACAAAGCCGCTTATGAAACCTGACAAGCCGCCTGGTAAGCAGCTCTTGAAGAGCAGATCAGATGCGCTAGTCATAAGTACCAGCGAGCTGTCATACAGCGAAGTTTTAGCGCTCGTTACTCGCAGAGACGATGGCAAGCTCAACGGTGTCCGCGATAAGGTCTCGAAATCTCCTCGCACTGCTAAAGGTGACTTGCTTCTGGAGCTAAAGGAAGGCGGCCTGGAGTGTAAAAAGCAGCTTAAGGATGAAATGGAGCTGGTGCTTGGAAAGAGCGCAGTGGTTCGCTCATTTACAGAGCAATCGCACTTTGCGATTCGAGATCTGGACGAGTTGGCAAATAAGGAGGAAATAGTGGCTGCGTTGTCGACGCAGGCTAATATACTTGCTGATGCTTGCAGTGTCAAAAGTATTCGACCCGGATACGGCAACACCCAGGTAGCCAATTTCTCGGTACCCGCGAACCTGGCGAGCAGTATCACTGCCTTGCGTACGGTTCGATTCGGCTTAAACAAGCTGCACCATCCGCCCGCAGGAAGCACGCACGAGGTGCTTCAGATGCCTTGAAATGGGACATACCGCTAGCAGATGCCGCAACTCAGTGGACAGGTCCTAGTGCTGCATCAGGTGCGGAGACCTGGGTCACAAGGCAGCAAGTTGTAAGAGCGAGGCGAGGTGTTTCATCTGCAGCGCTAAGGGCAGTGCCTCAGTGCTCAGCAACTAATGCCAAGGGACGGGCGTTGCTCGAGGCACTCTCTCTCCTGGACGTGGTGCTCCTAAACCACGGAACGCAGCACACGTTCAGCAGAGCTGGACTGGCTTCTCTCGTGGATTTAACATTCGTCAGTAGCTCGCTTTTTAGTTCGTCCGGTTGGAGCATCGACGACTCTTTCAATGCAAGTAATCACGTCACCATATGGCACACCGTTGGAGTACGCCAGGATCGCCGTAATGCTCCAGCACAGCATTGGCCTAGGCATCGCGTCGAGACGCTTGACACGCGGGTTTTTAGTGCCTGTCTAGAGTCTGCTGAGGTCTCCGATACAGCTGATAGCACCGAAGACGCGGTTGACAAAACCATGCGGATGCTAAACAGAGCGTGCGATTCTAGCATGTCCAGGAACAGAAGATACCATAGGCACCATGTCCCAGTATACTGGTGGAACGAGGAGATAGCCGAGGCTCGGAGCGACTGCAACTATGCGAGACGCCGCTACCAGCGCTCACGTGGATCACTGGTGTTTCAGGAACGGCAGGCTGAGTTTCTCGCCAGCAGGAATCTCTTCCAAAAGCTTGTTAAAGATATCAAACGCAGATGCTTCTTGGACCTCTGCGACACTACGGAGAATGACCCGTGGGGCAATGCCTACAAGTTGGTAGTTAAACGCTTTAACGCCTCTTCCCGCAGCCACCCCATGGACCCAGCATCGTTGAAAGAGATTATTAGGCATCTCTTTCCCAGTATGGATGAGGATATCGGTGAGCTCCCGCCAGTGCCATCCATTCCTCCTGCAGCCGAGCTCATCACACTGGATGAGATTCGCCACGCTGCATCGATGTTGAAGCCGAGCAAGTCACCTGGCCCAGATGGGATCCCAAACCGAGCACTCAAATTGGCAATCGCACTCCGCCCTGAGGTTTTCTCGAGTATTTACAGCAGCTGCCTACGAAGCGGAGTGTTTCCAAACCGGTGGAAAATGCAGCACCTGGTCCTATTACCGAAGCCTGGCAAACAGCTCGATGATCCAGCTGCATATCGCCCGATCTGCCTTATCGATACGGTCGAGCTGGAGCACCTGATTTGCACCCGGCTGGACGACGCTATTGCAGCTGCTGGTGGAGTTTCACCGCAGCAGTATGACTTCCGCAAAGCGAGATCTACGCTGGATGCGATCAGCAAGGTAGTCGAGCCTCTGGAGCGATAGCCGGATGCAGATGGAAAGGCGGCGCTAAGAAGTACTGCCTAGTGACAACGTTGGATGTCAAAAATGCCTTCAACACGGCTAAATGGAGCTGCAACCTGGATGCCCTCGAGGCACTCAACGTCTCGGAGTACCTACTTAGGATTACAAGAAGCTATTTCAAAGATAGAATTCTGAAGTATGACAACAGTGAGGCGACAGAGGAGCATGTAGTATCTCGAGGCGTGCCACAAGGGTCGGTCCTGGGACCTCTATTGTGGAACGTCATGTATGACGGCGTTTTTCGTTTACTGATGCCCGATGAGTTTCACCTTGTGAACTTTGCTGACGATGTGGCAATAGTGGTCGTCGCCAAGGAACTTAAGACAGTGGAGGGGAAGTGCAACTTAGCCATCGCGGAAGTCTTACAGTGGCTATCTTCAGTAGGGCTACAGATAGCACCCCAAAAACGGAGGCAGTGCTCATTAGCAGCCGGAAAGCAGTGGAGACAGCTACCATAATGGTGGCCAACACTGTGGTCACCTCAAAGAGGGCAATTAAATATCTGGGCGTGATGCTGGATACCAGACTATGTTTTAAAGAGCACTTGGAGTACGCTAGCAAAAAGGCCACCCTAACAAATCGTGCAATCTCGCGAATCATGCCTAATACGCGAGGCCCAAAGCAGTTCAAGAGGCTCCTCTTATCCAGTGTCACAAGAGGGACAATGCTATACGCGGTGCCGATATGGCAACCATGATGCCGCTTTGTTAGTTACACCCGCGGACTGAGAGCCACACACCGACTTGGAGCCATCAGAGTCTGCAGCGGCCTCAGAACCATCTCGGACGACGCCTGCCTGGTTCTGGCTGGAGTAGCTCCCATAGCTGAGCTGGCTAGAGAAGCCGCGGAGATCTTCGAGGGACGCACGGCGAGGCTCTTTCCGCTCCCCAAAAGAAGGCAGTGCGCACTACAGCCAAAACGCGCACCCAGGAGAACTGGCAGAGGCAATGGGATGCGTCTAGCAAGGGCGCTGGACACATCGCCTCATCCCGAGCATCTCAGCGTGGATAAACAGGCGGCATGGGCAGCTGAATTTTTACACTACGCAACTATTAAGTGGTCATGGCTGCTTCAGGGAATACCTGCACCGATTTGGGCATGAGGACGCCCCGTTCTGCACATTCTGTGGCGACAGTTTTGTCGAGAATGCCGAACACGTCCTACTTCACTGCGGACGCTCCACCGGGCTTCGCAGCGATCTGGAGAGGGTTTTAGGCTGTAGCATCGAGGTGGGCAGCCTCGTGTCACTGATGCTGGTCAGCGACGCCAACTGGCTGGCGTTCAGTGCGTATGCGGCGGCAGTAATGACGGATCTACGCAAGGCTGAGCAAGAGCGTATAGGACAAGTAGAATAGGTGGAATTCGGCGGTAGCGACGCAATACCTCACGGCCGTACCGCTACTGCAAGGTTCCGCTTACGTATACCTTACCCTAATCAATGTGTACTTATATATTACTTAGATAAGCAATCAATGAATATAAAAAAAATAAAAATAAAAAACACACACAGACACGAGATGTGAACTTGAGAAGTGCGGTCGCGTGTTTCTGTCGCTCCGTCCTTTTAGCGTTTTCGCAGTGTTAAACCTACAGCAAAAAACAAACTGTGCAAGTTAGTCGAGCTCCGAAAGTCTGCGCCACTTACCTAGTGCCATTATCACCTGGGCCAAGAGCGTTGTCTGGATATATCCGTCATGCTTATTGGAGTCTCCCCTTATCTGCGCGCAATTTGGCTTACCCTAGCTAGTGTGCGTGGAAACAATACACGCAATTATTACACATAGTGCGTACTACTCTTCTTGTGTATACCTGTGTTTTAGGAAGACCACAGTGTCAGCTGATCGCGTAGCGTACCAGGTCCGCTCGCTCTGCATAACGTGCATAACGTTGTCAGCTGAGTGGTAACCCACAGGTGGCGCTTACACTCCAGAAGGTGTCCCAGCTGGGTGTGGTTTGTGCATTGAGTGCAAGCAAGAAAGGCTGTTGCATACGCTCAAGGGATACTCTAAAGAGTGCTGCATAGCCATCAGGCACGCTGGTTATTGCGTGGTTTCTTAGACGGGAACTTCTAGCAGCATCAAGCAAAGGCCACGGAACCGGCTACTACCAACCCCCTCCGCCGTGGCGGTGCTTCGTGGGGCTCTAGTGACCGTGTAGAGGCGGTATACCCTCCACCGGTTCAAAACCCGAGGGAAACCTCTGGTCAACGTGGGACTGCTAGAAGCTCAAATTCAATTCAAAGAGTGTTCAACGAGCGTTAGGTTCGAGCATCAGCACTGGAAGCGTTTGTGCGCCGCTCGGCTTTGCCGAGATCTCCCCCTGGGGGGTTGGCGCCACCACCGGCACAGAGTCTGGAATCTCCAGATGCCCTGCCTTCACCAGCGCCTGCCGCCTCACTCCAGGGGAAAGAGTCGGTGACGAAAGATGTGTTCGAGGAGTTGGGCGATACCCTTAATGGCCTAAATGCCCTTCTGAGCGGGCAGAGGCACGTGAACCAATTGGTCAGAGACTTAGCAGCAAGGGCTGTTAAGCTGTATGAGGCTTCGGCCTGTAAGAGCAGGATAGCCTCCACTGACAGTGCTGACGTGGCTACGCAGACGCTACCGGCTGCAAAGCTACCAGAGTCCGCAGCCGATAAGGTTCGCCAGCAGAGCAGCGGCGTTGCGAGGACGGTAGCAACGCCTAAGTGGCGGCGAGAGCGCGAGCCAGGCCAGCGCGCAACGCCCTCGAAAAAAACCGAACTGGCCCCACGGATCCAGTGGTTTCGGAGTCGGCCCCATGCAGCAAATGGCAGACGGCTCAACGCAAGAAGGCTACCAAACCACCCGGTAAGACGCCTGGCAAGCCGCTTACCAAGAGTAGGTCTGATGCGCTGGTGATAAGTACAAGCGAACTTACCTACAGCGAAGTCTTATCGCTAGTCACGCGCAGGAGTGATGGCAAGCTTAATGGAGTTCGAGACAAGGTGAGACAAGCACGTCGCACAGCGAAAGTAGACCTGCTTCTAGAGCTGAATGGAGTCGGCCTGGAATGCACCAACCAGCTTAAGGAAGAGATGGAGCAGGTGCTAGGTGGAAGCGCCGTGGTGCGCTCAATAACTGAGCAATCTCATTTTGTGATGAGAGAGCTGGATGAGCTAGCCAGCAGAGAGGAAATAGGGCTAAAGCATGCAACTTTAAGAGCTTGCGTCCGGGGTATGGAAACACGCAAGTGGCGCACTTCTCAGTCCCGGCGAACCTGGTGGGAAGCATCACAGCCTTGCGCTCGTTTCGAATTGGATGGTCCAACTGCGCCGTGCGCATGCAGGGCGCGCGTACTAGGTGCTATAGATGTCTGGAGATGGAACATACAGCAAGCAACTGTCGTTACCCGGTCAATAGGTCAAATTGCTGCATCAGGTGCGGAAATTTAGGCCTCAAGGCAGCGAGCTGCAAGAGTGAGGTGGCAAAATGCTTTATCTGCAGTGCGAAAGGCTGTGCATCCACAAGCCACCAGGCAGGTAGCAGTAGATGCCCACTTAGCGGTAGTGCACAAGGCCGTGCCAACTGAAGTTCATTCAAATAAAATAAACACAGCGATAGCCCTGGCCAGATTGCATCGGTCCAACTGCTTTGTGCGCGCTATGGTGGGTGACATGTGGATGTACTCCGTCTACATGCCTCCTAGTCTGCAGCTCTCGGAGTACACTAGCTCCCTTGACTCCCTGGTGTCAGATGCTAGAGGTCGTAGCCCTCTCGTCATCGCAGGGGATTTTAATGCATGGGCGGAGGAGTGGGGCAGCTTGTCGACCAACGCCAAAGGTCGAGCGTTGCTCGAAGCCTTCACGCTACTGGATGCATCCTTATTCAACCAGGGAACACAGCACACCTTCAGCAGAGCAGGGCTGGGTTCCGTTGTGGACCTAACGTTCGTCAGCAGCTCGATGTTCAGCTCATCCAGGTGGAGCATCGATGCCACCTACAACGCTAGCGACCACGCTGCTATTTGGTGCACCGTGGGAGGGCGCCCTGATCGCCAGCTGGGCCCAGATCAACCGAGGACAAAATACCGTGCCGAGACTCTCGACACGCGTATATTTGGTACTCAGCTGGAGTCCGCTGAGATCCCGCTCAATTCCGGCAGCACCGACAAGGTGGTGGATTGGACCATGTCGCTGCTAAGCAGCGCTTGTGAGGCAAGCATGGCCAGACGAAAAACTTACCGGAGGCACCATGTTCCAGTATATTGGTGGAACGAAGAAATAGCAGAGGCTAGGAGCGAATGCAACAAAGCTCGACGCCGCTACCAGCGCTCACGCGGCTCACAGGAGTTATTATATTATATTGGACGTAGATGTACTAACGAACAGTACAGTCAAGTGGCCCAACGATACCAAGCACCGGCTTGTTAACGCGCGGACCCACGCACAAAGCGACCCACCTCCCGCCCATCCGACCGAGAGGCGCTCCGCTTATCGTGCGGTTACGATGATCGCGAACATGTAGACAAATGACACAAAACTAACTTTTTTATAGAGCAAGTAGGAGTGGCACTGTGTATTAAGTGGGAAAGATCGTTATAAATAGAACACAGAATACGAAAAGGATTATGAAGAGCATAATAAGAATTACAAGTTTGAAGAGCTATAGGTACAAAATTTAGAGGAGTTCCGAGAGGAGTTCCAAGAACGACAAGCAGCTTTTCTCGTATGCAGGAGATATCTGCAAAAGCTGATCAAGGACAGCAAGCGTAGGTGTTTTCTTGACCTCTGCGACTCGGCGGAAAACGACCCGTGGGGTGATGCATATAAAATCGTGGTCAAACGATTCAACGGCTTTTCCCGTTGCCATCCTTCCGATCCAGAGGCGTTAATGGCGATCGTAGATCATTTGTTCCCTAGCATGCCTGACGAGATCGGCGGCTCTCCGGCGGTGGCTTCCCCGTCTGCCGTTTTTGAGGAGGTCACCTTAGAGGAGATTTGCCATGTCGCAAAGAGGATGAAGCCCAGCAAGGCACCCGGCCCCGATGGAATTCCCAACCGAGCGCTCAGTCTAGCCATCGCGCTGCGACCTGACTTATTTGCGCACATGTTCAACACATGCCTAAGCAGCGGAGCATTCCCAAACCGGTGGAAAGTTCAGCACCTGGTTCTACTACCAAAACCCGGCAAGCAGCTTGATGACCCAGCAGCATATCGACCTATCTGCCTTATAGATACGGTCGGCAAGATATTGGAACAAGTCAGTTGCACACGCCTTGAAATGGCCCTAGATGCTGCGGGAGGAGTGTCACCCCACCAGTACGGCTTCCGCAAGGCAAGATCAACGATCGATGCGATCGGTAAGGTGGTTGAGATAGCCTCGGAAGCGATTTCCGGCAGTAGATGGAGAGGTGGTGCCAAAAAATACTGCCTGATCGCAACGCTGGATGTCAAGAACGCTTTTAGCTCGGCAAAGTGGAGGTGCATCTTGGAGGCGCTTGAAGCATTCAGAGTGCCAGAGTACCTGTTGAGGATGATCAGGAGCTACTTCCAGGAAAGAGTCCTATTTTATAACACCTGCGAGGCAACTGAGGAGTACCGCGTATCCGGAGGAGTGCCACAGGGGTCAGTACTTGGCCCTTTCCTGTGGAACGCCATGTACGATGGCGTTTTTCGGCTTCCGATGCCAGACGATGTCCGTATAGTGGGTTTTGCGGACGACGTGGCGTTAGTGGTGGTGGCAAAGGAGCTCAAGACAGCCGAGGAGAGATGTAACCAAGCTACCGAAGTTGTCATTCAGTGGCTCTCTTCGGTCAGACTACAGATTGCCCCTCAGAAAACCGAGGCCGTGCTTATAAGCAGTCGGAAAGCGGTTGAGACAGCCAATATTCAAGTAGCAAACTCAACAATCTCTTCAAAGAGGGCAGTAAAGTACCTGGGAGTGATGCTGGACACCAGGCTGTGCTTCAAGGAGCATCTGGCATATGCCAGCTCGAAGGCAGCTTTGACTAACAGGGCATTATCGCGCAATATGCCTAACACGAGGGGCCCTAAGCAGGGCAGAAGACAACTTCTATCCAGCGTGACTAGGGCGGTGATGTTGTACGCGGCGCCTATATGGCAACTTAGCCTCCGCTATGTCAGCTACTACCGTGGATTGACGGCTACTCACCGCCTTGGGGCGATCAGAGTGTGTTGCGGATTCCGAACCATTTCGGACGATGCGTGCCTGGTGCTAGCCGGAATTGCCCCCATCTCTTAGCTCACAAGGGAAAGCGCCGAGGTGCACCAGGAGACACATGGCAAGGACCTCTCAGTGGCCCTCAAGAAGGCAGCGTGAAACACGGCAAAATCACGCACGCTGATCAACTGGCAAAGGGCGTTGAACTCACCGTTTAATCCCGAATATATCGGTGTGGTTGAACAGGAGGCATGGGCAGGTCAACTTTTACATGACCCAGATCCTTAGCGAGCATGGCTGCTTCCGTGGATATCTCCACCGTTTCGGCCATGAGTCTGCTCCATTCTGCATCCATTGCGGAGGAGGGGTCGTCGAGGATGCGGAGCATGTGCTGCTACACTGCACACGCTTCACCGAGCTTCGCGCGGACTTGGAGAGGAGTTTTGGCTGCGCCATTGAGGTGGACAACTTAATAACCCTGCTGCTAGCCAGCAGGGACAACTGGGAAGCCTTCAGCGTCTTCGCGGCGGCTGTTACGACCGATCTGCGGAATGCCGAGTGAGAGCGAAATGGACAACGGGAGTAGGAGGAACCAAAGCGTTTGCGACGCATTACCTAACGGCCGTTCCGCAAATGCTATTGTTCTATCTTTTTCCCAATGTAGTCATCGTGTACCAAATAGTATTACTTAGTTTAGGTTAGTTAATTTTAGCGCGTAATAAATGAATTAAAAAAAAAAAAAACACACACACACACACACACATGGAGAGGTGAACTTCCACATCACCCAGCTCCTCAGCGGCCATGGCTGTTTCCGAGGATGTCTACACCGCTTCGGTCATGTACTACTGCGGAAGTAGCTTTAAAGAGGATGCGAAGCACGTGCTGTTCCACTGTGTTCGTTTCACAGGCTTTCGCGTAGAAATGGAAAGGACCTTTGGTTGTGCCATCGAGGAAGGCAACATGGTAACGCTAATACTAGCCAGTAGCGTCAACTGGGAAGCATATAGCGGCTTTGCGGTTGCCGTCATGTCGGAACTGCGAAAGGCCGAGCGCGAGCGTAACGGGCACTGGGAGTAGGAGGAGCAAAGCGTTTGCGACGCATTACCTTACGGCCGTTCCGCAAATGCTATTGTTCTATCTTTTTCCCAATGTAGTCATAGTGTACCAAATAGTATTACTTAGTTTAGGTTAGTTAATTTTAGCGCGAAATAAATGAATTAAAAAAAAAATAAATTAAAAAAAAAAAACACACCAACAGGCCTCATTTTGCAGCAAGACGTGAGGATTACAGGCGGGCTAGAGGTTCACTAAAGAGGGCGATTAAGGCGAGTAAGCGTGAATGCTACCTGCAGCTGTGCGACTCTGCTGAGCAGGATCCCTGGGGGAAAGCGTACAAAACGGTGGTCAAGCGCATATATGCTGGAAATCACCACCTCCCTTCCATGGAGCCAGTTAGGATGCAGACCATTGTGGAGTGCCTGTTTCCTCACGGGAAATCGCAGGCCGAACGCGTAGCGTCATCGCATAACCATGACAACATCGTACCAGCGGTCATCACACCAGAGGAGGTACTTGGTGTAGCCAAAAACATCGCGGCGAACAAATCACCAGGTCCGGATGGTATTCCAAACCAAGCGCTGAAGAAAGCAATGTCATTACAAGCCGAACAATTTGCCGCTCTTTTCAATGCATGCTTGCACGAAAGGACCTTTCCAATCGTCTGGAAAGTGCAGAACCCTTTGCATTTGCCGAAGCCAGACAAACCGCCGGGGGAGCCTTCATCCTACAGACCAATCTGTCTGTTAAATAACATTGGCAAAGTTTTTGAAAAGCTGCTGGGGGTAAGGCTTAGCAATGCGATGTACATAGCCGGCGGGCTGTCCCCTAAACAGTTTGGGTTTCGCAAAGCGAGGTCAACCATCGACGCACAGTGGCGCCCGTAGAACAAGTCAAGTGTCAAAAATCAAAAATTGCATGTGCCTCTAAAAAATATTGAATGAACCTACTTTATAGGAAATTTTCCAGCGATTTCAAATCTGCAATCCATTATGTAACCGGATTTTTTGTTTAGAAGATATAGCTTTTCAAAGTTGTCTGATTTTTTGTGTTACATAAAAATCACAATTTTAAAGTAATTTGGTCGGCTTTGAGATACAATATCTCAAAAACTAAGTTACGGATCGTCATTATTTTTGGTTCTATTGATAGATATATTTATTAAGAAAAGAATAAAAAAAAATTATACTGTTTGCTTTGCGTTTGGCCAGGCAATTCAATATTTACCAACTATCCACTTTTTCACAGCCACGCCCACCCATTCCGCCCCCAGCCCACCCGCAATTTAAAGTCAAAAAAGCGTATATCTCCCACAGTTTTTGAGCTAGAGCCACCAAATTTTGTGCCAAGATAGGTGATGATGACCCCCCAAAAACTGCATCAAAAGTTTGGATGCCACGCCCACCGATACTGCTCTAGCCGGCCCCATCCACCCCAACGCTTCGTCAAAAACGGGAATGCGTGTATCTATCAGAGTTGTGGAGCTAGAGCCTCCAAATTTGGTAGAAAGCTAGCTGGTAACGACCCCCAAAAAACTGCATCAAAGTTTTGGAGCCACGCGCACCCCTTCCACCCCCCTTCCCCACCTTTTACAAACTTTGAGCTAGAGTCACCAAATTTTGTACGAAGATAGCAATTGACATTCCACATAGATCTGCATCAAAAATTTGGATGCCACGCCCACCCATACCGCCCCCAGCCCCCCTTTCCCCACTTTATACAAACTTCGAGCTAGAGTCACCAAATTTGGTATGAAGATAGCAATTGACATCCCACATGGATCGGCAGCAAAAATTTGAATGCCACGCCCACCCATACCGCCCCAAGCCCCATAGCCCCCCTTTCACCACCTTTTACATGCTTCGAGCTAGAGTCACCAAATTTGGTATGAAGGTAGCATTTGACATTCCACAAGGATCTGCAGCAAAAATTTGGATGCCACGCCCAACCATACCGCCCCCAGCCCCCCCGCATTTTGAAATCAGAAATGGCTATATCTCCCACAGTTTTTGAGCTAGAGCCACCAAATTTGGTGCCAAGATAGGTGATGATGACTCCCCAAAAACTGCATCAAAAGTTTGGATGCCACGCCCACCAATACCACCCTAGACGCCCCCATCCACCCCAACGCTTCGTCAAAAACGGGAATGCGTGTATCTTCCAGAGTTGTGGAGCTAGAGCCACCAAATTTGGCAGGAAGATAGCTTGCAACGACCCCCGAAAAACTGCATCAAAGTTTTGGAGCCATGCGCACCCCTTCCACCCCCCTTTCCCCACCTTTTACAAACTTTGAGCTAGAGTCACCAAATTTTGTATGAAGATAGCAATTGACATTCCACATAGATCTGCATCAAAAATTTGGATGCCACGCCCACCCATACCGCCCCCAGCCCCCTTTCCCCACTTTATACAAACTTCGAGCTAGAGTCACCAAATTTGGTATGAAGATAGCAATTGACATCCCACATGGATCGGCAGCAAAAATTTGAATGCCACGCCCACCCATACCGCCCAAAGCCCCATAGCCCCCCTTTCACCACCTTTTACATGCTTCGAGCTAGAGTCACCAAATTTGGTATGAAGGTAGCATTTGACATTCCACAAGGATCTGCAGCAAAAATTTGGATGCCACGCCCACCCATACCGCCCCCAGCACCCCTTTCCCCACTCTTTACAAACTTTGAGCTAGAGTCACCAAATTTGGTATGAAGGTAGCATTTGACATTCCACAAGGATCTGCAGCAAAAATTTGAATGCCACGCCCACCCATACCGCCCCCAGCTCCCCTTTCACCACTTTATACAAACTTTGAGCTAGAGTCACCAAATTTGTTATGAAGATAGCAATTGACATTCCACAAAGATCTGCATCAAAAATTTGGATGCAATTCCACCCATACCGCCCCCAGCCCCCCTTTCCCCACTTTATACAAACTTTGAGCTAGAGTCATCAAATTTGGTATGAAGGTAGCATTTGACATTCCACAAGGATCTGCAGCAAAAATTTGAATGCCACGCCCAACCATACCGCCCCCAGCCCCTCTTTCCCACTTTTACAAACTTTGAGCTAGAGTCACCAAATTTGTTATGAAGATAGCAATTGACATTCCACAAAGATCTGCATCAAAAATTTGGATGCAATTCCACCCATACCGCCCCCAGCCCCCCTTTCCCCACTTTATACAAACTTCGAGCTAGAGTCACCAAATTTGGTATGAAGAAAGCAATTAACATCCCACATGGATGGGCATCAAAATTTTTAATACTGGTATCGAGTATACCGCAGTCGGTTGCGTCCGACTGCAACGTTTCCACTTGTTTTAAATTAATTTCTTTGATTATTCCTCTATTAAATGCAAAAAGTTTCATGTGCCCGTTTTTACCCCCTTTTTTTTTATATGTAAAAAAAGTGAAAAAAGTCATACGTTCGTTATTGTGAAGATACTTGACTTTTGTTTTTCATTCTGTAATGCTTACCTGAGATCATTTGTCAAATCCTGGTCCCTAAATTCAGGTGCAGTTACAGGATATACAAATAAATTTCCAGGTACGCACCGAATACAGAAATTGCGTTGGCGTATAACTAGTCACACATCCCATTCAGGTAGGCACAAATCTTATTCGGACACGTGCCAAGTACTCAAATTGCATAAATTGACCTTATTGACCTGGACTTATACAAACAATAGGTAAATTTGTTAGGCATGAAAGCTAACTCTTTTCTTGAACCCTTAATCCAAACGCTATATATCAGGTAATAGATTAGACTATATAATGAAAAAAAAACTATAATCCTGGATTAGTCTACGACTGAAAGTTGGCGAGACAAGTACTGTTTTACACTTCAAACATGTCGTTGAGCAACCATAAATTATTTGACCTGTTTAGGAAGTCAACCACATTACAAAGTTTCACGGAAGCTGCCTTCGAAGAGCTTGATAGTTTATACGGCAATATACAGAGAAGCGAAGATATAAAAAATAAACTCTGCATGATGTATGCCAGTCTAAACTCACGATGGATAAAAACAAACAGAATGACTGAGAGATTCAACACCAAACACCAGGACTGGCTTAATAGTGATACCATCCTGGGTACATTAACAGAAGATGAACCCAGCACATCCACCGGACGAGCAAGAGGAAGGCCGACTAAAGGCATGGAAGAGTGTTCAAATTTAACAAGAAAGAGGAAACTTGCTGATTCAACAAATGATTTATCTACGGAACATTTATCGGAAGCGCTGTCTATTAGATATACAAAGGTCACACATTACAAAAGCAGTTGCTATTGCAAGCCCACCGCGACTTCAAAGAATCAAGAAAAGCATTCCCGCGCCTCCAAACACAAACCTTACAAAGTATGGTCCCAAAGAAGCTTTGGCGTTGTTTATGGACTTAGCGCTTTCAAAAGAGAAATATGAGATACTACGGGCATCTTTGAGGCAACATGGAGCTGACATTTTACCGGGATACAAACATGTTTCGAAAGCAAAATTAGATTCACGACCACTGCATACGGAGTTTACTGAAGTCTCTGTAAAAACTAACATGCAGGATCTAATGGACCATACAACAAAACGGCTGTTGGAGAGTCTTGCTGAAAATGTGGTTGAAGCTCTTCCTGAGAATCTGACATTGATCAGTAAATGGGGCTGCGATGGATCATCTGGACAAAGCGTGTATAAGCAAAGAATATCATCCGATGACGCTACAATATCGGACGGAAACATGTTTATGGCATCCGTTGTTCCTTTGCGGCTAAAGTCTGATGATTCTTTACACTGGAAAATGAACGGCCGTCATCTGTACATTATTGCCGACCAATAATGTTTCAGTATGCAAGGGAATCGCCGGAACTCATACGAAACACAGTAAAGGATATTGAAGACCAAATAAGCAAGATTAAGCCAACAAAGTTCGAAATCTGTGAAAGAAAATACATTGAATGTAGTTACGAGTTCCACCTGACCATGGTTGACGGAAAAGTGGTCAACGAACTGACAAGCACAAGGTCAACTTTGTCATGCCCAATTTGCAAAAAGACGCAAAAAAACTTCGACGATTTAAATGATTCTACAAATGAAGAGAATTATGAATTTGGGATCTCACCATTGCACGCAAGAATAAGATGTATCGAGTTCTTGTTAAAATTAGCGTATACGCTTCCACAAGGGGTTGAAAACTTTGACGAAAACACATCAAACAAAGATAAGGAAAATATCAGAAAGAAGCGAATACAGGATGCGTTTTTCAAACAAGTTGGACTTAAAGTAGACTGCCCCAAGTACGGATACGGAAACTAAACCATGGAAACACTTCAAGGAGATTTTTTTAAAATTATGAAGCTGTAACTCGAATCACTGGAATCAACAATCAAACCGTTAAGAGATTGGGAACGATCTTAAATATTTTGAACTGCAAGGAAAAAGTTGATTCTGCCAAGTATGGAGAATATGCTTCAAAAACTGCATCACTTTTAGCAGAATTATATCCGCAGAAAAAGTTGACCCCGACAGTCCATAAATATTGGCGCATGGCAAGGATATAATTGAGTATCAGTCTTTGCCAATTGGAGAGCTCTCTGAAGAAGCACAAGAGTCCCTTAATAAGTTTTATAAAAATACAGATTGCTAAACACTTTCAAAGCTTCAAGGGTGAGACAAAATGAGGACCTCTTCAACATGTTAGCAGCATCTTCAGATCCACTAATTTCATCACTGAGGCATGTTAAGTCACGAAAAGAATTAGAAAATACTTAAAGTTCAGAGATGATTTCTCTTTTAGATATACCATCTTTTACGGATTGTGATGAATATTTTACAAAAATTTCATAAAATAAAAAAAAATAAACAAAAAAAATTATTTCTAATTATTTTAATATTAATTTAGATTATAAAAACCATTAAAACGAAACAATAAAAATCAAAAAATTTAAAAAATATATTTTTTCCTTCCCGTAAAGTTGTGTTTTCCACAAATTTCAACTTTGCATACCCATAAATAGGCACAGAAAAATCGTAGAATTCATTTCAAACGCTCATTTTATAGGTTGATTAATTATCTATCATATGCTTTTTAAATTGTTCGATTATCTCATTTGGTTCAAAAGTTATGATTTTTGATATGAAAAAACTCAAATGGCCCCACTGTGAGACGCCCTAAGCAAGGTGGTCGAGATAGCAACCAGCGCTATTCAAGGCTCCAGATGGGCAGGAGGAGGGAAAGAGTATTGCCTCATAGTCACGCTGGACATTAAAAATGAGTTTAACTCCGCCAACTGGGAAGTCATCCTCAACGCCCTAGAGAATCTTCAGGTCCCCTCATGTCTGAGTGACACAGTTAGGAGCTACTTTGACGCAAGGGTGCTGCACTACCGGACCACTGAAGGCATCAAATTGCACAATATTTCTGCAGGAGTTCCACAGGGATCGGTTATTGGGCCACTGCTGTGGAACATTATGTACTGTAGTATACTGTAACACTGTAACACTTTGTTGCAATGTTTACATAAACATAGTCCCGGTCTTCAACCCATGTACGAAATATGAGTCGATCGGCGGCCGCACAGAATGTGCAAGTGTCAGCATTCTGCCTGCACTCGCCGACTGCGTGACCAAACTCAAGTGTATGCATATACCCTTGCGCTCCAGCTTAAGTGGGCATAGATACATATAATTTTTTATTTTTTTATTTATAATACATAGAATATACATAACCGTCTCTCTCTGCTGTCCAACTGAGGGCAGCGCAGCAATGAGATTTAGGTTTCCTTAGAACCTAAGTAAAATGTTTAAGACCAGAAACAACTGAACGTTGGAAGCGGCACCATTGCTGCTCCAGTTCCTAATAAAGAATCAAATCAAAAACCAAAGTGAAGTCTATTCATTGACTATCCAACTTAGTTAAAAGATGAAAGACTCCACGTATTACATGGCGACCGTGACAGAGGTCCGGTGAGACCTCAGGAAAAAACCTGCAACTACAATAATCTACAAGATAACAAAAACCAGCAACTGCAAAAATCTACAAAGCTACAAAAACCTACAACTCCAAGAATTTACAAAACATCAAATCTGCAACAACACAAATATGCAAATGGATAATTAAATAGTGGACAACGGCAACGATACAATCTGAGTGAGTAGAGTAAAAGTGATATGGCAAAAAGAGGGGGTGTAAAAAACAAAATTAATAAACGAATAGCCCGTCTAAAGTGGTTATTATTTTCAAGCCCAACACCACCCCCGTGGGCAACAGATATAAAATTACAAGCTGAATTGGACTTTTTAAAGTCTAAAATCGCAATTAAAAAGCCAATCACTCATACTATTTCAAATATAAAGACCGTTATAAACAACACTAATACAAAAACTTCACCACCCAAGCAAAAAGAGATGCCAAAACGAAGAGCTGAATGCCCAGCAGACTACCCTGGACCCCTGGAGAGCCCGTTCTGCGGCTATACATGCAGCAAACAACAACGGAAATAACAACAAGCGTGAAAGACAGGCCGCCTAATACGCCAACGAAGGAGCATCAGCACAGCTAACCGGCGACGACCAGCTGATGCGGCATCATCATCATCAACACGAACGAGATATGAAAAAAATTTCTAATGATTATTTTAAAACAAACTATTGTAAACTTGAGCGAAACCTTTTTCGCCCAAACAGAGTATAGCCCGTAAAGCTATACGCAAAAATAGGCAGGAACATATGTTAATGAAAATTTTTTAGTTAGAACCCTTTTAAAAAAAAGGAAAGAATAAAATAAATATATGAACGATAATAAAATAAGTAAAACCGACAAAAATTTAAATACTTATATTATATTATATCGCATAAATAATTTTGAAGATATAACGAATAAGTCCACAAAAATGGGACTAGTAGATGTGAAGTCAGTTGACTCCACAGCAAATGTTATCAATAAAGTAGAATCAAGCAGTACTGATTTAGAATTGGTACATATATTATTAATAATAATAGTTGTTATAATGTGCGCAAATTGCTTTTACAAATTGTATAAACTGCACAATAAGTGCTCAAAGAAAAAATATATGAGCCAGGCAAATGAGCTGGACAGAATATAAATTAAATGCGCAAAACATTATATAAATACAAAAATGTAAACTCGTAATTTAAAAAAAAAAAAAAAACACTTTTTAAATAAATATATAGATAAAAAAAAGAAATTTACACAAAATATATTTACAAAGTATGGCTAAACTAAAAAACAATTAAGAAACGTACCATGCACTCAAATAACCCTATTCCTAAAGAACAATCCATATCCATAAAATAATGGAATGGAATGAGTTAATTAGACAAATAAATGAAATAAAAATAGACTTCGATAAATCGTATAAGTCACTAGCACAAAACAGACCTATTCAAAGAAGTACAATCAAAAACATGTGGAGATACTAGTAAACAGCTTTAATGAAGCACGTACATATACTAATACATAATCAGAGAAAACAATTAAATCAAGATCATTGGTCACAAGTATCAAAATTTTCGATCCGACTACGATCTAATTTAATATCCATTAAACTAAAGCTCAATGTAGATATATCAGTACCAACCATACTTAACTCTTCTATAACAATTGAAACTGGATGAACCGGAATCAACAGAACAAACTGACACTGACCAAATAGAGTCAGAAGAGCTTGAGACAAACCTTAAAATAGAAGAAAAGGATTTAAATACTCTTACTGTCCCAGCTGTTTTTATGTCAGATCTGGATAATTTTACAGATTCTGATACTTCTTCAAGCATAATAAAGAATAAACCAGGCAACAATATCACAATGGCACAAACTAATATTGATTTTATTAATACAGCAACCAAACTTATACCACCATTTGATGGTAAAGCTGAAAACTTGCAAAGTTTTATTGATGCGTTACAAATATTAGAGTTGATAACTGGCGATCACGAGCAATTAGCAGTTTCGATTATTAAATCAAGGCTAAAAGGTGTCGCCAGAAATTTAGTAGGAAATGAAGCAACAATAACTGAAATCATTTCCAAACTAAAAACAAATGTCAAAGGCGAAACTGTAGAAATGTTGTCAGCAAAACTGATGAACATACAGCAACGCAATAAAAGTGCCAACCAATACACATTAGAGGTTGAGCAAATGACAAAAATGCTAGAAGGTGCGTATATAACCGACGGCTTACCGCTAGAGTTAGCCAGAAGTTATTCAACTCAGCACGCAGTCAAAGCAATGACTAAAAACTGCACAATTGATAAGGTAAAACTTATCATGCAAGCTGGTACCTTTAATACTATGAATGAAGCCGTGTCTAAATTTGTAAATTGTTGCACAGAGGCAACCGGACAGCAAAACACTGTCCTATATTACAATAATAATCCACAGCGCGGCGGAAACCGCGGACGCGGAAATTACAGATGTAATTTTCGCGGTCGCTTCAATAGTAACAGCAACACTAATTACAACGCAAATTACAATAACAATAATGCACGAGGCCAATATAGAGGAAACTCAAGAGGCCGTGGCAACTCAAATCGAGGCCAGAATTACAATAACCAGAGCAATGTCCGAGTAACCAATACATCGGAAAACTCGCAAACCCCTTTAAATACTCAACAGTAGAAAATGCAAAGGTTCATACCATTAATCTCAGCCAAAACATATTTGTATCATTCAGCCATGTGGCTACAGGAAAAGAACTTGTCTTTTTAGTAGACACAGGTGCGGACATTTCAATAGTTAAAGAAAATTCTGATGTTTTTCATGACATAGAAATTAATTATATTATAGACATAAAAGGAATAAGTCAAGAAGTAACCAAGTCCAAAGGGTTAACTTCTATTGAGATACAGACCAATAAATACATAATCCAACACGATTTTCATATCGTGGATATACAATTCGCTATTCCTTGTGATGGCATATTAGGAATCGATTTCATTAAAAAATACAACTGTCAATTAGACTTCAAGCCATCTGAAGATTGGCTTATAATTAGACCTAATAGCTTAAAATTTCCAATTTATGTTCCAACAACTCAATACTTCTGCCAGCAAGATCCCAAGTTATTCGAAAAATCGAGCTAAATTCAAAAGAAGACAGTGTATTGATTCCAAATCAAGAAATTCAGCATGGTATTTACATAGCAAGTACCATAGCAACATCTAAAAACGCTTTTATAAGGCTACTCAACACAACAGATAAAGATCAAGTAGTCAGTACAAATAACTTAGCGTATGAATCACTTTCGAACTACGAAGTAGTCAAAACTAACCAAGAAAATAGAGAAATATCTGTATTATCTCAACTAAAGAAAAATTTTCCTCCACTATTCAAAACACAGCTTTCAAAATTATGCACCCAATATAATGATATTTTCGGATTGGAATCTGAACCAATCAGCACAAATAATTTTTACAAACAAAAACTGAGATTAAAAGATGAAGAACCAGTATATATAAAAAATTATAGAAGCCCACACAGTCAGGTAGACGAAATACAGAAACAAGTCGGAAAATTGATCACCGACGGGATAGTAGAACCATCTGTATCTGAATATAACAGCCCATTATCGCTTGTCCCTAAAAAACCATCTCCAGGTTCAGAACAAAAGAAATGGCGACTAGTAATTGACTATCGCCAAATTAATAACAAATTACTGTCCGATAAATTTCCACTCCCCAGAATTGATGATATTTTGGATCAACTTGGGCGAGCGACATATTTTTCATGCCTTGACTTAATATCAGGATTTCATCAAATTGAACTCGAAAAGAGTTCAAGAGATATAACGTAATTTTCAACGAGCAATGGCTCGTATCGCTTCACGCGACTTCCATTCGGTTTAAAAATAGCGCCTAATTCATTTCAGAGAATGATGACTATAGCATTCTCTGGTTTAGAATCCTCACAAGCATTCCTTTATATGGATGACTTAATAGTTATAGGTTGTTCCGAGAAACATATGCTTAAAAACTTGACAGATGTTTTTGAGAAATGTAGGAAATACAATCTAAAGTTACATGCAGAAAAATGTTCATTCTTTATGCATGAAGTGACTTTTCTCGGTCATAAATGCACAGATGAAGGAATACTTCCAGATGACAAGAAATACGATGTCATTATGAATTACCCTACGCCGCACAATGCGGACAGCGCTAGACGTTTCGTAGCATTTTGCAATTACTATAGACGTTTCATAGAAAATTTCGCCGACTATTCACGGCACATAACAAGATTATGTAAAAAGGATGTTCCTTTTGAATGGACAGATGAATGCCAAAATGCATGCCAATATTTAAAACCAAAACTAATAGAACCAACTTTGCTACAATATCCTGATTTCAGCAAAGAATTTTGTATAATTACTGACGCAAGTAAGCAAGCGTGTGGAGCGGTTTTAATTCAAAACCATAACGGACTCCAACTTTCCATTGCATACGCGTCAAAAGCTTTCACTAAAGGAGAAAGTAATAAAAGTACAACTGAGCAGGAATTAACTGCAATTTACTGGGCAATATTACATTTTCGACCATATATTTATGGAAAACACTTTAGAATCAAAACAGATCACAGACCTTTAATATACCTATTCTCAATGATCAATCCAAGTTCTAAACTGACACGTATGACGCTAGAATTGGAAGAATATGATTTTACAGTTGAATATTTAAAGGGAAAAGACAATTATGTAGCAGATGCGTTATCAAGAATAACCATCAAAGAACTACAAAACATAACAGGAAACATAATGAAAGTCACTACCAGATATCAAAATAGACAGAAAATCCGCGCGGATAATAAAGAAATAGAATTGCCTAAGAAATCTATAGAAAACGCTTCTAAGCCCAACGTATATGAAGTCATAAACAATGACGAAGTACGTAAGGTAGTGACCTTGCATGTAAAAGATATGCTATGTTTATTTAAGCATGGTAAAGAAATTACTGCAAGATATGATGTTAGCGATTTATATACCAATGGGATCTTAGACCTAAGTCAATTTTTCCAAAGGCTTGAAATGCAAGCCGGTATAAACAAAATCAAAATGGCACCGTGGGAAAATATCTTTGAACATGTTTCAATAGATAATTTTAAACAAATGGGCAATAAAATATTGAATACATTAAGAGTAGCGCTACTCAACCCGGTGACCTTTATAGAAAAAGAAAAAGAAGCAATACTGTCTAAATACCATAACGATCCAATGCAAGGAGGTCATATTGGCATTGCAAAAACCTTGGCCAAGGTCAAAAGACATTATTTTTGGAAAGGTATGACACGGGATATTACTGAGTACATACGAAAATGTCAAAAATGTCAAAAATCTAAAACAACCAAGCACAATAAGACTCCTATGATTATAACCGATACACCATTAAATGCTTTCGACAGGGTGATAGTAGACACTATTGGTCCACGACCAAAATCAGAATATGGCAATGAATATGCAGTCACTCTAATATGTGACCTAACTAAATATTTAGTTGCCATACCAGTTCAAAATAAAAACGCGAACACTGTCGCTAAAGCAATTTTTGAATCATTTATTCTGAAGTACGGTCCAATGAAGACGTTCATTACGGACATGGGAACAGAATATAAGAATTCAATTATAAATGATCTGTGCAAATATTTAAAAATTGAAAATATAACATCAACAGCACACCACCACCAAACAGTTGGAACAATAGAACGTAGTCATAGAACATTCAATGAATACATACGCTCATATATATCGGTTGATAAAACTGATTGGGACGTATGGCTTCAATACTTCGTTTTCTGTTTCAACACGACCCCCTCAATGGCACATAATTACTGTCCATATGAGTTAATCTTTGGTAAAACAAACAACTTACCACAACAGTTCAATAGTATAACAAATATAGTACCATTCTATAATATAGATGACTATGCTAAAGAATGCAAGTATAGATTAGAATTAGCATATAAAAGAGCAAGAATAATGCTCGAAGAAAATAAGAATAAAAATAAAGAATTATATGACCAAACAGTAAATAATATGAATATAACAGTAGGCGATAAGGTCCTACTAAAAAATGAAACAGGTCATAAGCTAGATTATAAGTATACTGGTCCGTATAAAGTAACGGAAATAAAAGATAGAAATAACATAATAATAACAAATATGAAAAATAAAAAACAAACAGTACATAAGGATAAGTAAAAAATGTTTATTTCATAATTGTATTTAGTATGGCCATGCTAAGAAAATTAAAATAAATTTTTCTTTAAACTTGAATATTATATATATATATATATAAAAAAAAAATTTAAAAAAAAATAAAAATAAATAAAAAAGCAATTAAATAAATTTGTTAATTAAAAATTAATCCTTTAAATACTTATATCTTATAAAATAACTTCATAATATTACGTCATTTTTCAAAAGGAGGGAGATGTAGTATGCATACATATTGAATATCAACTGTACCAAGAGTACTTAAAGAATACACACTGTAACACTTTGTTGCAATGTTTACATAAACATAGTCCCGGTCTTCAACCCATGGACGAAATATGAGTCGATCGGCGGCCGCACAGAATGTGCAAGTATCAGCATTCTGCTTGCACTCGCCGACCGCGTGACCAAACTCAAGTGTATGCATATACCCTTGCGCTCCAGCTTAAGTGGGCATAGATACATATATACTCTACATACATATGTAATAATACATAGAATATACATAACCGTCTCTCTCTGCTGTCCAACTGAGGGCAGCGCAGCAATGAGATTTAGGCTTCCTTAGAACCTAAGTAAAATGTTTAAGACCAGAAACAACTGAACGTTGGAAGCGGCACCATTGCTGCTCCAGTTCCTAATAAAGAATCAAATCAAAAACCAAAGTGAATTCTATTCATTGACTATTGGATAGTTAGTTAAAAGATGAAAGACTCAACGTATTACAGTACGATGGAGTCTTAAGGCTTAATCTTCCGGTTGAGGCACACATAGTTGGATTTGCTGACGATGTTGCTATCGTCGTCGTGCGCAAGGAGCTGGAGCATGCTGAGGCTGCGTGCAATACATGCATTGCCCGTGTGCAGGACTGGCTTAACCAGGCGGGATTGGAACTGGCTGCGCACAAGACGGAGGCGGTGCTTGTGAACTTACAACGCACCACGCTTGAGCTCGCTTTGGGTGGTCCCATCACGATTGACAATCTAGTGCCAAGTGTGCTCGAGTCTCCGGCAAAATGGGAAGCGGTCAGCGCATATGCGGCAGAGGTGATGAAGGAGCTGAGGCGAGTGGAACGACTAAGAAGGACCACTCCAATATAGGTGTTGATTGTAGTATGCGAAGCAATTCCTAACGGACATACCGCATACTGTTATCGCACCTATAGACATAGACAAATGTAATATATTCTACTCATTAAGTATTATTTATTGTTATAGTTTAATAAAGAAAAAAACAAAAAAACAAGTGGAAACGTTGCAGTCGGACGCAACCGACTGCGGCATACTCGATACCAGTATTAAAACATGTAAAAAGAGGCCTGATTGCAATGGGGTACGTATGACGCAGGGGTGTACGCTGCCTTAAAGATTCTCCGATGCAGATGGGGATGCCACCAACTATCTTCCTACCAAATTTGGTGACTCTAGCTGAAAGTTAGTAAGAGCTGTTGATAGGGGGGCTGGGGGCGGTATGGGAGGGTGTGGCATCTAAATTTTTACTGCAAATCTTTGCGAAATGTCAATTGCTATCTTCATACCAAATTTGGTGACTCTAGCTCGAAAATTGTAAAAATTGGGGAAAGGGGGGCTGGGAGTGGTATGGGTGGGCGTGGCATCCAAAGTTTTGCTGCAGATCTTTGTGAAATGTCACTTGCTATCTTCCTTCTAAAAAGTGGGGAAAGGGGGGCTGGGTGCGTAATTGGAGGGCGTGGCATCCAAAGTTTTGCTGCAGTTCCTTGTGCAATGTCAATTGCCACCTTAATTCCAAATTTGGTGGCTCTAGCTCAAAGTTTGTAAAGAGTGGGGAAAGGGGTGCTGGGGGCGGTATGGGTGGGCGTGGCATCCAAATTTTTGCTGCAGATCCATGAGGAATGTCAATTGCTACCTTCATACTAAATTTGGTGACTCTAGCTAAAAGTTTGTAAAAGGTGGGGAAAGGGGGGCGGAATGGTTTGGCGTGGCTCCAAAACTTTGATGCAGTTTTTTGGGGGTTGTTGCAAGCTATCTTCCTGCCAAATTTGGTGACTCTACACGATACACGCATTCCCGTTTTTGACGAAGGGTTGGGGCGGATGGGGGCGGCTAGGGCAGTATTGGTGGGCGTGGCATCCAAACTTTTGATGCAGTTTTTGGGGGGTCATCATCACCTATCTTGGCACCAAATTTGGTGGCTATAGCTCCAAAACTGTGGGAGATATAGACTTTTTTTAATTTAAAATGAGGGGGGGCTGGGGGCGGAATGGGTGGGCGTGGCTCCAAAATTCTTGATGCAGTTTTTTGTGGGTTGATAGAAGCTATCTTCTTACCAAACTTGGTAGTTCTAGCTGTAAGGATGTGCAAAATGTGTGGATTTATCGGTTTTGAGTTATCGAATTTACGGATTTGCCAGCCACCCAGTTATCGTAGAACCCCCATCTTGACACTTTAATTTACTATCCCATAGATAAAGAGAATTGGAAAGTTTCAAGTCTCTAGCTTGAAGGGTGTGGAAAAAAGTTGCGAACATACAGACGGACAGACGGACGAACACCATGACGGACATTGCACAAACCCAATATACTCTTTACCTTCGGTATCGAGTATAAAAAAAACACAAACACACACACACACACACACACACACACACAATTAACATTTTAAAGGTTTATGCCATGCGTTTGGAGTGCAATATTATAACTGGATCAAATGTAAGCAGTAGCACTTCGCATACACCTCATGAGTTTGCACTTAACGTTCCACCTGGTTAGGTTAGGTTAGGTTATGCCGGCTGGCACTCCCAGGGTGAGCGCCACACATAGACCGCTGAAGGGTCCTTAGTGAGGCCGGTGTTTAGAGGTGTTGAGGGCTATCCCGATGGACTACCTTTCTAAGTGGTGTCCAGCTGGGTAAGCGTACTTCGGGCAAATGCCAGAAGCTTGTTGGGTTCCCGCTTACTGGCTTCATCGAGTGAAGCTAGAAGGGGAGCATGTAGATAGCGTAGTCTTTGTGCTGCCAGTGCGGGGCAGCTGCACAGGAGATGCTCAAGCGTTTCCTTGACACCAGAAACGTTGCATTTCCGGCATTCGTCGTTGTCAGTTATGCCTAGCCTTTTCGCGTGTACTGCGGTTAGGCAGTGGCCTGTGAAGAGACCTACCAGCCTTCGGCAGTCATGCCTTTTTAGCATTAGTGTATATTTCGTTAGTTTCTCGTCGTAGGTTTTGCACATTATTCTTGAGATTCTGCAGTCGGAGGTGTATGTCCACCTTCGTACTGCTGTGTCCCGTGCCTGTGTCTCCATATAGGAGTGTAACGTTCGCAGGGAGATCGGGACATCAACAATGTCACTGTTGAGTCCCGTTGCACCTAGCTTAGCCAGAGTGCCCACTGTTTCGTTGCCCTCGAAGCCCTGGTGGCTTGGAATCCAGTAGATGCGCACTTTTTTAACGGTGCCGAGTGCATGTAGCGTTTCCCTGCACGCCAGGACATTCCGAGAGCTTATGTGGTGAGCCTGTAGGGCTTTGATTGCCGCCTGGCTATCTACGAATATGTTCACCATGTCCTGCGTTGTATTCGTTTTTAAGACTACTTCTGCTGCTTTCCTGATTGCGAATATCTCCGCTTGGAATATGCTGCAGTGGTCCGGGAGTTTGTAAGACAGGCTCATGGGTGGTTCGGCGCAGTATACTGCTGCGCCGACTCCCTCCATCATTTTTGAGCCGTCTGTATATACGTTGATGGCCGTCTGCTCAGCTCCTGAGCGCCAATCATCTTTTCCTAGGAGCATATAGTCTGTTTCGACTTGGATCCCTCTTCCAATTATACTATGCCCGTAGTTGAGTATCTTCATGTTGCCTATCGTGCAAAGACGTTGAGCAGTCTTTTTTGCTGTTAGGCGTGCCTGTATGTCCACGGGGTTGACATTAAGTATTGTCTGTAGTGCTTTGGTTGGTGTTGTCCTCAGTGCCCCTGTGATGCATATAAGTGCATGTCGCTGAGTTTTTTCCATTCGTTTTAGGTATGTGGATTTCTCTGTGGCTTCCCACCATTCCAGTATTCCGTAGAGTAGTATGGGGCGCACAATCGAGATGAGAATCCAGTGTGTCAGTCGTGGTGAGAGTCCCCAAGTGCTACCCAACATCTTTTGCGATGTATAAAGTGCATTGGTGGCTTTCTTCACCCTTTCCTCCACATTGAGCTTCCAACTCAACTTGCTATCCAATACTATCCCTAGGTATTTGATACTCTCTTTCGGTATCAGTGCCTTATCGTTTATTTTTGGTGGAGTCCAGCGAGGTACCTTGTATCTCTTTGTGAAGAGAATGAGGTCCGTCTTGTCCGCGTTGAAACTTAGACCGGCTTCCATGGCCCATTCTAGTATCTCTTTAAGTGTGTGATCCATGACAGAGCTGATTGTCGATGGACACTTGCCTGTGATAATTATGCTTATGTCGTCTGCATAGGCAGTTATCTTCGGGGCTTTCCGTTTGAATTTTTTAAAAAGTCCGTTTACCACCAAGTTCCACAGTAGGGGTGAGAGCACTCCTCCTTGGGGAGTGCCACACTTGGCTTCACTGATTGCGGTAGTGGTTCCCCATTCCGCTAGTATTCTCCTGCTGCTCAGTAAGCTCTGAACCCAAGAGTATACTGCTACTGCTGGGGTCACAGCTCTTAGGCTGTGCATTATTGCTTCCGTCGACACATTGTTGAATGCGCCTGAGATGTCGAGAAATGCGCCTAGGGCGTATTCTTTGTGGTGTAGTGCTTTCTCTATGGTAGCTACAAGGGAGTGTAGCGCTGTTTCCACCGACTTGCCCTTTGTGTATGCGTGTTGGTTCTGCTCTAGAGTCATTTCTGTATTCTCTCTGATGTGGAGATCTATCAGCTTTTCTAGAGTTTTCAGGAGGAACGAAGTCAGGCTAATGGGTCTGAAGTCCTTCGGCAGCACGTGGCTACATTTTCCAGCTTTTGGCAGGAAAATTACCCGTGCTGTCCTCCAGGCTTCCGGCACATAGCCATACCTAAGACAACCTCTGAAAATTTCCCTCAGCCATGGAGTGATCACATGTTGACCTTCTGCATCATGGCCGGGAATATTCCGTCTGGACCTGGTGATTTGTAGCTCTCAAAGGAGTCTATCGCCCACATTATCCGTCGCGTTGTCGTGATACCTTCCGGAATTTCCACTGTTGTGGTTGGGTGTATCGATTGCGTGTTTGCGTTGAATTCAGTGCAGTTAGGGAAATGGGCCTCCAGGAGCACATTTGCCGCATCTTCACTGCTTTCCGTCCATCTGCCGTCTTCGGTTTTTAGTTGGCTTTGTACAGTCTGTTGGCGAGCTAGCAGTTTCCTTAACCTTGCGGTGTCGGCTGTCTTCTCAATGCCTGAGCAGAAGTTTTGCCATGCGTGTCTTTTGGCTACTCGTACTTTTTTCTTAAAGTCACGGAGCCGTATTTTGTATTCGATCCATACTATCTCTTCTTCCGCTTGTTTTGCGAGTTTGAAGAATTCTAGTACGTCTTTCCTTATTCCTTTGAGTTCTGGAGTCCACCACGGGGGCGTGTGTCTCTTCTTCTCTTGGGATGGTCTGCACGTTTTATTGTAGGCTGCCACTAGATTTTTGTTGAGTGTCTCTAGGGACTTCTCTAAATTTTTTGTGGAGACTATATTGGGTGGTCGTGGATGATTTCCTTCAACCTCTTTAACGAACTGCTCCCAGTCCGTATTTCGCGGGTTTCTAAACACATTTTTCTTCACTATTCGTTCAAAGTTTACCCGGAATTGAATGTACCTGTGGTCCGAGAAGGAATGTCTACTAAGGACTCTCCAATCCTGAGCCACGGCATTCGTTACCGAAGCAAGAGTTATATCTAAGACGTTAGATGAGGTAGGGCCAACAAATGTTGGTTCATCTCCCTCGTTTACTATCTTAAGATTAGTCTGTAATATGAAATCAAGCAGTGACTCACCTCTTTCGTTAATATCTCTGCTTCCCCATACCGTGTGATGAGCGTTGGCGTCAGTTCCGATGGTGAGGGCCTGCTTCTTAGAGTCGGCCTCTGTCACCAGTCGAGTGAGCTCTTGAGGGGGCGCTTCGGTGTCGTGCGCCATGTAGCAGGATGCCATTAGGATTGGCTCATCTCTGCCACCTTCTAGTGCGACCACAGTGAGGTCGTCAGTGCTGTAATTAGACAATAAGTAAGCATAGATACCTTTCCTTACTAGGATTGCGGTCCTTGCTCTACTCACTGTTGTTGGGTGGAATATGTTGTAGTTGGGAGTCTTTAGTCCAGAAACCTTGTTGCCTGAGGCTATCCAGGGCTCCTGGACCAAGGCTACATCGGCGAGCCCTGTCTCCAGGGTTAACAGGAGCTCCGCCGATGCCAACTTGCCCTTATGTAAGTTGATTTGGATGACCCTCAGCTCCATAATTGGCTGTGGCATCTTCCACGAATGGGACTTCCACCACGGTACTGTCCGCATCCTCGTCATCTTCTATTTCCAGGCTCTTGGTTGCGAGTGTGACCTCCGCCAGGTCTTTCTCCACCTCACCCGCCTCCAGCGTATTCGTATTTTTGTCGTCGGGGTGGCGCTTTTTGAGACGTAGGTATACGCTACCCACGCCCCACGCCATCTTCCCGAACCTTCCGTATAGCAAATCGTCGGCCTCCTTATTGATCTGGATCACCATTTGCTGACCCTTGCTATCGGGCTTCGCAACGTGGATCACCTTCCAACCGACAGTTGGCACGTCCGGATTTTGCCATCGCAGTAGCTGCAGTGCCTGGTCCGCTGGTACGACCCGCGGGAAAAGTACTTTTGCCTTTGGTAGGGACGGAATGCAAGTTCTGTCCACTACCTCCAGCTTGGCACCCCCCCACGGAGCGTCCAGAGCAGGCACGACACCGGTGACCCACTTCAGAGAGTGGTCATCCTTGCAGCTCAGGATTTTAACGCCTGAGAGCCAGCCCGCTCCATCAAAAGAGATGGGTAGCGAGTCCGGTTCGCCCATACGACTCAGAAGCGCGTTGAACAGTAGCTCCTCCACCTTCTTCCACTGCTCTGGCTTCATCTTGCCGTTTGGGTCGCTCCGGTCGATGAGCGCGACGACAAGATGTCGCCTCGCCACATCACTGGCCGTCAGTTTTGCTTGCGTCACTGGCTTTTTGCAGGGCCGCTTGCTGGCTGGCACCTCTGCTTTAGCGGTTTCAGCGGAGCGATGGCGTTTGACGGCCAAACTCTCCTCCACCTTGTTGGCAAAACTGACGTTCTCAGACGCCATGTTTTTCCTCTGTTCGAAATGAGCCCTGCCCTCTTCAATCCTTTCGTCGGCCCACTTCTGCTGGCGGATCTCATCTTGTGTGAGTTCTCGCTTGCAGTTAGCGAGCCGAGCCCGGATTTTTAAGGCGGACTTGTACTTGGCTTTGGCTTTCAATCCCTCCTTTGACCTTTTGAGCCCGACCCTACTGGGGGTGCTGGTGCTCGCCGGGCCTGGAAGACATTGAGAAACCGGTTTTCGAGTCCCTTCCTGTGATTCGCAATCCGAGTCTCCTTGGACTGCGGTATCGCGCCACATTTTGGGTGTATTTTTGGCAGTAGCTATGCAGCCGTCCTGGCCTGCTCCAACCAGCACGGAGGGTGGGTTGCTGGCGACACGCAGAGAGGATTTCTCCCCCCCCCCCCGTGCCCGCCGGTGGTAGCACCCTTTTCCACCGACGTTTGGGTTGACATCCCAACCCGTGTTTGACCCTTAGTCACCTCCATTTGATTTTTATTCCTGGGAAGTCTACCCATAGCATTTTATCCTTACTGCCAAGTTCCACCTGGTTATAAAATGGATGAAATACCACATAATCTTATTTTTTGCCTGTCAACACTCGAGAGATACACACAATAAGAGTAGAAATAGCTGATCAGGACGGCAATCTGATTAACTTGCGTGGGGAGAACGTCACACTTCGTATGCATCTGAGGCTGCGGCAATGATAATTTACAACAAAAACGCTTGGAGACTAATAACAGCAAGCAGATCTATAAGAAGAGCTGCAGTAAGCAGATCATCATTATCCCCAGCTAGGAGAGTACTTACATCTGCAAATAAAGTGTTTTTAAAATCTTTAGGACTAAGACTTCTGAAGTGACTATGGAAAGCAATATCTTAAATGTTAGTGAGAGACCTCACACCGACGATAGCATTATTAACAAACAATATCATACTTATGCACCTTATCATACTAGCTCCTTTAATTCAAACGATGAAGTTCGAATAACCATACAAAACCAAGACCTATGTATATGTATTACCACATGATAGCTTTCTTAATATTGAAGGCTCAATCAGTCTGTCCGATAATAAGGTGTCAACCGCGGGTGTACTGAAAAATAATTGTATGGCATATCTATATGATGAAATACGATATGAGCTCAATGGAATTGAAATTGACCGCACACGTTTCGTGGGAGTGTCTTCAACATTAAAAAACTATGTCTCCTTATATAAGAATGAGAGTAATATGCTTAAAAATGATGGATGGTTTGGAGAGAATAATTACCAACTATCAAATCACAGCAATAAGGGGTTTTCGCCATACCACTTAAATTGCTATTGGGCTTTGCTGAAAACTTTAATAAAATCATACTTAATTGTAAACATGAGTTAATTCTAATTATGGCTAAAAATATGGCTGGAGTTTTTGAGCATAAGGTCGGAAACGTTGAGTTTAAAATTAATATTTTAAAGACAACGTGGAAAAAAAAACATTTATTTAACTGTTTTTTCCCTCCGGTGTAGTTTAATAAAATTCAGAACACTATTTTATTTAAATTATATAAACATTATTTTTCCTCACTCAAGTTCATAAGAATGCGATAGTTTGATTCTTCGCGTCCTCTGACGTTAACGTAATCTCGTAGAGGGCCAACATCTTCATCATATGTATTCAATGACTGATAGTTCCCAATAAATTTGGGGATCAGTTCCACATCTCCAGCACCAAACTCCCCCTCATCAAAAAATGGGAAATATGTTCTGTATCTTTTTAATTCAATGGTACGAGAGGCGCTTTCATAGCTCGTACCAACTGCCGTAATACATCCTCCATGTACAGAAAATGCAACATGCTGACACTGACCGAATGTAAAAGAGAGTGGAACTGAAAATGGTTGTGCTTCCCCACGTCTTAAAGAGAAAAGAAGAGTTTTTAATCCATCTGCAGGTTTAGCATAGACCTGAAGCAGAGGTGCTATGGCTTGCAGCTGAATAATTCGAAAGTCTTTCCAACCACCATGAAAAGTACAGAACTTATGGTTTAGACCAATTCGCTGCTTCCAAAACATGTTGTGTGCAGGTGTGTGTGTGTGTGAAAATGTACTACTCGTATGTAATTATATTATTATGTAGAGAGAGTGTGCTCACATGCAAACTCATTAAAAATCAATGAAGCATTAAAAACTTTAAACATAATTGACCGCAATTATAGCTCTGGAAAGTTTGAGTACGATGATAATTGTATTCTATATATATATACCCAGATAACGTATGACTTCTATATGTGGTTGTAAATTCCCAAAACTATAAAAATAATTTATTTCATCAATGCAAATAAATAAATCAGAATTTTTAATATAAGCTACTCATTGTGTGCCGCCGCCCCCTGATGAATCTGGATTTATAACCCTACATTCAATCCTCCATTGATCTTTTTCCTTAGGTAAGAAATCCCTCATAAATACACCTCTAAAATTCGGTATGTTCTTACGAGCGAATTTCAAAACATCAATATTTGAGAGAGGTCAATTGGGTAGCTGTTTTAAAAGTTCTTTGTCTGTGATGCTGCAGTAGTAATACCATAACCCTTGCGATATGGTCGAAGATAAAGTCCCTTTCCTAATGCAAAGGCCTCCGTCTTTCGATTGTTCTCCTCAAGTTGTTCTACAGCATTTTTTGCGTTTGATATTGTTTTTGCAATGCTCGAACCGCCAGAGGCAAGCCCACCAAGCGCCTCTAATGCTGATAAAATGCCAACCAGCGGTAAGAAGCCGCCAATCTTGGGTACGCTTATTATTCGAGGAGCTACTATAGTACTCTTTTTGCCTTTGTACCAATTGACTTGTTTATTGCTTAATGTGCTATTTTAATTGCGCTATCAATATCAGCGGCTTCTTCATTTTTAATGCCTTGGAAGCTGCTCTCAGAATCTGAGTGAATTTTCTCCTTTTTGCGCAAGATGAAGTATTTGCTTTCATTGCGTTTGTAAAGAACCAGGTGGCAGCCTTCTCCCCCACACTACTATCTCCAGCCGATACTCGCTCCCACGCTCTCTCTGATAATTGTGTGTCTGCTATATGACGCGTATCAAGCTCTTTGTTTTGCGAATAAGCGATATCGTGCTCTCTGCAAGCAGCATCCAATGCATTTATGCCCTTGCCACCGCGTTCTAAGCGCTTCTTTAGTTTGGTGCCTGGACCGCAGAATTGATAGCCAGGTAAATGTAGCTCGATGGGTAAACTGTTAATAAGACCATCCACTAGACAACCACCTGTAGAATGATAGGCTTTCAGTTTACGACTGATATTTTTATAAAACTGTAGAGGCATTTTTATTTGAAACTCAGTCTATGCTCCTTTATTGATAACTGTGGAGGTAGTGGAGGAGTCGAACGCATTAATATGCAACTTAAGAAACAAAAAACCAATATTGAGGTTAATAATATTAATTCGTCATCAAATGTCGATAGTTCTATTAGACATAGCGTACTGCTTCCTAACTCAATTAGGCCCAATATTTCAATGTCCGGTTAAATTTTCGTTTAGCTAACTGCCGCATTATTTTGCTGGTCGAGTTAAAACAGTTTGGTTGTCTCAAAGCCAAAATAACCTTTCATCGATAAGTAACTATCGCCTTAACAGCGTTGCCACATATATACACAGCGTTGCCATTTATAGCGAGCGGCTCAGCTGTTTTTTGTTATTGTTTTGGTCGGTGACTGGCAAATTTTGCATATTTTAAATATATAAAGTATAAAATTAAAATGATCACGCCTGATTGCAAACGGTTCCGTAGGAAAAACTTTTCGCTTTCTGAGGAGCATTTGTTGGTGGAACTAGTGGAGTCGAATCAGCATATTTTAGAGTGCAAGAAGAGCGACGCCGTTACGTGGAAGCAGAAGGACGAAGCCTGGCAGAAACTTGCTGCTCAGTTCACTGCGCAAACTGGTGTTAGTCGTTCGTGGAAAGCCTTGAAGGACAAATATGCTGTGCGATGCCATTTTTCTTTAATAACAAAATAAGTATACAATTCAAGGGACAGCTGTTTGCTTTATCGATGATTCTTATCGATATATCGTGACTTCAACGCGCTATAAATTTTAACCGACACCCAGCCTTCCGGCTAGTTTGTTTCTCATATACTCCTAACCGAACATTGAACAACTCAAATTCGACTAAACTTAGAATAAGTTGACTAACCGGACATTGAAATATTGGGCATTAGGGGGCTAATTGTTGGGCCGACTAACTGTGGTAAAAAGAGTTTAATGCTTGGTTTGATTAAAAGTCCCAATGGATTAAAATTACGGAATATTTATCTTTATTCAAAATCGTTATACCATGTTAATGTTGCCTGTGAAAAGCAGAATAATATACGAGCGTACTTTTCAATAACATTGATTCATTTTACTTGTGTCAGACCTATACCCGCATCCCCAAACATCTTGTACGTGATAATGCAAACCTAATAATAGTGTTTAAACAAGATAAATTAAATATGAAACATATTTATCAGGATCATGTGGATGTTGATATGGATTTTGATACTTTTATGAAAATATATCGAATGTTTTGGAGGAATAAATACGGCTTTCTCACTATAAGCAAGGATGATGATCTAGACAATGGACGATAAAGACTAAGCTGCAATACATTTATTGTTATTTAAGAAATAAAGTATAAGATAAATACCTTTAGTAAATGTTTTCTTTACTATTCAATAGACTCTCGAAATGTCTACAACAATAACTTTAACTGGACAATCTTCAGTCTTAACGGCTGATTTTTTTCCTCCAATAGAACTATATGGCGATATGAGTGTTCTTTAGTTGATTTTCATATAACTCGATAGCAACGTTGATGAAAAAATAATTTATTTCATATTGATAAGCATACGATTGAAATACCTGTGGGATCATATGAACTCAGCGATATATATGATTATATATTAATAAACTTCTTGAGAAAAATATTCTGAGTGACATTCACAACTACGCATTAACAGCAATAACAATACACTACAAGTAGAGATTTTCAGTAGCGATCTAATAGAGAGCGCTCGATTGGCCAAATGCTCGGGTACAGTAGTTCGCAAGTTCTATTGACATGCATTTACCACACCTCTATTCTGCCAATTAACATTTTAAAGGTAAATGCCATGCGTTTGGAGTGCAATATTATAACTGGATCATATGTAAACAGTAGCACTTCGCATGCACTTCATGAGTTTGCACTTAGCGTTCCACCTGGTTATAAAATGGATGAAATACCACATAATCTTATTTTTTGCCTGTCGACACTCGAGAGATACACACATTAAGAGTAGAAAAAGCTGATCAGGACGGCAATCTGATTAACTTGCGTGGGGAGAACGTCACACTTCGTATGCATCTGAGGCTGCGGCAATGATAATTTACAACAAAAACGCTTGGAGACTAATAACAGCAAGCAGATCTATAAGAAGAGCTGCAGTAAGCAGATCATCATTATCCTCAGCTAGGAGAGTACTTACATCTGCGAATAAAGTGTTTTTAAAATCTTTAGGACTTAGACTTCTGAAGTGACTATGGAAAGCAATATCTTAAATGTTAGTGAGAGACCTCACACCGACGATAGCATTATTAACAAACAATATCATACTTATGCACCTTATCATAGCTCCTTTAATTCAAACGATGAAGTTCGAATAACCATACAAAACCAAGACCTATGTATATGTATTACCACATGATAGCTTTCTTAATATTGAAGGCTCAATCAGTCTGTCCGATAATAAGGTGTCAACCGCGGGTGTACTGAAAAATAATTGTATGGCATATCTATATGATGAAATACGATATGAGCTCAATGGAATTGAAATTGACCGCACACGTTTCGTGGGAGTGTCTTCAACATTAAAAACTATGTCTCCTTATATAAGAATGAGAGTAATATGCTTAAAAATGATGGATGGTTTGGAGAGAATAATTACCAACTATCAAATCACAGCAATAAGGGGTTTTCGCCATACCACTTAAATTGCTATTGGGCTTTGCTGAAAACTTTAATAAAATCATACTTAATTGTAAACATGAGTTAATTCTAATTATGGCTAAAAATATGGCTGGAGTTTTTGAGCATAAGGTCGGAAACGCTGAGTTTAAAATTAATATTTTCAAGACAACGTGGAAAATTCCGCATATAACATTATGTGATCAAGCGAAGCTTAAAACATTTAACGTTATTAAGAGTGGTGTCTCACTACCAATTGCATTTCGTAGCTGGGACTGCTACATGAATCCATCGCTCTTTACTGGGGCACAACATACATGGAATGTGAAGCTTGCAGCTAATAGGGAGCGACCACGCTTTGCATTAATCGCCTTTATTTCAGGTGGTAAACTAGTAACGAACAATCTAACAAATTTAAAAGTCCATTTAAACTCTGAGTCTTATCCATATGATGACCTAAACCTTAATTTTGAGCGTGCGCTTCGCTGTGCTGTATGAGATGTACGCAAAATTTCAAGAGAGCTACTACATGAGAGAGTCTCAACCGCTTCTAACACCCAAAGAATACAAGGAAAAGGCGCCCATTATCGTAATAGACTTATCGCAGCAGCAAGAGAGTGTCAAAAATGGTCCCATTGACGTGCGCATTTGCATAGATTTATCAAGAGCAGCGGTATCTCAGGCTGAAGCCTATTGCCTTTTAATACACGATCGATTAGTTGAGTACAATCCTCTAAACTCTTCAGTTGTGCAGTAATATACAAATAAAACAATAAAAACCTCAAAAAACAATGGACTATAAAAGTACTGAGCTGGTCTTTATTCAAACTTTTGGGCATTTGGGGAAAAATAATGAGTGCATTGTAAAAGAAATTGGTATAACGTTCTCTGATTGGCTCTCTGGAGGACCATTTGTATTCAATATTAAGCCTCCTTACTCCAAGCACTTGCTTAATGAGGGGCAGCTTCGGAGGGTGCAGGCCTTAAAAAATTTATCGCTGGATTGGGACTATGGCTTCGATGGTTTCCTAGGGAGTCTTCTATGCGATTCCTAAGGACGCATAATATTGGACGTGACGTCATGATTTTTGCGACTTCCTAAAAATTAAAGAGCCCCATCTCACGCATTTTGAAGTTGAGCTTGAAACCGCCATCAGTGGAGGAGAAAGCTGTGGAGCGCATTCACAGTCAGCACTTTTATGTGCTATGAGAATAGCTGAGGGGTGTAAAAATATCTTTTTTAAGAATCTTAAGAAAAATTTTTAAATTGATTATAAATAAATAATGATAAAAACCAAAAAAAAAAAAGAAGTTATTTCTGAGTAGCAAATACAGTTTCAGCATATTCATACAACTTCTAGCAGGCAGCAGTTCGCTCCATCGGAACATCACAAAAAATAAAACAAAACAAGTAAGAAGGCTATAGTCGGGAGAGCCCGACTAGAAGATACCCTGAACCCAGTTGCAATAAATATATTTAATTTATATAAGACTTTGGTATACTGGCTTAGCTTCCATCGATTAAGTTCAATATCTCCGGTGTTTCTCAACCGATTTGGACGAAATTTTCAGAAAAGTTCTATCATTGTCCATTACTTCAACCCTCATTTTTAGATTTTCCAAATTCAATATTTTATTGTTATCGATATTATGTGTATATCGGAAACCAGAATATTTATCGATAATTTGAAGCAAACTTGTTCTGCTCTTGGTATAGGAGAACTTAAATACAAAATCAGAAGTCTCTAGCTCTTGTAGTCTCTGAGATTAAGGCGTTCATACAGACAGACAGACGGACAGACGGACAGACAGACGGACAGACGGACATGGCTATATCGTCTCGGCTGTTGATGCTGATCAAGAATATATACACTTTATAGGGTCGGAGATGCTTCCTTCTGCCTGTTACATACTTTTGCACAAAACCATTATACCCTTATTTACCCATTTTATGGGTTAAGGGTATAAAAACAAGTGGAAACGTTGCAGTCGGACGCAACCGACTGCGGTATACTCGATACCAGTATTAAAACCCGAAGAAGAGGCCTGATTGCAAAGGGGTACGGACTGGGCAGGGGTGTACGCTGCCTTAAAGATTCTCCGATGCAGATGAGGATGCCACCAGCTACCTTCCTTCCAAATTTGGTGACTCTAGCGCAGAGTTTGTAAAAGGTGGGAAAGGGGGGCTGGGGCGGTATGGGTGGGTGTGGCATCCAAATTTTTACTACAGATCTTTGCGAAATGTCAATTGCTATTTTCATACCAAATTTGGTGACTCTAGCTCGAAAATTGTAAAAGGTTGGGCAAGGGGGGCTGGGGGCGGTATGGGTGGGCGAGGCATCCGAATTTTTGCTGCAGATCTTTGTGAAATGTCAGTTGCTATCTTCCTTCCAAACTTGGTGACTCTAGCCCAAAGTTTGTACGAAGTGGGGAAAGGGGGACTGGGGGCGGTATGGGTGGGCGTGGCATCCAATTTTTGATGCAGATCTTTGTGGAATGTTAATTGCTATCTTCATGCCAAATTTGGTGACTCTAGCTCGAAGTTTGTAAAATGTGTGGAAAGAGGGGCTGGGGTCGGTATTGGTGGGCGTGGCATCCAAATTTTTGCTGCAGATCTATGTGAAATGTCAATTGCTGCCTTCATACCAAATTTGGTGACTCTAGCTCAAAGTTTGTGAAATGTGGTGGAAAGGGGGGCGGTATGGGTGGTTGTGGCATCCAAAGTTTTGATGCAGATCTATGTGGAATGTCAATTGCTATCTTCATACCAAATTTGGTGACTCTAGCTCAAAGTTTGTAAAAGGTTTGGATAGGGTGGTGGAAGGGGTGGGCGTGGCTCCAAAACTTTGATGCGGTTTTTTCGGGATCGTTACCAGCTCCTACTACTAGCTCCACAACTCTGGAAGATACACGCATTCCCGTTTTTTACGAAGCGTTGGGGCGGATGGGGGCGGCTAGGGCAGTATTGGTGGGCGTGGCATCCAAACTTTTGATGCAGTTTTGGGGGGGTCATCATCACCTATCTTGGCACCAAATTTGGTGGCTATAGCTCAAAAGCTGTGGGAGATAAAGGATTTTCTGATTTAAAAATGCGGTGGGGCTGGGGCGGAATGGGTGGGCGTGGCTCCAAAACTTTTGATGCAGTTTTTTGGAGGTTGCTAGTAGCCATCTTTTATCCAAATTTGGTAGTTCTAGCTGTAAGGATGTGCGAAATATGCGGATATATCGGTTTTGAGTTATCGAATTTATCGATTTGCCAGCCCCCTAGTTATCGTAGAACCCCCATCTTGACACTTTAATTTACTATCCAATAGATAAAGAGAATTGGAAAGTTTAAAGTCTCTAGCTCGAGGGGAGTGGAAAAAACTTGCATACATACGGACGGACAGACGGACAGATACCATGACGGACATTGCACAAATCCAATATACTCTTTACCTTCGGTATCAAGTATAATGATTGCTAATGTCATCAAACAAGTCGACGACTTTTTGGAATGATTTGAAGACATTGTTTCCTCTGCGGATGGTGCTGTCCTAATCGCAGCCCGACTTTATTTTGTACAGCGTAAATTCAACGAAATTATGAGTTGGCAAAATGAAAGATATTTGAGTTACTGCGAATGCATCTGCAAAGATATTGCGTGGAGCCCCAACACATGCGCATGTTTCTTTACACTAAATCAAATACAGATAACTCATGATTTCATGCTCAAATACATATCACTTGAATTAAGAATGCTTGCAAATTAAATATGTTAAAAAAGATCTCGTTGACGACTATTTTTTTAGTCTGAACACTTTATCAGCTCTTAAGCTAGCACATGCGCCCCCCGAAATATAAACAAACCAACACTTTAGCTTTATTACACACATACACACACACACGCGGTCGCGTTTTCCTGTCGCTCCGTCCTTGTAGTGTTTTAGCAGTGCCAAACCTCTTTTGGAAACGAATTTCAAGTGAATCGGTGTTTCAAGAGGTGGTGCCACTTACCTGTTGTCTTCGTCGCCGATGCCAGCGCGTTTTCTGGCGCGAGTTGTTTTTATAATTCTGAGGTGCCCCGTTTGTTTTGCTGGTGTGCGTGGCTTTATTGCACGTTATTTGCAAGTTATTATTACACATACTGCACACTTAACCTCCGTGGTGTGCTGTCTGTGTTTATTTGCGCAATTGGGAAGACCACATTGCCAGCTGATCGTGCAGCGTACCAGGGCTGTGCGCCTTGCTTTGCAGTGCCAGCTGAGCGAACAGTGCCAATTGGTTTTCTGCAGTGATTGCATTGCCACCAGGCGCGTCTTTTGGTGATTTCTCTCTAGTAGGGATTTTCAAGCAGCATCAAGCAAAAGGCCACGGAACCGGCTATAACCAACCCCCTCCGCCGCGGCGGTGCTCCGTGGGGCTCTGGTGACCGAGTAGGGGCGGTATAGCCCCCACCGGTTAAACATCTTAGGGAAACCTTAGGTCACCGAGGGACTGCTTGAAGTCCTACGCGTATTGGAAACAAGTGGTAGCACTGGAAAGAATTGTGCGCCGCTCGGCATTGCCGAGATCCCCCCTTCAGGGGGTCGCGCCTACCCCGGTGCAAAGCTTGGCACCTATTAAACCTGACTACTTGCCTGGTCCTGATGAAGTGCCAGGTTGTATTCTTAGATACTGCGCGGATTCTCTTTGTGCGCCATTAAAAAAATAATTTAACTTGGCTGTTTATTCAAACATGTTCCCTGATATATGGAAGGAATGCTTTATAATTCCACTCCATAAAAATTCTTCAAAATCAAACGTTAAAAATTAAAGGGGCATATCCAAGCTGTCTGCCATACCAAAAGTCTTTGAAACAATTATATGTTCTCAACTGCAACACGGATGTAGTTCGATTATATCGCCTTATCAACACGGTTTTGTTAGGCGTAGATCTACTACCACTAACCTTCTTGAATTCACTTCGCTTGTTATCAAAGGGTTTTAGGAAAAAATGCAAACTGACGTTGTTTACACCAATTTTAGTAAGGCATTTGATTCTGTAAGTCATTCTCTGTTGCTTCATAAATTAAATATTATTGGATTTCCATCAAAAATATTATTGGCTTTCGGAGTATTTGTGTGGCCAAACACAAAAAGTTGTTTTTAAATCGTCGGTATCTAAACCTATTTTTGTTACCTCTGGTGTACCCCAGGGTAGTCACCTTGGACCTTTGCTTTTTAATTTGTTTATTAACGAACTCCCAGCGGTTATTACTAACTCTTTTGTGTGTATGTTTGCTGATGATGTGAATCTATGTTTCACCTTTAATGACGCTTCCCAGTGTAATTTACTACAGTCAGATTTGGGTGCTTTGTCAGCCTGGTGCCGTACTAACTTACTAAATTTAAATTGTTCAATATGTAAAGTCATGTCTTTTTGTAGAAGTACCCCTCATACTGCTCACTACTTGCTTGATGCTTCACCACTTGACCGCGTGTTTGAAATTAAAGATTTAGGCATTATTCTTGAGCCTAAATTAAAATTTGACGCTCAAATTTCGTCTATTTTCAATAAGGCCATTAATGTCTTCGGCTTCATCAAGCGGTGGTCGAAAGAGTTTAATGATCCGTACACCACTAAAACGCTTTATACATCCTAGAGTATGGATCTTGTGTGTGGTCCCCACATTACTCGATTCACCAGGATAGAATTGAATCTCTGCAGAAGAAATTTCTTCTCTTTGCCCTTAGAAGTTTTAACTGGCTTGGAGTTGACTTACCCCCGTATTCTAGTAGACTCCTTTTAATAAATCTTCCCTCCCTGTTAAGCCGTAGAACTATGCATGGTATTATTTTTTATTACTTACCTACTTAATGGTGAAATCAACTCATCAGATCTTTTGAGTCAAATTAAATTTAATGTCCCAATTAGATCTTCACGTAACTTTTTACCCCTTAGTCTTGATCGTTGCTTCAGCAACTATTTAATTCATGAACCATTTTGTGTTATATGTTCTGACTATAACAAACTTTATTCTCTTGTCTCCTTGGAGGCCTCAACTCCAGTACTTAAATGACAGATCATTTGTGCTTTATCTAATCGTAACCACTAATTACTAATCTAACGCTGGTCTGATTGGGTTTTTCTGGGTTTTTCCCAATCCTCGCAACACATGTTGGACTGCTCAATTTTTTATTGAATTTCCCAGAGCTTTAACGTTAATTTTTAATTATGTTTTCAGATTTAAATATTATTCTATATTTTACTTAATTTAATTATTTCAACTATTGTTAATTTAAATTAAATTTTGATTCATTTTAATGTCAGCTGCTCTTAGCTGACCATAAATAAATAAATAAATAAATAAATAAATAGGCACCCCACCTGCACCTGTGGCAGCCGCCTCACAGGCGGAAGCAAGCCAGCTTTCAAAGTTAGCGCGGATTCTGCCACTCAGACTACGCCGGTTGCAAAATTGCCTCCCAGCGTATACAAGGCAAGTCAGTAGGGTAGCGGGGTTGCGAGGACGATCGTAACACCCACGAGACAGCGAGAGCGCGAGCCTAGCCAACGCCCCTCTCCATCCAAGAGAAGCAAAACTGGTCTCCCGGTACCGGTGGCCTTGGAACCTGCTCCAGGCACCACGTGGCAAACGGTGCAACGGAGGATTACGACGAAGCCGCCTAGGAAACCTGACAAGCCGCCTGGTAAGCAGCTCTTGAAGAGCAGGTCAGATGCGCAAGTCATAAGTACCAGCGAGCTGTCATACAGCGAAGTTTTAGCGCTCGTTACTCGCAGAGGCCATGGCAAGCTCAACGGTGTCCGCGATAAGGTCTCGAAAGCTTATCGCTTTTAAAAACGCGACTTGCTTCTGGAGCTAAAGGAAGGTGGCCTGGAGTGTACCAAGCAGCTCAAGGATGATATGGAGCTGGTGCTTGGAAAGAGCGCTGTGGTTCGCTCATTTACAGAGCAGTCGCACTTTGCGATTCGAGATCTGGACGAGTTGGCATATAAGAAGGAAATATTGGCTGCGTTGTCGACACAGGCTAATATACCGTTTGATGCCTGCAGTGTCAAAAGTATTCGACCCGGATACGGCAACACCCAGGTGGCCAATTTCTCGGTACCCGCGAACCTGGCGAGCAGCATCAGTGCCTTGCGCACGGTTCGAGTCGGCTGGACCAGCTGCACCATCCGCCAGCAGGAAGCACGCACGAGGTGCTTCAGATGCCTTGAAATGGGACATACCGCTAGCAGATGCCGCAACTCAGTGGACAGGTCCCAGTGCTGCATCAGGTGCGGAGACCTGGGTCACAAGGCAGCAAGTTGTAAGAGCGAGGCGAGGTGTTTCATCTGCAGCGCTAAGGGCAGTGCCTCAATCAGCCACCAGGCGGGCAGTAGTAGATGTCCACTCAGTGGAGGTGTTAGTAGCCGTGCAAAGTGAAGTGCATACAGCTGAATCTCAACCATTGTGCGGTGGCTCAGGACTTGTTGTTGCACACAGTGCAAGAACGCTTTGCCGATCTTGCAGTGCTGAGTGAGCCATACCGGCTGCATGAGGGACCAAACTGCGCACTTGACTCATCAGGAAGAGCGGCCATTTGGTCCTGTGAATCCCTGGAAGCAGACGCTAGAGGCCGCCACCCTGCAGTCATCGCGGGCGACTTCAACGCGTGGGCAGAGGAGTGGGGCAGCTCAGCAACTTATGCCAAGGGACGGGCGTTGCTCGAGGCGTTCTCTCTCCTGGACGTGCTGCTCCTAAACCACGGAACGCAGCACACGTTCAGCAGAGCTGGACTGGGTTCTCTCGTGGATTTAACATTCGTTAGTAGCTCGCTTTTTAGTTCGTCCGGTTGGAGCATCGACGACTCTTTCAATGCAAGTAATCACGTCGACATATGGTACACCGTTGGAGTACGCAAGGATCGCCGTAATGCTCCAGCACAGCATTGGCCTAGGTATCGCGTCGAGACGCTTGACACGCGGGTTTTTAGTGCCTGTCTAGAGTCTGCTGAGGTCTCCGATACAGCTGATAGCACCGAAGACGTGGTTGACAAAACCATGCGGATGCTAATCAGAGCGTGCGATTCTAGCATGACCAGGAGCAGAAGATACCATAGGCACCATGTCCCAGTTTACTGGTGGAACGAGGAGATAGCCGAGGCTCGGAGCGACTGCAACTATGCGAGACGCCGCTACCAGCGCTCACGTGGATCACTGGTGTTTCATGAACGTCAGGCTGAGTTTCTCGCGAGCAGGAGACGCTTCCAAAAGCTTGTTAAAGATAGCAAACGCAAATGCTTCTTGGACCACTGTGGAGAATGACCCGTGGGGCAATGCCTACAAGTTGGTAGTTAAACGCTTTAACGCCTCTTCCCGCAGCCACCCCATGGACCCAGCATCGTTGAAAGAGATTATTAGGCATCTTTTTCCCAGTATGGCTGAGGATATCGGTGAGCTCCCGCCAGTGCCATCCATTCCTCCTGCAGCCGAGCTCATCACACTGGATGAGATTCGCCACGCTGCATCGATGTTGAAGCCGATCAAGTCACCTGGCCCAGATGGGATCCCTAACCGAGCACTAAAATTGGCAATCGCACTCCGCCCTGAGGTTTTCTCGAGTATTTACAACAGCTGCCTATGAAGCGGAGTGTTTCCAAACCGCTGGAAAATTCAGCGCCTGGTCCTATTACCGAAGCCTGGCAAACAGCTCGATGATCCAGCTGCATATCGCCCGATCTGCCTTATCGATACGGTCGGTAAGCTACTGGAGCACCTGATTTGCACCCGGCTGGACGACGCTATTGCAGCTGCTGGTGGAGTTTCAACGCAGCAGTATGACTTCCGCAAAGCGAGATCTACGCTGGATGCGATCGGCAAGGTAGTCGAGCCTCTGGAGCGATAGCCGGATGCAGATGGAAAGGCGGCGCTAAGAAGTACTGCCTAGTGACAACGTTGGATGTCAAAAATGACTTCAACACGGCTAAATGGGGCTGCAACCTGGATGCCCTCGAGGCACTCAACGTCTCGGAGTACCTACTTAGGATTACAAGAAGCTATTTCAAAGATAGAATTCTGAAGTATGACAACAGCGAGGCGACAGAGGAGCATGTAGTGTCTCGAGGCGTGCCACAAGGGTCGGTCCTGGGACCTCTATTGTGGAACGTCATGTATGACGGCGTTTTTCGTTTACTGATGCCCGATGAGTTTCACCTTGTGAACTTTGCTGACGATGTGGCAATAGTGGTCGTCGCCAAGGAACTTAAGACAGTGGAGGGGAAGTGCAACTTAGCCATCGCGGAAGTCTTACAGTGGCTATCTTCAGTAGGGCTGCAGATAGCACCCCAAAAACGGAGGCAGTGCTCATTAGCAGCCAGAAAGCAGTGGAGACAGCTACCATAATGGTGGCCAACACAGTGGTCATCTCAAAGAGGGCAATTAAATATCTGGGCGTGATGCTGGATACCAGACTATGTTTTAAAGAGCACTTGGAGTACGCTAGCAAAAAGGCCACCCTAACAAATCGTGCAATCTCGCGAATCATGCCTAATACGCGAGGACCAAAGCAGTTCAAGAGGCTCCTCTTATCCAGTGTCACAAGAGGGACAATGCTATACGCGGCGCCGATATGGCAACCAGGATGCCGCTTTGTTAGTTACACCCGCGGACTGAGAGCCACACACCGCCTTGGAGCTATCAGAGTCTGCAGCGGCTTCAGAACCATCTCGGACGACGCCTGCCTGGTTCTGGCTGGAGTAGCACCCATAGCCGAGCTGGCTAGAGAAGCCGCGGAGATCTTCGAAGGAACGCACGGCGAGGCTCTTTCCGCTCCCCAAAAGAAGGCAGTGCGCACTACAGCCAAAACGCGCACCCAGGAGAACTGGCAGAGGCAATGGGATGCATCTTGCAAGGGGCGCTGGACACATCGCCTCATCCCGAGCATCTCAGCGTGGATAATCAGGCGGCATGGGCAGCTAAATTTTAACACCACGCAACTATTAAGTGGTCATGGCTGCTTCAGGGAATACCTGCACAGATTCGGGCATGAGGACGCCCCGTTTTGCACATTCTGTGGCGACAGATTTTCCGAGAATGCCAAACTTGTCCTACTTCACTGCGGACGCTCCACCGGGCTTTGCAGCGATCTGGAGAGGGTTTTAGGCTGTAGCATCGAGGTGGGCAGCCTCGTGTCACTGATGCTGGTCAACGACGCCAACTGGCTGGCGTTCAGTGCGTATGCGGCGGGAGTAATGACGGATCTACGCAAGGCTGAGCAAGAGCGTATAGGACAAGAAGAATAGGTGGAATTCGGCAGTAGCGACGCAATACCTCACGGCCGTACCGCTACTGCAGGGTTCCGCTTACGTATGCCTTACCCTACTCAATAAGTACACATATATTACTTAGATAAGCAATCAATGAATTTAAAATAAGTAAGAAGGCTCTAGTCGGGAGAGCCCGCCATAATACCAGCATGTTCTGGTGGAACGAGAATATCGCCGTGGCCAGACGGGTATGCCTGAGGGCGAGAAGGCGCTATGAGCTAGCAGCGCGTAGAGACTCGACCTCAACACGCTCACTGCAGTTGGAGTATAAGTCAGCAAGGGCAGTTCTAAAAAACACAATCAGGGCCAGCAAAAAGGAGTGCTTTTTCAAGCTTTTCGACTCGGCGGACAACGATCCCTGGGGCAGAGCCTACAGGATGGTAGTCAAGCGCATTGGCAGAGGCAAAGGCGATGCGCCAATGGAGTTCGCTCGTGTGAGGGACATAGTGGAAACCCTTTTTCCTCAAAGAATTAGTCCACTACCACCTGTTCATGACCTTCCACATTTGAGGGCTTCATTCCGGTCACGGTGGAGGAGATGGAGATTGCTGCACGCAAGCTTATCGCCAACAAGGCCCCGGGTCCAGACGGTGTGCCAAACCGCTGCCTGAGGATAGCAATAACCTTGCAACCCGGTCTGTTCGCAGAGTTGTGCTCTAAGTGCCTGCGCGAGGGTACTTTTCCGGACAGGTGGAAGGTACAGAAACTTGTGCTCTTACCCAAGCCAGACAAACCCCCTGATGACCCCTCGGCCCATCTGCCTCATTGATAACGGTGGCAAGGTCCTGGAGATGCTGATCTGTGCTAGGCTGTACGATGCCGTTCAGAACGCTGGTGGTCTATCGCCTTTCCAGTATGGTTTCAGAAAGGCAAGATCTACTACTGACGCCATTAAAATGGTTTTCAGTATAGCGTCTGAGGCTATCGCCGGCACCCGCTGGCGTTTCGGCAGTAAGCACTACTGTCTGGTCGTGACCATTGATGTGAAGAATGCCTTCAACACTGCCAAATGGAGCTGCTTCCTGGATGCCTTGGTACTACTTCGGGTTCCAAATTACCTAGTAGCGATCGTGAGAAGCTTTTTTGAAAACAGAATCCTTCGGTATCAAACGGACGAGCGGGAAAAGGAATACACTGTCTCTGCAGGAGTTCTTCAAGGATCTGTTTTAGGCCCTCTCCTGTGGAACATCATGTATGATGGCATACTTCGAATCCAGATACCAGAGGGGGCTACCGCAGTTGGATACGCTGATGACGTCGCCTTAGTAATGGTGGCTAAGGATCTACGGCGAGTCACTGAGCTCAGTAATTGGTGCGTAGATGCCGTGACTCAATGGTTGTCATCCGTGGGACTAAAGTTGGCTGCTCATAAGATGGAGGCGGTGCTCATCAGCAGCAGAAAAAAGGTGGAATATGTTGACTTCACGGTGGATGGCGTCACGTTGAGGTCCAAGGATTGGATCCGCTACCTACGCGTGATCATTGACAGGCGCCTCAGCTTCGGAGAGAATCTCGCGTTTGTTCACAGGAAGGCGGCAGTTACCGGATTAACACTGGCGAGGATGATACCAAACACGAGAGGTCCGAGGCAGCATGCGAGGTTGCTTCTAATGCACGTCATTAAGTCGGTCATCCTGTATGCTGCACCAATCTGGATCGGCGCTACATCGGTGGCTAGCTACATGAGGGGCATAGAGTCAACTTATGGGCTCTCTGCTCTGCGGGTATGCTGTGCCTTTCGCAGTGTGTCCTCGGAGGCAGCGTTTGTGATTGCTGGGATGACTCCAATCCGTATCTCTGCCCTGGAAGCCGTGGCAGTTCTGGAAGCTGGTCGAAAAGAAGAGCTGTTCGGGCGGCTGCCCGCGAGCGGAGCCTCGAGACCTGGCAACAGCAGTGGGACTCATCCAACAAAGGGCGTTGGACGTATCTCCTCATCCCAAATATACGGCGATGGGTGGAGAGGAAGCACGGGATGGTTACATTCTACCTCATCCAGTTCCTCACGGGCCATGGTTGTTTCAGGAGCTACCTGAAACGCTTCCAGCATGACTCCTCTGCTTCGTGCAGCTGGTGCGACGGCGGCAGGGAGGAGGACGCTCAGTACGTCTTCTTTGACTGCGGGCGATTCGCCCAGCAGCGACTTGTGGTGGAAAACTTGGCGGGCCAGCCTCTAACTCCAACTACCCTGGTGGCCCTTATGATAGAGCATCAAGAAATTTGGCATGCGGTCTGTGCGTCTGCAGACGATGGTAGAGCTACAAAGGCTGGAAAGGGAAAGAACGAGCTCATCGTAGTCGTTGCCACTGCTTCTGCGAAGCAATGCTTCACGGTGGTCCCGCAGAGGCTGGCAACGACTGCGTATGTTTAAACTTAGCATAAGTTAACACTAGGCTTAAATTTTTATTGAAATACAAAAAAAAACAAGTAAGAAGGCTCTAGTCGGGAGAGCCCGACTAGAAGATACCTTGAACCCAGTTGCAATAAATATATTTAATTTATATAAGACTTTGGTATACTGGCTTAGCTTCCATCGATTAAGTTCAATATCTCCGGTGTTTCTCAACCGATTTGGACGAAATTTTCAGAAAAGTTCTATCATTATCCATTACTTCAACCCTCATTTTTAGATTTTCCAAATTCGATATTTTATTGTTATCGATATTATGTGTATATTGGAAACCAGAATAGTTATCGATAATTTGAAGCAAACTTGTTCTGCTCATGGTATAGGAGAACTTAAATACAAAATCAGAAGTCTCTAGCTCTTGTAGTCTCTGAGATCCACGCGTTCATACAGACGGACAGCCGGACAGACGGACAGACGGACAGACAGATGGACAGACGGACATGGCTATATCGTCTCGGCTGTTGATGCTGATCAAGAATATATATACTTTATAGGGTCGGAGATGCTTCCTTCTGCCTGTTACATACTTTTGCACAAAACCATTATACCCTTATTTACCCATTTTATGGGTTAAGGGTATAAAAAAAAACACACACACAAACACACACACCCATATAGCACACAGTGTATGCTCTTGCAAGTGCGGTCGCGTTTTTCCTGTCGCTCCGTCCTTGTAGTGTTTTCGCAGTGCCAAACCTGTTTTGGAAACGAATTTCAAGTGAATCGGTGTTTCAAGAGGTGGTGCCACTTACCTGTTGTCTTCGTCGCCAATTCCAGCGCGTTTTCTGGCGCGAGTTGCTTTCGTTATTCTGAAGTGCCCCGTTTGTTTTGCTGGTGTGCGTGGCTATATTGCACGCAATTATTACACATACTGCACACTTAACCTCCGTGGTGTGCTGTCTGTGTTTATTTGCGCAATTGGGAAGACCACATTGCCAGCTGATCGTGCAGCGTACCAGGGCTGTGCGCTTTGCTTTGCAGTGCTAGCTGATCGAACAGTGCCAATTGGTTTTCTGTAGTTGATCACAGGTGGCGTCACCACTCCAAGAGGTGTCCTTGGTGAGTGGTTTGTGCACTGGCTAGGTGCGAGTGCGACTAAATTTCGTTGCATAACTGTCAGGCGCGTCATTTTGTGATTTCTCTCTAGTAGGGATTTTCAAGCAGCATCAAGCAAAAGGCCACGGAACCGGCTATAACCAACAGCCTCCGTCGCGGCGGTGCTCCGTGGGGCTCTGGTGACCGATTCGGGGCGGTATAGCCTCCACCGGAACACACCTTAGGGAAACCTTAGGTCACCAAAGGACTGCTTGAGGTCCTACGCGTTTTGGAGACAAGTGGTAGCACTAGAAGAAATTGTGCGCCTCTCGGCATTGCCAAGATCCCCCCCTCAGGGGTCGCGTGTCCCCCCGTGCAGAGCTTGACACCTATCGGCGCCTCGCCTGCACCTGTGGCAGCCGCCTCACCTCAGGAGCCGGCAGGGATGGATGCTTTCGAGCAGCTGGGTGCCACCCTTACCAGCCTCAGTCCTCTTTAATTCGTGCAGCGGCATGTCAACCAGAAGGTGAGGGATTTAGCAGCGAACGCTGGTTAATTTTACGAAGCGATTGCAGGCGGAAGCAAGCCAGCTTTCAAAGTTAGCGCGGATTCTGCCACTCAGACTACGCCGGTTGCAAAATTGCCTCCCAGCGTATACAAGGCAAGTCAGTAGGGTAGCGGGGTTGCGAGGACGATCGTAACACCCACGAGACAGCGAGAGTGCGAGCCTAGCCAGCGCCCCTCTCCATCCAAGAGAAGCAAAACTGGTCTCCCGGTACCGGTGGCCTTGGAACCTGCTCCAGGCACCACGTGGCAAACGGTGCAACGGAGGATTACGACGAAGCCGCCTAGGAAACCTGACAAGCCGCCTGGTAAGCAGCTCTTGAAGAGCAGGTCAGATGCGCAAGTCATAAGTACCAGCGAGCTGTCATACAGCGAAGTTTTAGCGCTCGTTACTCGCAGAGGCCATGGCAAGCTCAACGGTGTCCGCGATAAGGTCTCGAAAGCTTATCGCTTTTCAAAACGCGACTTGCTTCTGGAGCTAAAGGAAGGTGGCCTGGAGTGTACCAAGCAGCTCAAGGATGATATGGAGCTGGTGCTTGGAAAGAGCGCTGTGGTTCGCTCATTTACAGAGCAGTCGCACTTTGCGATTCGAGATCTGGACGAGTTGGCATATAAGAAGGAAATATTGGCTGCGTTGTCGACACAGGCTAATATACCGTTTGATGCCTGCAGTGTCAAAAGTATTCGACCCGGATACGGCAACACCCAGGTGGCCAATTTCTCGGTACCCGCGAACCTGGCGAGCAGCATCAGTGCCTTGCGCACGGTTCGAGTCGGCTGGACCAGCTGCACCATCCGCCAGCAGGAAGCACGCACGAGGTGCTTCAGATGCCTTGAAATGGGACATACCGCTAGCAGATGCCGCAACTCAGTGGACAGGTCCCAGTGCTGCATCAGGTGCGGAGACCTGGGTCACAAGGCAGCAAGTTGTAAGAGCGAGGCGAGGTGTTTCATCTGCAGCGCTAAGGGCAGTGCCTCATTCAGCCACCAGGCGGGCAGTAGTAGATGTCCACTCAGCGGAGGTGTAAGTAGTCGTCCACAATGAAGTTTATCCAGCTGAAGCTCAACCATTGTCCGGTGGCTCAGGACTTGTTGTCGCAAACAGTGCGTGAACGCTTTGCCGATCTTGCAGTGCTGAGTGAGCCATACCGGCTGCATGAGGGACCAAACTGCGCACTTGACTCATCAGGAAGAGCGGCCATTTGGTCCTGTGGGTTCGCCGCGCCACCACTGACCAGAGTTTCCTGGGCGGATGGCTTCGTGCGTGCGTTGGTGGGCGACATGTGGATTTACTCCGTCTACCTGGCACCTAGCCAGCAGCTCTCAGAGTTCGGAGACACCCTGGACTCCCTGGTAGCAGACCCTAGAGGCCGCCACCCTACAGTCATCGCGGTCGGCTTCAACGCGTGGGCAGAGGAGTGGGGCAGCTCAGCAACTAATGCCAAGGGACGGGCGTTGCTCGAGGCGTTCTCTCTCCTGGACGTGCTGCTCCTAAACCACGGAACGCAGCACACGTTCAGCAGAGCTGGACTGGCTTCTCTCGTGGATTTAACATTCGTCAGTAGCTCGCTTTTTAGTTCGTCCGGTTGGAGCATCGACGACTCTTTCAATGCAAGTAATCACGTCACCATATGGTACACCGTTGGAGTACGCCAGGAGCGCCGTAATGCTCCAGCACAGCATTGGCCTAGGTATCGCGTCGAGACGCTTGACACGCGGGTTTTTAGTGCCTGTCTAGAGTCTGCTGAGGTCTCCGATACAGCTGATAGCACCGAAGACGCGGTTGACAAAACCATGCGGATGCTAAGCAGAGCGTGCGATTCTAGCATGACCAGGAGCAGAAGATACCATAGGCACCATGTCCCAGTTTACTGGTGGAACGAGGAGATAGCCGAGGCTCGGAGCGACTGCAACTATGCGAGAAGCCGCTACCAGCGCTCACGTGGATCACTGGTGTTTCATGAACGTCAGGCTGAGTTTCTCGCCAGCAGAAGACGCTTCCAAAGCTTGTTAAAGAATGCAAACGCAGATGCTTCTTGGACCACTGCGGAGAATGACCCGTGGGGCAATGCCTACAAGTTGGTAGTTAAACGCTTTAACGCCTCTTCCCGCAGCCACCCCATGGACCCAGCATCGTTGAAAGAGATTATTAGGCATCTCTTTCCCAGTATGGCTGAGGATATCGGTGAGCTCCTGCCAGTGCCATCCATTCCTCCTGCAGCCGAGCTCATCACACTGGATGAGATTCGCCACGCTGCATCGATGTTGAAGCCGAGCAAGTCACCTGGCCCAGATGGGATCCCTAACCGAGCACTAAAATTGGCAATCGCACTCCGCCCTGAGGTTTTCTCGAGTATTTACAACAGCTGCCTATGAAGCGGAGTGTTTCCAAACCGCTGGAAAATTCAGCGCCTGGTCCTATTACCGAAGCCTGGCAAACAGCTCGATGATCCAGCTGCATATCGCCCGATCTGCCTTATCGATACGGTCGGTAAGCTACTGGAGCACCTGATTTGCACCCGGCTGGACGACGCTATTGCAGCTGCTGGTGGAGTTTCAACGCAGCAGTATGACTTCCGCAAAGCGAGATCTACGCTGGATGCGATCGGCAAGGTAGTCGAGCCTCTGGAGCGATAGCCGGATGCAGATGGAAAGGCGGCGCTAAGAAGTACTGCCTAGTGACAACGTTGGATGTCAAAAATGACTTCAACACGGCTAAATGGGGCTGCAACCTGGATGCCCTCGAGGCACTCAACGTCTCGGAGTACCTACTTAGGATTACAAGAAGCTATTTCAAGATAGAATTCTGAAGTATGACAACAGTGAGGCGACAGAGGAGCATGTAGTATCTCGAGGCGTGCCACAAGGGTCGGTCCTGGGACCTCTATTGTGGAACGTCATGTATGACGGCGTTTTTCGTTTACTGATGCCCGATGAGTTTCACCTTGTGAACTTTGCTGACGATGTGGCAATAGTGGTCGTCGCCAAGGAACTTAAGACAGTGGAGGGGAAGTGCAACTTAGCCATCGCGGAAGTCTTACAGTGGCTATCTTCAGTAGGGCTACAGATAGCACCCCAAAAACGGAGGCAGTGCTCATTAGCAGCCGGAAAGCAGTGGAGACAGCTACCATAATGGTGGCCAACACAGTGGTCATCTCAAGAGGGCAATTAAATATCTGGGCGTGATGCTGGATACCAGACTATGTTTTAAAGAGCACTTGGAGTACGCTAGCAAAAAGGCCACCCTAACAAATCGTGCAATCTCGCGAATCATGCCTAATACGCGAGGCCCAAGCAGTTCAAGAAGCTCCTATTATCCAGTGTCACAAGAGGGACAATGCTATACGCGGCGCCGATATGGCAACCAGGATGCCGCTTTGTTAGTTACACCCGCGGACTGAGAGCCACACACCGCCTTGGAGCTATCAGAGTCTGCAGCGGCTTCAGAACCATCTCGGACGACGCCTGCCTGGTTCTGGCTGGAGTAGCACCCATAGCCGAGCTGGCTAGAGAAGCCGCGGAGATCTTCGAGGGAACGCACGGCGAGGCTCTTTCCGCTCCCCAAAAGAAGGCAGTGCGCACTACAGCCAAAACGCGCACCCAGGAGAACTGGCAGAGGCAATGGGATGCATCTTGCAAGGGGCGCTGGACACATCGCCTCATCCCGAGCATCTCAGCGTGGATAAACAGGCGGCATGGGCAGCTGAATTTTTACACCACGCAACTATTAAGTGGTCATGGCTGCTTCAGGGAATACCTGCACCGATTTGGGCATGAGGACGCCCCGTTCTGCACATTCTGTGGCGACAGATTTGCCGAGAATGCCGAACTTGTCCTACTTCACTGCGGACGCTCCACCGGGCTTCGCAGCGATCTGGAGAGGGTTTTAGGCTGTAGCATCGAGGTGGGCAGCCTCCTGTCACTGATGCTGGTCAGCGACGCCAACTGGCTGGCGTTCAGCGCGTTTGCTGCGGCAGTCATGACGGATCTGCGCAAGGCTGAGCGAGAGCGTAGAGGACAAGTAGAATAGGTGGAACTTGGCAGTAGCGACGCAATACCTCAAGGCCTCACACAGAGAGACGAGAGGTGAACTTGAGAAGTGCGGTCGCGTGTTTCTGTCGCTCCGTCCTTTTAGCGTTTTCGCAGTGTTAAACCTACAGCAAAAAACAAACTGTGCAAGTTAGTCGAGCTCCGAAAGTCTGCGCCACTTACCTTGTGCCATCATCACCTGGGCCAAGAGCGTTGTCTAGATATAGCCGTCGTGCTTATTGGAGTCTCCCCTTATCTGCGCGCAATTTGGCTTACCCTAGCTAGTGTGCGTGGAAACAATGCACGCAATTATTACACATAGTGCGTAGTACTCTTCTGTGGTGTGCATCTTGTGTATACTTGTGTTTTAGGAAGACCACAGTGTCAGCTGATCGCGTAGCGTACCAGGTCCGCTCGCTCTGCATAACGTGCATAACGTTGTCAGCTGAGTGGTAACCCACAGGTGGCGCTTACACTCCAGAAGGTGTCCCAGCTGGGTGTGGTTTGTGCATTGAGTGCAAGCAAGAAAGGC